>CAOLHI010002308.1:0-271072 GCA_948474755.1 Ctenosaura bakeri
GGATAAAAATATAAATCAAAACTTGAAAATTTTGAAGAAACAACTATCGTTAACCCTGAAAGAAGAAATTGGAAAAAAAACCCTCAGATTTATGAAGCAAAACTATTTCGAAAATGCTCAAAAACCAGATAGATGGCTGGCGTATAAAATAAGAAAGGAAAAGAAAAGAAGAACTTTTATACAGATTAGAGAAGAACACTGGAACGTTACTGATGGTAAATAAAGTAAGAAGACATTGCAGAATTTTTTTCCAGAATTTATATTCTAAGCAGAATCAAGTGCATGATCAAAACCTAGAAGAATATATAAGTTCTAGAGCCTCCCTGAAATTAACTCAGAACATAGGGAAGTACTGAATAAACCAATTGCGCTGATGGAAATAAGCAAAGTGATTGATCAATTGAAACATGGGAAAGCTCCAGGGCCCAGTGGTTTTATGGCCTGTTTTTATAAAACATTTAAAGAACAGTTTATGAAACCAATGCACAAGATGTTTAATCTGATAGTTTCAAATGGGCATATCCCTACAAGTAGGAAAGAGGCAGATATTGCCCTTATTCCAAAGGTGAAATAAAAAATAACAACTTGTAAAAATTTCAGGCCAATATCACTTTTGAATGTTGATTACAAGATCTTTGTGATGGTACTGGCTAATCGTCTCAAGAAGATTCTTCCAAATTATATAGATTCTGAACAATGCGGTTTTCTAGCAGGGAGCCTGATGAAAGAGAATACGAGGGTGGTATTGAACATACTAGAATACCTTAATGTTCATAATGAGAAGAAAAGTGCATTAATTTTTTTAGATGCTGAAAGAGCTTTTGACAACATCAGGTGGGCTTTCATGATAAAGGTACTAGAAAGAATGAATTTTGGATCAACCTTCATAACATGGTTTAAGTTTATATATTCAGGGCAAAGAGCACCCCTACAAATTAATTATGAAAACACAAAGAAAATACCTATACAAAAAGGAACGAGACAAGGGTGCCCATTTTCACCGTTGCTATTTATAACTGTTCTGGAGGTACTGCTAAGAGAAATTAGAAACCAGCAAAATGTCCGAGGAATTACAATAGGGAAAGGTGTTTATAAATTCAGGGTTTTTGCTGATGAGGTTGTGTTATTTATGGAAGATCCTTTACCACAGATTACAAAGTTAAATAATATCCTAAATACATATAGTCAAATGGCTGGATTTAGAATTAATAAGGCTAAAACTAAAATTCTTACAAAAAATATTAAGGCTCAAGAGAAGCGACTTGAAATAGCTTCTGTACTCCAATGTATAGACAAAGTCAAATACTAGGTATTCAAATTATGAGTAATAACAATCAGTTATTTCAAAACAATTATGTACCTATATGGAAACAGACTTTGAATAGGTTTGAAAATTGGAAAATATTAGACTTGTCTTTATTGAGTGAAGTGTCCCTGATTAAAATGAGTGTTTTTCCTAGATTATTATTTTTGTATCAGATGATTCCAACTGTGATTTCAAACAAGTGGTTCGAAAGTTGTAAGAAGTCCTTTCAAAAAATGTTATGGAGTGGGAAGAGACCAAGAGTGAGGTTTAGAGTAATGACAGATTCCAGAGACAGAGGATGGTTTGCAATACCTGATCTGAAGATTTATCATGCAGCATCATGTTTAGTTTGGATGAGGCCATGGGTGTTATTGGCTCTTAATGTTAGAAGGACATGAGTTACACTTTGGCTGGCATGCCTATTTATGGCATGGTAAGACTGAGGTACAAAAGTCTTAATCATATAATATGGAAATCTTTATATAAAATATTGTCCAAATAGAAATACTTCTTGTGCCCTAAAGTACCACCTTGGGTCTCTCCAGCCGAAGCAATGTCAATAAGAACTTTCAGAAGAGAAGGTGAATGGGTGACCTATAAAGAATTATTGTACCAGCAATGTTGGGTAGCCCTCCATATTTCAGTTATGGGACATGTAGTAGGAATTAATTAGCTGCTTGCTTGTAACAAGGTAAGAGAACAAGAGACCGTTAGATAAACAAAGCTAGGAATGTAGTGATAAATGCTGCCAGGCTGAAACCAGAACTCCAAGGTCTCTTGTGGGCAGGATGAGAAATTCTTTGCTTTTAATGTTTTGGATTTTACTAATTGCCTTCAGTTCACTCACTGAAGTCCTGTACTGTGTATCGCACTCCTAATAAATAGTGTATTTGCACTGTTACAAAGTCCCTCTGTGTTTGAAGGAAAGACAAAGAAACCTTGTACAATGGAACGTTATCAGTTTAGTTTGACATGCTAGCTTTTGGCAGCGTTACAGAAGATTTGCAACATTTTGTAGACATTGGTGGGAACACATCAGTTTCCTTTCTTGAACATGTGATGTTTTGCACTGGAAATGTATAAATTGCTGTGAATGTAAAGGGGCGGGGCTCAGTCTTTTGGGAATGATCCCACTGGGACAATAAACAATTTTCCTTAAACCATGGGTCTCTATCTCTGTTCTGCTACACAACCTTGCCCAGGATTTTATTTTCTCATAAGTAATACTTGTTAGAAATACCTTAGGAATTACCTTACCTTACCTTACCTCACCTTAGGAATTAGACGCAGTTGAAATACACAGAATTGAAATCCTGTGTCTCCAGTTCCCCAAACTGTCTTGTTCAGTACCAATCCAATCTGTATTCAGAGTTGTTAACATACAGAGTTTGGGTTAATGAGGGAATACACCACCCTCCTCCTTGTTGCTAGGCCTCATCTCCATAGCAACTGGCCTATTAAAGACAGGCACAGTTGACTGTGGCCCAAGAGCTCTCTTGCTGAGAATTCTGAAGGCTCCTCCCTAAACTGCAAACCCCAGGATTCCATAGAATCTTGTTAGGCAGCCAATCATATGAGCTCTTCTCGCCTGAGCGAGAGTTCCAGAAGAGGGATTGAGAGCCAGTTATTCAGCAAAAGTTTTCCAGTCAACCAAAGGAGGTTGGAGGAAAAGGGGGCTTTCTCAGAGAAAGTCTAGAGAAGGAGCCGAAGAGAAACCCCACTGTTAAATCTGGTCAGAGAGAATGGCCGAGATCTGGGGACACAGCTTTTGGCAAAGAGGGAAGCCAGAGGGCTGTGTGTGTGAGGGAGAGCCTTGTCCCTTTATGATGTCATAAAGTGACAAGAGACTTGGACACATTTATAAAATCAATATTTTATTCTGTTTGTTGTTTTAATACGATTATAGTGTGTTTTTTCATAAAGTTGGTGCCAACTGAATGTTTCTCAGTGGTTATAACATCCAGAACCATGCTACTGCAAATCTCTAAAGGGGATTTTATTAACAAATGAAAGGCTCTCTCCTGGTTACACAGGGATGGTGTGTTGAGGGGCAGGGGGAGCCAGAGTTGTGAGTGGAGTGGTGAGGCGCCTTGACAGACTGGGGTGGGGGCACTACTATCTCAATCTGAAGGAAGGAAAAAAGCAAGGCCCAGCCTTGCCTGTCTGTTGTTGTCTCTTTGATAGTGTACAGAAGGAAGGGAGAGTGTGCCAGTCTGACTTCTCTAGGAAGCGAGTCCCAGAGCGTGGGAGCAGCCACTGCGAAGGCCTTCTCCTGTGTTCCCACCAGATGCACCTGTGAAGGTGGGGAGACAGAGAGAACGGCCTCTCCAGAAGATCTCAAGGCCTGGGCTGGTTAATAGGGGAGAATACAGTCCTTGAAATAACCCGGACCTGAGTAGTATAGGGCTTTAAAGGTCATGTAGGACTTTAAAGAGGTTGCCATCTCACTCTGCTTACTGCTTGCTGAAGAAGATGAATGTATTTCATTCGTCATGAGACTTTCTTACATATGTAGAAAGTATTCCTTCAGAATAAGACCCAACTATGGTGGACGTGGAGTTTTGGGTCAGTCTAGATGACCTCTGGGTGTGAGGGAAAAGCAGTTAATTTCCTCTGCAATTGAAGTCCCTCTGTGTTAGAAGGAAAGACAAAGGAACCTTGTATAATGGAATGTTATCGGTTTAGTTTGACATGCTAGCCATTGGCAGCGTTACAGAAGGTTTGCAACATTTTGTAGACACCAGTGGGAACACATCAGTTTCCTGTCTTAAACATGTGATGCATTTGCACTGGAGATGTATAAATTGCTGTGAATATAAAGGGGCGGGGCTCAGTCTTTTGGGAATGATCCCACTGAGACAATAAACAATTTTCCTTAAACCTGAGGGTCTCTATCTCTGTTCTGCTACACAACCATTTAAAAAGAGAAGAAGTCATAAATAAAAGACATACAATACCCTCAAATCAAAGACAATAAAAAACTAGGGAACTCTACAGTCAGTGAATTTTATTGGCTTTCAAATCCTGAGATTCACAAAGAATAACTTAAATACAGTAAAATTATTAAATAAAAGTGGGGGTTCCAGCTCCCACATACATATTACATGTACATTGAATAAAAAAAAGATTAAAAACCTGTCTACTATTTGAGTCTTAGAAAACAGTTAAACTGCAGAACAAAGTTACAAATGTTCTTCATTGATAAGGGAGCACCCATGTTTGCTAAAGCCCATCCCTATATTCTCAAAGTTCCGAGTGTAAGATTTTGCAAATTCTGTACAGGGTAGTGAAAAGGCATTCAGAAATGGAAACAAATGGGGGACACCCCTGAGAATGAGAGAAGCTGATAGCAAAACTGTGGCTACAGCTCTATGGCCAAAGTATATTACCTACACATCACTTTAACGGTTGTGACCTTCCCCATGCAATTCTGATAGTTCCGGGCATTTTTAAGAGACATCTTGTCCACATCTGTACCCTTTCCCAAGATTATAGTTCCCAGTTTTTCTTAAGAGGCAACCTGTTAAACCAATTTAAGTTTTTTTTCTAGCTATGAGATATATCAGGTATAGGCAACCCCTTCTGATATTTCAAACTACAGCTCTTATTATCCTCAAATATAAGCCATGTTCACTGGCTTTGATAGGATTTGTAGTCAAACATTTCTGGAGGGTGCCAAGCTGCCTAATCTGATTCTGCATTATGCCTTGGACATGTTTATCTCTTAGGGCAGCTGTAGTTTGTTAGGTATATAATATAATTAAGATACCTTATATAACAACATGTTGATGGCCAAAAAGCTGTCACTATTTTACACAGAGTCAAAGATCAGACCTTAAGTAGGATACCAAAGGTTAAAAGAGACTGTGTTAATGCCAACATGAAGAAATGCATTGACTGTTTGTGGGGAGGAAATATATTAATTACGTAATAATTAAAACACAGCACTGTTCTCCAAAATCCCATTAGTTGCTGTAAATTTTTACTTGCACTAAAGCAGAACTAACTAAACCCTGGAATGCATCTTTCCTTTAGAAACCAAACTTACTCATTGGAAAACTGCTGCTTCAAAAACCCATAAAACTCAGAAGTGACATTTTAAATGTTCTACAGGTAACAAACATTTCAGTCTTTACCAAATTGTCATTTCAAAACAAAATTAAAATGCAAAAATGTTTTAACAAGTTAATGTTTCAAGTGAACTTCAAAATAGTATTCATGAAGCAGAAGTTGAATTGATTTCAGTAAGGTTTGCACTGCAGAACTTTCTTGTGGATTGTGCCCCTTATCAAAAGAAATTCTGCCCAGTGACTAGCCTGGGGGACTTAGATGTGGGGCATTAGGCTCAGTTCCCTGATTTTCTATGAACTCACTGAGTTATCTTGGACAAGCAGAACCAACTCAACAGTTATAGAACCAGTCCAAGTGACGAGCTTTAGAGTGACAGGCACAATCTGGAAAATGGCCATTCTAGGTGGGGATTTTTGAGAATTTTATTTCCCAAGGTAACTTTTCTAAGATCTGTTCTTCGGAACAGTAGTGAAACAGTGTGTAATGTGCAAGTGATGCTCTGGTAACAGTTTTGCAGAGCTGCAAATCTCTCACTTGACAAAGGCACAATCACTCGCGAGTGGCAAAATACCTTTGATTGGTCCTGTGAACGGCTCACAGTTTCTTGACCTTAATTTCATGTATATTGGAACAGTCCTTCTGCTATGCTTTCAAGGATGTGAACTATAGAAAAGCACTCTTCACTGTAAAGAACAATTTACATTGAGACAGCCAGCTATTTCAAGGTTACTTTTATCTAAATAATAGTTCCACCCTTCTGGAATGGGTACTGGAGTGTCGACAGACATCCAGAAACCACTCTTCCCTATCTGGATTTTCATTTCTTTTTGCCCTCAAACCAGTATCCAGATTTCAGAACCACTAAACAGTTTAATCCAGAGAAAACTTTGGTCATTTAACTCTCACAGAAAGTAATACGACAATACAGCTCCAACTGAGTACAATGGACAGCTTTGTTTTTCAGGACGGCACCAACTATTAGAACATTGTGAACTGTTTTTAAAACTGTATCAAAAAAACTACTGGCATAGTATAATACTGGCTCTTGGTGATAATGTAACCTGTAGATAATAAAGACTGCCAAAATACCCTCTATTTAAATGTTAAATATTGTGCTGTTTTTCCACAGAAGAGTTGTTCACAGTGATGGCTGTAGAATGCTGCTCCAGATAAAATGGTGCGAATGGTAACCATTAACCCCATGAGAAGTGGAAAAAGGTCACTTCTAAACAGGATGCATCAACTCCAAGACAAGACTTGGAGTTTCAATGCACTGTGACATAACTTGGCTCAGTTCCCACAATTTAAGCATATTGGTTAACACCACGCTTCAAGGGAAGCCTCTGTTTTCATTTAGGAGGGTAATAACTCTTGAAATGGACTCCATTTATGTGGGATTCAATCCAAGGAAGGTATTCTGTGACTCTTGTGTAGACTCCTGGCTTCTCTTTTTCAGCACAACCATCACCCCAGCTGACAATCCCATATAGCATCGTCTTGCCGTTGGACTCACAAATGAGAGGACCACCAGAATCTCCCTGGCAAGGCAAAACAGAGGAATGATTATTAGTATTCCCAAAGTTGACAGGGTAGATTAATTTATAGGGAAGAAAGTTACACAACTAGCAAATTCTGGTGTCATTGTTTGTATGATACATGGGATAGGACCTTCTTTGCTGTTATGACCTGTTTATGGAGTGCCCTTCCCTTAGGCCTGATAGGCACCAACATGGTTTTAGGCACCAAGTGAAAGTTGTTTTTTCTTTTATCTTATTTAAATTATTTATTGTTTTTATCTGGAATTGTAGTCAATTGTTTTAATTGAAAGATGTCCTGAGAACGCATGATACAGGGCAAGCTAGAAATACTTTAATAAACAAATATGACAATGACTGTACAGTAATGGAGCTCAGTGACACCAGCCTTCAACACTAGCACCAAGGAATTCCCACACTGCTAAGTCACAAGGGAACCAGTGAATGAATCTGAATAGCCTGTGCTTCCTGCTGTGTAAATGTAAATGCACACCCCAGTTGCCAGTGAGTTGTAGGGGATGGAATTAAATCCAATAAAGTGTTCTAGTTTACATTAGGGAGAAGTACTTTGATCACATAGATTGTTTTAGCCATGCCATTCCAAATGATGCATAAGGAAATTTACCTTGCACGAATCAGTCTTCCAGTCTTGACCACCAGCGCAGAGCATGTTGCCAGTCACACTGTGGCCTTCATAGTACTTCTGACATTTGGACTGAGTTATCAGCTTCACATTAGTTGATTTCAGTATCCTTGAATAATAAATGTCAGCTGCAAACAAGACAGAACATTTTAATGGACCCTTCTCAATGAAATCTACTGCTGTCTACTTCACAGAGTAAAAACAGAGGACGAAATTTCAGAGTCTGCCTTCCTGAATGACATTATGCACATCAGCAGCACTCCTAAGCCTTACTTTAAGGGATAACACCACATCAGATGCATGATTGAATTTTCAAAGTTAATTCTAAACACAGAATATTCATTTCGTCATACAGAACAAGAGGTGGGGGAGACAGGTTTCTCCCATATTGTCGGCTACTGGACAATAACATCTCTTCAAAGTGTGGCATTCATACATACCATACAAACAGCATTGTTTTGAAAAGACAGGAATGGAAAAAGCACCCACTTACTCTTGTTTTCTTTTCCGTAGCCAGAAACTTCACATTGGAAATTTTCACGTAGTTGTAAGTTTTGAGGCGGTAAACAGATGGTTTTGACAACTTGTGACTCTTCTGCACACTGGCCAGTGGATGATTTGATTCTTAATAGGGCTAAGGAAGGATAAAGTCTGCATGTTATATATGGCACGTTCCCTTATTAAGTCTGATTAAAACAGAATAATAAATGTAAAGAACTACCTATTCCAACTGCTTTTCCAGACAACTGCACATATTTTATTCACATAACTGCATTTGCCTATATTCATCTTACTCTTCCCTGTGGTTTTTGCCCTCAAACAATAATTTAAATTGAAAGATCCAAAATAAATTAAAACAGTGGGGATCTTTCTTTCATTTATTTTACTCTGCTCAATAAATCAAGTGGTTTGGATTCAAAAGATTTAATCACATTTTGAATGGATCTGTTAAAACAAATGTCTTTAGTTGAGACTAGCTTACATCCCATTGACCTCAGTGGATCTATTCTAAATGCAGCTAAATCTAGATCAAACCAACTGTTAATAATAATAAAAATGTTAATTGACTTTGTGATGTGTGATTTGAGTCTGCAGTTTTTTCTATGTTTAGTTGTAGAATCAAAAAGCAACAAGGGCTGCTAACACCCAACAGAAGGGAAGTAGAGAAGAGATAGAGCCACAGAGTGTTAACAAAAATGATTTTATTCTTCCAACTATCCCAATGCATTATTACTAGCCCAAAACACATTGGGCTAATTGCAAGAATAAAATTATCTTTTTTTTAACACCTTGAGAGTTTGTATTTTGTCTGCATCCCTTCAGCTGTAGAATCACAGTAGCAGATGAGGTAGACTTCTAGGTTGTTGAAGACTAGAGATAGCAGTGTACTCCAAATCACTCAGGAAGAAATTTTTGACTTGTTTGATCTATGAACCAGCAATATATTCATGAATATATCCTGGCAGTCTCTGACTTCCTGAAATGCAAGTTCTTTTCAGACACATGATAAATTGTTTTATCTGGCTCTCAGAGCAAAATTGTCGCTCAAGTCCCAGTATTGGGGAAAAGGTGGGGTATAAATAAAGTTTGTCATCATTCACACAATAGTTTAATAAAGTACTCCCCCTGCTCAAATTTACCAATGAATGCACATAATTAGTGTTGAGAAGGAAGGAATCCTTTAACATCTTAATATTTTCCAAACTATCATCTGCATTCAATATTGCCCTTTATTACCAATATGTGAATGAAATAATTATATCAGAATATGTAAAATGAGAGAACCAGAGTGATATAGTGGTTTGGATCTTGGACTAGGATTTTGGGAGAAGAAGATTGGAATCCCCACTCAGCCATGGAAACCCACTGGGTGACCTTGGGCAGGTCACACCAGTTCAGTCTCAGAGGAAGACAATGGGAAACATTCTCCAAGCAAATCTTGTCAAGAAAATCCCATGACAGATCCACCTTAGGGTTGTCATAAGTTGGAGATGACATAAAGGCACACAGCAACAATGCAAAACAATATGCTCTAGGCATTTTCCCACTTAAGTGTGCCCTTATTCTTGCAATGCCAATAACCCTGAAAGGAAATTTTGAGCTGTCATCTTACCAATGTCATTATCATAGTCCATTCTTCGTTCTGAATATCTCTCATGGATGATAAGTCTATCAACATCAAATCTTTGCTCATTTGTATCAGTAGTGTTGAGTGCAGACTTTCCAAGAACAACAGTGAACTTGGATCTATCAAGAGTGCTAAGTAGATGGGGGGGGAAAAAGAAACCATGAATTCCAGGAAGATTTCTACAGAATCATTTCTACAATCCCACTTATGCTCTCTTGCTGCCACATTTACCATTCTCTCCTTAATTCTGTAGCTTTATGAATATAAATAATTTATAATACAATTTTAAACTTTTTCTTACATGGACTTCATAAGATACACATACCAGGATTTGTGGCTAATCTCCCTTTAAAACCAACAAATGTATTTAAAAACATTTAACTCTGATCCAGCTAGAAGTAGTAATATATCCACCTAAAATGTGATTCTAAGTTATAACATAGTTCTGTCCTTCAGATAGGTTAAGTCTTCATATCTCTCATTTAACTGTCTCTCTGTGTACATGTGTATGTGTGCAACAAAAGAGAGAGAGAGAGAGAGAAACAATATGTGCTGGTATGTACATGGTACTGAATGACAGAGAGTACTGTGAATTCTAGCACCTGAATTTATGTTTTTGAGCTTTGGGGTTTCTGTTTTTCCATGAAGCCAGGATCTTGGGCATTTAATTTATTTAGCTTCACTGGTTTGCCTTTCTATAAAATAGGGGTTCTTGTGTGCCCTCAAGTCATTTCCAACTTACGGTAACCCTAAGGTGAATCTATCATGGGGTTTTCTTGGCAAAATTTGTTCAGAGAGGGTTTGCCTTAGCCTTCCTCTGAGGCTGAGTGTGACTTGCTCAAGGTTATCCAGTAGGTTTCCATGACCAAGTGGAGATTCAAATCCTGGTGTCCAGAATTGTAGTCTCTCAAACTACTACACTATCCTGCTCAGTAGCCAGGAGAACTTTCACAGTAAAGTGCCATCCAGAGGGATGTCTGGCTGAAGCTCCCCCCGCCAATAAGAGGGGAGCAGAGTATTGCCCATTTGGGTCCAGAATTCCCATTATATGTGTTTACATTTTAGTAAATGCACCGTGAAAGGGAAGGACCAAGGGGGTAATGCTTTGTCCTTGCCAATAAATGTAGCCCTTTAAACCCCACCTCTGGTCCTCCTCCTCCTCTACCTGGCCAGCTAAGGACAATTTCTCAGCACCACAAATCATCCCCAAAGAAGGAGATGGCTGAGAGAGAGGTCCTGATTCTGGAGCTGCTGGGAGGGAAGGTTTCCCTGAAAAATAAGTGCCTGAGGTGGGGAGAGGGCAGGGGTTGAAGAAACTGGTAAACAATCAAATTTGGAAAGTCAAACGCACAAACGTGGTGGACTGAATGTATTGTGTTTGTAGTGTGGAGGGCTGACTGTATTGTGTACCTTAAACAAGACAAAAGTTTTTATGTTTTTTTTCTTTTAGAAAATATAAATTGTGGGAGAGGGAAGAAGAGACAATTGGGGTGTGTATTTTTTTGAGAAGTCTGAATCAATTGGTAGGATATATTCTGTCTAAAGGAAGGAGAAGGTCAATTCTTTTCTGCTTGCTTTTCTTTTCTTTCTTCTATTTTTTTCTCCCTTTCTTTCCTTTCTTTCTCTCTTTCACTCTTTAACTTCTAATTCATGTGTTTTTATGTTTACTTAGATATTTCTTTTTTCCTTTTTCTGTTATGTATTCATTTATGCATTTGTAGTGTTTTTAGTGTTTCTTGGAAAATGTTAACTTTAAAAACCCAAGGTGCTATTATTCCTTTAATTGCCATAGTTCCATCCTATAGAATCAATGAGTTTGTAGTTTGGTGAGTCTCTGGAGGAGTTCCCTGGCTGAGGATTCTAAATACTACTCCCCAAAACTTCCAATCCCAGGTTTCCATAGGATGGAACCATGACAGTTAAGGTGGAATCATAGCACGATAATTCTGTAGTGTGAATGAGTCCCTGATTGCATTTTTGTGGAATGTGACTGGCCATACCTATCATAGCAGCCATTTTGAAAATGGGCATCCCCCATGACAGCCATTTTATAACAGCACCTATGACATTTCTCAAAATTTCAAATTTTGCTCCAAAGTCTGAAGTCCCTGGTATATGATCACAATCATTTGAGCTGAGTGCTAGTCTATGAAAATGTATTTGGCTCTACTTCTACTGCACTGAATGTTGACTAAAGAACTGTCATCTAGAACTGAAGAAAGCTGATAATGTAATACTTACCTTCTTTCAAAACAATGGGCTGCTGAAAGGACCCAGCATGGATCTATAAGACTACCACCGCAAAGGAAACTATCATAAGCCCCATTCCTAATAGATTTATAGATGGTTGCTATCCAAGGCTGAGACTCTATTGCTGCCTTACGTCCACCCACAATCTTGAAGGTCTTGCTGAGGCTCCTCTGGCCGCATGTTGATTCTGTGAAAGACAGAAAAAGTCCCAAGGTTTTTACCTAAGAAAGAATATACACAATACGAAAACCAGTTCCTCCCTGTTAGTTCTTCACAGTAAAAACTAGGTTCAAAGTGGTGCAACAACCCTCTGAAACTTCTGATTTTCACTTATGGCTTATGTATTATCTATTAATGAACTAAGACTTGGGCTGATCTATATATTCAGCAAGAGTACGTAGACAACTATTCCTTAGATTGTATCACTTTGCACAGCAGATGGCAACTGCATTTTTAAAGCAAACTTCTGCATGCAGGGCAGGAGAAGAAATTATCTAGGATTCTTCTATCAGACATGCAAATTTTCCATTGGCATAATATTTTTGACAAGTTATGTTGCAAACGGTCTGAATATATACTTAATGAGTTTATCATGCTTGACTCCACTGATAAATTGAGTTATGAATTCTATGCTTATAGATGTCTGGGGCCTTTGAATTTTCCAGGGACTGAGTAGGGGGAGGGCTAGTGTGGTTTAGTGGTTTGAGCACTGGAGTACAATCTTGGAGACCAGGGTTTGAATCCCCACTCAGCCTTGGGCAAGTCCCACACTTTCATACAACCTCGGAAGAAAGCAAAGGCAAAGCCTCTCTGAACAAATCTTGCCAAGAAAACTTAGTTCACCTTACGGTCACTATAAGTTGGAAACAACATCAAGGCACACAACAAGAAGTCTGAGTAAGGAGAGCAGAATTTGAAAACAGTATGTCCCAAGATCCCTGCCATCCCTGCAGCATCCTGAGTATGGTCACAGAGGAATGAAAGCCTTCCATCTGCTGCCACTGTCAGGCCAGTTTTGAGTGAAGGGCACAGAGCAGCGTGGTATTGCACGGCTCAGGATTATGGATAAGGAGTTCATGGGTCTTCACGCTGATTTATGGTGAAAACAGCTCACATAAATCAATCCTAGATTGAAACTGAGCCATATGCCCTTTGCCCTTTGCTATTCTTGAAAAACAAAAGAATTGATAAACACAATCCCCTAACTGTAGTCTGTCATAATAGAATCTAGGAAGTGTCTTTTGTGTAATGCTGCTGACAGTCTTGCTTAGATCAAATCTTTTTTCCTGTTCATATCTCGAAGTCTGCTGTTGGTTCATTTGTAAGATGTCTGAGATCCACATCCTGGTTTCAGAAGTGGACATCACTGGACATCAGAGAATACTAAAACCATCTCGACTTTGACAGCTACTAGAAAACAGTGGTGTCCAAAACAATCATGTACATGATTAGTATGCAAATGTTAATGTGACTCTACTATTCATGGGTTCCACCATGAAGAATTAAGCATCTTTAAGTATGCATAACAGTTGCTGTTATCAGACCTCAGGACTGCTGCCTGGCCTGTACCTCAACCTTAACCTTGTCTACCATAAGCCTCTGTCCTGTTGGTGGTTCCTACTATAGGGAACTCACTGAAGGAAATGAATTTACCTAGGTATGTGTTGACCCACTATTTAACAGTTGATTCACTGGGTCTGTTCTGGTTGGGTCTCTTCTAGTTGGGATTAACCAAAAGCATTCTAGGCTCTTTTGTTTTAGTCTGCTGCATATCGGCTTACTATTGGTCAAATGTAGGCTTGAGCTGAAATGGGTAGGTGTTTCTTTTGGGCAAACACTTTTCCATGCTGTGAAAAATGCTCCAAATCACAGATTTGTTGTGGGGAGGGGGGCTCCATCAGAAGAGTTTTAAGTGTTTCTACATTCATCATGAAGGAACTCTGACACTGGCAGCACTGATCTGGCTCAGTTTGCCTGCAGTGATGACCACACATAGTTTAAACTAATCAACTTAAACACTCTGTACTCAAAGTGTGCTAAGGTGGAAAAATGGCACAGAAGCAGCAGCCATTTGGAGAATGCATAGTCTGGGATGAACATGGGCACAGTTCTTCACCACTCCAATAGACATTTCCGCTCCCTGGAAACAACTTCATGCTGAAATTATTCAGTCAAATTTTCAGCACAGCCTGGCTCATATTAGACTTTATCCTGCAATGCTCTTCACAATGCTAATTTCCAGAGTGGTCCTTGCTTCCCTTTTCCTCTACGATGCAATGAAAATAAAGTTTGTGCATGAAAGAGATGGTTGTAAAATCAGCCATCAGGATTTTTTGTTTCCTGAAGCAGAATTTGGATTTCTTGTAATATAAATTGCCTTGATTTTGAGATTCACAGTATCTGGTACTCTACAAAAGTAACAATTTACCTTTTATGCACATGGGTATATCGCAGGGTGTCTCGGAGGTTCGATATCCTTTCTTAACATAACACCAAGGTTTGGAGCGGCCATTTGGATTTCTGGAAAATAGAAGAATATTGCCTTCAGAGAGATTGATCTTCTGATATTCAGTAATATTGGAAACAACCTGTAGTGGTTGGCAAAATCTCTCCAGATTAACAAAAGGCAGAATTGGGCTTCACCCACAGATAGCAATGCAAACTAGTGGGAATAAATAGATCAAGAGAGATGCAACTCAATTTCATGTGGTTTTGACAAGGATGGGTTTTTTCCCCCTCATAGTACATGTGCTAATCAGCTGATGTCTATGTTATCAACTAACCACAGTTTGGAATTAACCATGGTTATAGTAATTACCATTGCCTGCAGTGTCCATACTGAGCTCCTTAACTTTTTACATCACACTGTTCATCCTTTTCATCATAATCTTTACATCATACATGCAACTAATGAAATAAAACCACCCACTGAAGTAGACTAGATTCATGAAAGCCTATGGTATGATATATTTGTTAGTCTCTAAGGCTTCACAGGACAACATTTTCTTGAAGTAAACAAATCTGTTATGAATAATGGCCACAGTTATGCATCAGTTACTAAGTAACTTAACTTAATATACTTAACTAAATAACCTCTCCTGGACTGACACACATTCCTCAACATGATGGAAATATCATTCAACTGTGCTCAGTTGCCAGCATGAACCTCTTTCTCCCCATGTAACTGATGCCTGGTAAGGTAGGTTGAAGAACTGTTTTGCATTCACAATGACTACATAGCTGCACAAGGAGAAAGAGGTTCATTCCTTAGTTAAGTATACTTGTAAAACCTTTCCTTGTTAAAATCTGTTGGGTATTCATTCTACAAAACACCTAGTGTAGTATCTATTTTCAGAGGACCATAGGATTCCAGTACTTCTAGTAATTCCCCAAAGGATAACTTTCAGCAGGTCAAGCAATGTGTCCAAGCCAATGTTCCTTCTTCTACTTGAGGCAGAGTTGCCTTTTGTAGCTGGTTATCCTCAAAGCACCATATCAAATCCTTGTCATTCTCAATAAAGAAGGAAGAAATTAATCCCTACCAGCTTTGACAAAGACCCACACACTCATAAGAATATATATCATGAGTAATGAATGTGCCAAATTCCAGCAGCAAAAGGTTATGACAATTGCAAAGAGGACAGAGACTACTGTGTTGAACACAAGTAGTCCCACATTTTCATACCCTGCTGCATTTAATTTACCTGCAGTAGTTGTGTTTGCCTAAACCAAGCTCCATGGCATCCTGCCTGGCATCATTGTAAGGCCATCTCCGTAGCACAAGGGAATTCCAATCCAGGCATCTCTCACCATTTTCATTCACTGACACAGTCCCTCTGTAATCTTCCCCATTGCCAGTGTAACAGTGACTTTCATTATCTGAAGGGGAAACAAGATGATTGTCAGTACAATTGATTACCCTCTGTGTCAGCATACTTGCCTTTTTCTATACCATTTGTCAACCTCCAAAGTGACTTACATCCAGATATTTAATTTAAAACATAATACATGATCATAAAATGTTAAAATCTAATTGGCCATGTTTGAGACATCCAGTTCAAATGAATCAATAATAAGATTTGTTACAACTATCTAATTCCTTAAATATAGTACAAATTATTTTTTAAAAAATAACCGATGGCACACATCAAGATTGAGAAGCGGTAGGGAAAAAAATAATGCTAGGTCTGACTCTGCAGATAGATGTGGAAAAAATAATTTTCACTCAAGAAGGGGTATCTGTCGGCCTTCACTTGGGAGGGGTTCTGTTTTGTAGCTACTGTTTTGTGGCAAGCAGGCCAAATGGGGAGGCTTAAACTTTTAAAATGATTCAGTATCTGGATATTATGATACAAATTGAAGGAGCCATACATTCATCTACCTGTATTCATGGTAAAGAGAGATAGAGATGCCTATAAAGCAAGATGGACATTATAGCCAGCTTTAAATGTTCAAGGGGGCAGAACAAGAATGTACTGAGCACTACTTTATTTTTTTTAGATGAGAAGAGGCAAAGGGGGCTTTGAGGATTCTTATACCTTTAATATAAAGAGAAATATCCCATAGCTGCAATGAAGCATTATTTCACAGAGCCAGTATAAACTTTTTATCACACACACACTTGCCAATCTCATTTGTTTTGAAATGTTGGCATTGTTGTCCGTTTTGGAAAACTGGAGGACTGCTGAGTGTCCTCTAGGTTCTTTAAGTTCCCACTGTTAACATTCCCTACATTTCTAGTGATCTGATTTTTTATTTACCATTTATACAGTTGTTGCCACAGTTATTGTTCTAGCTCAGTATGTTTGCTTGGAATTTATAGCAAGATATGGTGATATGGTGGCAGTTATATATGTGTGACAAAACTTCCTTCTGACAAGTCATACAAGACAGAAGATGCTATCTCAGATGGAGGAATTCTTGGATCTCTCTTTTTATCTCTCATATAGGACTGAATTGTGAGTCATGATTAATTTTTATTGAGTTGCATTAATTTGCTTCTCTATGTCGTGCAGGTAAAATAGACCAATCTTGTCTTAAGAACCAAAGAGCAGAAAAGAGAGACTGTGGGCAGTCAAGGGTAAGCAAATAAAATGAGAGTCAGCATAGTGAGGTAATGTGAGCATTGAACCAGGACTCCTGGAGACCTGGGTTCATATTCCCACTCAGCCATAGA
The DNA here is from genome assembly GCA_948474755.1 of Ctenosaura bakeri. Classification (NCBI taxonomy): domain Eukaryota; kingdom Metazoa; phylum Chordata; class Lepidosauria; order Squamata; family Iguanidae; genus Ctenosaura; species Ctenosaura bakeri. Next base: position 17,110 of record CAOLHI010002308.1, read on the forward strand.
GACCCACTGGACAAACCTGGTCAGGTCAACCTCTCTCAGCCTAAAAAGGCAAAGGCAAGCCTACTCTGAATAAATCTTGCCAAAAAAAAAAAAAAAATCCAGAAAAAAACATCCAGAATTGACTTGAAGGTACATACATAACAACAAATCATACCTATTTCACAGTGATCTCCGCTATATCCTTCAGGGCATGAGCAGCGTTTCAATCGAGAAAAGAGGTGATAGGTCATGCACGTTCCTCCATTAAAACATTTACAACCTGTAAACAAGGCATTTGAAGAAAGATATGTAGGTAGTTTATATAAAATTCAAACCCATGTGTTATATGTTACACAACATTCATATTGTGCACCAAATTGCATGTAAACACAAGTAATAAAATCTAGTGACCGAATTGCTCAATAAGTAATGGCAAGAAATTTGGCACTTGGTGAAACAGGAATTTTCACCGGCCAACAAAAAGGTGGAAAAACTTCTTTACCTTTAAGTTCATATTTTCCTTTGCTTCCTAGCTTATGTTGTGTCAGCCAATGTTGAGACTACGAGAGAAACATAACAGAAAACAAGTTATTCTAACAGAAGTATAGAGATGGTGTAGCAGCAACTTCTCAACCTCTCAGTCTGATTTGTCCTTACAATAAAAGTGAAAAGGAGATTGCTGTTTCCATTCTATACCTAGGGAACTGAAATGGATGATAATAAAGAGGAGTACACAGAAGGGCCTTAGAGGAAGTCAAAAGAATGAAGAGCTTGAAAATGTAGGAAGAGGAAAGAGAACTAGAAAAGTTAGAAGATGTGCTTTACAGCTATGACAAGAACAGGATAATATTAGAGGGAGAAATCATACGTGGGGGAAATAGAGGAAGAATGGTCACGAAATAGAGGTACACATAACTAGGAGATACAGAGGCCAGGAAGAATAAAATCTACATATAGTTTTCTAATAAATCTGCAAAAAGATTTGGCTGGTTATGAAAAGTGCTAAGTCAATTGTCGTATCAGAGAATGCTATGTATAGAAGGAGTAAACAAACAAAAAAAATTGCAAAAGCAAGGCAGCTAAAAATAGGTTTGGGCCAAGGGCAAAACCACTTTGCATTTATGGTCAAAAATGTTAGTCAGCTCAAGCAGCTCTCAGCTCGAGTCCGCTCTAGTTGCAAAACTTACTGATGCTCTGGCTGCGACAAGAACACTCAGCATTACGGAGATGATGATGAGTAACTTCATTGTGTTGGTTAAGAGGTTCCTCTTTCAGTGGTTTTGTTCAGTTCTTTGGTTCTTCTTTTTCTGTTGGTTTCTAAAAAAACAAAAAACCTTCAGGCTTGTAATATGGGGCAACGACTGAGCTATATTGTTTCTCTCTATTTCATAACTTGAATATCATTGCAGTTTGTAGGTGATGTGGTAACAAGCAAAGCTGCTTTTCTCTTCTATGTCCATTCTGAACTCCAGAGTGAATCAGGCCATGGATCTTAATCTTTTCATCAATGGAAATCACCAAGAGAAAGTTGTCTGTTGGTCCCCAATGCACTTGACAAAGCTAAGAGCTAATTCACTCTCAATGTCTTCCCTCCAACTTGAAGTGGCAAACCTAGTAACAAATCCTCAAGGTTTTACTGGCCCACAAGCATGGCCACAGCCCCATTATATAGGAATAATCATTAGAACTGGAGGTAGATATTCAGTTTTCCCAGAAAGATGAAATCGTTGTTGGCTGCAGTCCCCACAAACAGATTTTGCCAGTTCAAAATTCTGGAAAACTTGTCTCAATGTAGGCAACATCATGTTAAAATAAACGCATCGTAAGGCAACAATGCCTGTCACTTTTCTTTCTTTTTTTTTTAACATACTATATTCTATCATCAGACCTTTGAATAACTGCAAGAAATAAAAACAATGGCTATTTTGGGGCATTAGCACACATTTCACAAGAAGAAAATTTGATGTTACTCTCAGACCCTCTATATTTTAAAATCTCTGGCTCCTTATTGTCAGAGTTCTTATAGACCTTTCCTGGATTTTAAAGACCGGAAGATTTATCTTGAAGTAATTTCCGTGGAACTCACTGGAGGTCCATTCACAATGCAGAATTATAGTGCCATTATTCCACTCTAATTGCCACGATTCTATCCTATGGAATTATGAGATTGGCAGTTTAAGGAGGGTATTTAGAATTCTCAGCCAGAGAGCATTGGGTGTCAGCAAACTACAAACCCTAGAATTCCACAGGATAGAACCATGGCAGTTAAAATGGAATAATAGCATTATAATTCTGTATTGTGAATGACCCCTAGAATTAATTTTTGAGGAGACATGCATAGGAGTGTGATATACATAAAGAAATACTTGAGAACGTATTATGGTCTCTTAAATCCCTTTGCAATTCCTGCTGACACACAATTTGTTAATTTGGTTCCAAAGTATAAACAATGTAAATGTATTAATAAGTTGATGTGTGTTTAAACTTACACAGCAGAGGTGTTCTATTACAAAATGTGTTTGCACACTGAGTAGTAGTTTGCTCATTACAAGGTAATACTTTAACTCCGGAAAGCGATGAACCAATCTTTATAATGCCTGAGGCTATTTCATTTCTGCATGTAGCGACAAAGAACAATGTTTCAGCAAGGTATTGTGAAATAAATGGGCATATCATGTTTCTGTTGCCAAATTAGGTTGACGAACTAAGGTAACAGTAAACTGACGCAGGCACCCATTTTGTTGAGTGAAAATTAAGAAAAGACTGACGGAGACTTAGAGATCAGTTCCAATCTATTTATCCCCACTTTATAGTATATGCAAAGTTATGCAAATAGGAAAACAGAATGGAGTAAAGTATGTAAAGAAAATTATGCACTGTTATCTTTGTGAAAATGGCTAACTCTCACACTGTGTTAAAGCTACTTCTGCTGTTTTCTCTGGCAATGTCTACTCATGAATCAACAGCTTGAGGGCTTTGCTCAATTCAAGTGTTCAGGTTGGGTTATGTTTTTGTTGTTGTGTGCTTTCAAGTTATTTCCAACTCATGACAAATCTAAGGTGAACCTATCATGGGATTTTCTGGAGCTGAGAGTGTGACATACCCATGGTCACCCAGTGGGTTTCCATGACCGAATGGGGAATTGCGTTCTGGTCTCCAGGGTCACAGTCCAATGCTCAAACCACTTACTCAGAAGTAAATCATACTAACTTCAGTGGAATTTATTCCCTGGTATGCACTCAACAGGTTTAATTCTATCTATATAAAGCTGCTGGGAGAATTCATCAGGAGTTCTGGAACTGAATGCCTTCAATATGCTGAGGACACCCTCAGGAACTACCAGGAATTTTGGTGAGCTACTGATCCTGGATGGGTTCTGCTCCCCCCGAAGAAGCAGATACATGATGTGACAGCATGCTTGGATCTAATCCTTCACTAGAGGCCCAAATGGACTGCAAGGTCCTTAGTGTCTAGGGTCAACTTGCTAACTGGTTACAGAGTTTTCTGGAAAGTAACTTGGCCACACCAGTTCATGCATGGTTAACTTCCTCTCTGGACTACTACAATGTGCTCTGTGTGAGTCTTCCTTGAAGATAACACATAGGCTGCAGCTAGAGCAATATGGAACACCTAGATTGCAGACGAGAACATCTTACAGAAACTGCACAACAAAGATTCTGAAGGAAGTGCACTGGCTACTTGTCTGGGTTCAAGATGTTAAAAATGACATTTGAAGCCTCAGGTTGCTTTGGACCTTGAAACTTGTGCTTGTCTCCACATGCATACCTACCATGCCACTGAGATCTGCCAAGGAGTACTTGCTCTGATTCTCATTAGTGTGTGCAATTCATTATGTGGCGACAGAGAGGAGAGTTTTCTCCACTGTGGCACCCAGGCTATAGAATGCCTTCTCTGTGGAAAATGAACTGGTCCAGATTTTGATGGCAAGTTAAAACTTGGCTTCTTATAAAAGCTTATGGAGCCTAAAGTCATGGCCCAACCAAGATACAGTGTTTGATATAAGCTTATATATTGTTTTAAATAATTTTACACTATTTTAAACTATTTTATAATCTTAAATTGTCTTCCATTGTCTTCGATTATTTTAAATTGTTTTGCTATCTGTGCCTACCCTGAGATCTTTTGATATAAATATTTTAATTAAAAAAATAAAATAACGATGCTTAAGACTGCAGCCTAAGGCCACCATCCTGTGCATACTTATTCATAAATAAATCCCACTTAACATCATAGGCCATTTCCACACTCGACTGTTATAGCACTATGATTCCACCTGCAACATCCTATGGAATTCTGGGGTTTGCAGTTTTGGGAGGGGCCAGGTGGCCCCGCCCGAAACTGCAAACCCCAGGATTCCATAGGATGTTGCAAGTGGAATCATAGTGCTATAACAGTCGAGTGCGGAAATGGCCATAGTATGAACTTCCCATTAAATGTAAACATGCATAGGACTGAGCTACAAGATAATTATGTCAGGAGAGCAGAATTGTTGCAAGTACAAAAAGCCTCATGGCTACATCCTGTTCTGGTTACCAAGATACTATATCAGGGCATCCCTTGTCTGTTCACATTTGTGAGATTTACTCAGATAGTCATCATTCTGTTGGTTTCTGTCTTTCCCTCTGGCTTTACCAGGTCAGCTCAGTCCACTTGGCCACTAACTTTCTAGGGAGCCCTTCTCCCAGCCTCATTTCAATTAATCATTCTATTCCTATGAAGGTCTTCAAAGTAGTAACAGGCTAGGTCTCTGCAGCTGGCCATGTGCTTGAGACATGGCAATGACAGATTTATCATTGTTGTTACTACAGCTGTACCCATGCCATGCCTCTTCGGGGGATCCTGTTTCAGCTGAATGGGGAGGAGTGGCTCCTCTTTGGATGCAGCTAGGACACTGTGCAACCAGCAGGGGCCCTTTCAAACTACTCAGTTATAATGCCTAAATTCTGCTTTAGCTGCCATGGCTGCATCTTATGGATCTGGGTTTTGTAGTCTGGTAAGACACTGGAGCTCTCTGGCTGAGAATTCTAAATTCTATAAACCCCGGGATTCCACAGGAACCATGGCAGTTAAAGAGCTACAATGGTGTAGTGTGCACGGGCCCCAAGCTGCACTCTCCTGACTATTTCCTAGCAACATCAATCCAATCTGACTCTGCCTGCAATGCAGATGGTGGCAGGTTGAACATGTGCTCCAATGCACATTGAACCCAATCTGCCCAGTGCAGTCACACAGCCCAATCAAACCACTACCACCACCACCCTGGTCTGAGTTGGCATGCAAAACTGAAGAGCTTCTGAAATTCAAGTCCAGGTTTGTAAAAAGCTGCAAAATGCCATGAAATTTAAGAGGCAGAATTAAGAGACTGTCATCCCAAGATTAATGCAAGGTGGAGTTTTTTTCTTGTCCTTGTGTCTTGGCCGGCGTGCAAGAGCACTTAGCTCCCTAAACTGGAGGACGTTGGCAAAGAAACAGCAAAATGCAGAAGGGAAGTGAGAAAGTAGTGCATAGTTAACAATTCAAATACTGACAGATAGACGCACAGAGATATATTCCATGTTTTTTTTTAAAAAAAAACTCCATTTATAGATATAGCAATCTTTCTTTCAACCTAATACAATGTTCTGTTCTCTAAAACAGGGTCAAAATCACAATGGGCAATAGAATGAAATACTTTGAAATGGGAAAAGATTTAACAAATAGAAGTATTTAAAAAACTAAAAAGCATTTTTAAAAACAGAAATACAAAAAGATACCAAAGAAACATTATAGTGCTCTGTTGAACTGTTTGCGTTTTCACTTGCACAATAAGATCTGAATTGATGCCTCAAGCACATGTATATTTCTTCTATAAATTATAAGATATACATATTGCTTCAGGCACCACCTCTAAGTGTTCCTTACCTAAGAAAGCCCTATGAAATTTATGGGGTCAGCATAAGTCAACAGGCAACTTGAAGGAACACACACATATTGCTTCAGGCACTTTTATTTTAAAGCAGCTTTATACAGCATACTGCATTTACTTGCAAGCAGTCACAAAGGATGGACCATGCTACTATCCTATAACGTCCAAGCCTATTTGTTTAGGAGGAAAAATTTTGTAAAGATTTTGTAAAGTTATTATACATATATACCCAAGCCTCTTAAAAAGAGAGATTAATTGCTCTGAAAAGGGCTAAAACTGCTTCGAGATGAATGGAAAAAGAATGAAGTCTTTTAGCTTTTGCAGTCACTAAACTGGGCTCTTTCAAAAATGCCCTTTTTTGCTATAATTGTGATTGAAAGATCTTGCACTTACCAGCTGAACAACAATGCCAAAAGTGTGCTGTATTCTGTGCAGTTACAGCAACGACAGCAGCAGCAGCAGCAACAAAAGACTTAGCTATGTTGGTTCTTTGGCTATCCAAACACTGCTTTCTGAACACTGCTCACTTTCTAACTGTTCTCAGTCTGAACACTGTTCACTTTCCGCCTGTTCTGCAGAGGAAATCTCTTCTCTATATAAACCCTCAACCTGAGCTCTGATTGGTTGATTGACCCCGGAGATGCATTCCAGCATGATGACAAATATGATACCGCTCTACAGTGCATGAAGCTTTGCACCACTAGGAGAATTCAGGGGGGGAAAAAAAGCAGGCATTTAACTCTTTGCAAACAAAGGGCTCTTAAATGACTCAATGGGGAATTCTCAGGTACCGTGGGTTGCAGTTTCACTACAGAAAGGTGCACGATAGGTATTGTTCTGTGTATTTGGAGACAGATCTCCAAGTAGCACATTTTCTAAAGGTTTTGAATGTATTCTTGGTCATTTTAGAAATGTGAAGATATATTATTTGCTGGAATTGGAAATGGATACTTGGTATAAAAGTAATGTGGTCAAGGTCAAAGGATATTTTCACACTTACCTCTTCCAGTATGTTTCCCTAGCCATAGGCTAAACCTACAGAAGAAAATTTTAAAAAGGGGGAGCACCCCTTTAGGAAAGGACACAGGAACTGGGTGTACTGCAGATGATTTGTGAAATTCAGGTTGGTCTTGTTCAAAGAATATCTGAATAAATGACTATTTATCTCCAGTGATGAACTCATTAGGTGCTCTTGAAAACCATGTTAGAAATATGGCATCCCTTCCTTCTCCTGGACCACTTCTGCAGTAGACTATTATAGAGCTATTATACCACTTTCAACATCCTATGGAATCCTGGGGTTTGCAGTTTAGGGAGGGGCTGGCTGGGGCTTCTGGGAGTTTATATCATTATAAAATTTGTAGATGACACCAAATTAGGGGGATAGCTAATGCCCCAGAGGATAAGGTCAGAATCCTAAATAATCTTAACAAAATGAATTTCAATAGAGATAATATAAGATAGCACCAATTAGGCATAAAAAATGAAATGGATAAATATAGGATGGGTGAAACCTCTCTTGACAACAGAACATTTGAAAGAGAGCTAAGAGTCTTCATAGACTATGAGCTGAATGTGAGTCAACAGTGTGATGTGGCAGTTAAAAAAGCCAGTGTGATTCTAGGCTGCATCAATAGGAGTACAGAGTCTAGGTCAAGGGGAAGTAACAGTACCAATCTGTTCATCTTTGGTCAGACATCACCTAGAATACTGTGTCCAGTTCTGACATCATAATTCAAGAAGGATATTGACAAGCTGGAATATGTCCAGAGGAGAGTGACCAAAATGGTATCAGACCTGGAAACCATGCCCTATAAAGAGTGGCTTATGGAGCTGGGTACATGAAGAGAAAATTAAACATTTAAACATGATAGCCATGTTTAAATATTTGAAGGGATGTCATGTGGAAGACGGAGCAAGTTTCTTTTCTGCTGCTCCAGAGACTAAAACACAGGACAATGGTTTCAAACTACAAGAAAAGAAAGTCTACCTAAACATTAGGAAGAAATTCTTGACAGTTGCTCTCAATGGCCATTGTGTGGTCTCTTCCAACTCTATGATTGTATGATTCTGTTGTGCCATATTCATTCACTTCACAGTCATGTATTTCTAACATTTCTAAAGCCAATTGTGTTAAGCAACTGGCCATAACAGCTTCCTTTATTAATATAACAAAATTCAACCAAAGAGTAATCTAATCTCTCTCTTCATTATTGTTGTTGTTGTTGTTTGTATCCTGGTTTACATTCTTTTAAAAAAAATTGTTAAACGTCCACAAGATACAAAAGTTAAAATGAGATTAAGAAATAAAAAAAAATTAAAATCAGATTAAAACCTGTATCATTAATATGCCCACATACACCAGAGCAACAATTAGCAAGTTCTAGTATATTATTTGATGGAATGGACCTTATAGAGTCAATCATCAAATGCCTGTTTAAATGGAAAAGTCTTTCCTTGTCTGTGAAAAGAAAGTAGAGAAAGTGACAATCTAACTTCTTTAGGAAGAGAATTCCAAAGCCTGGGGGCAGCCCTCTACCATGAGAAGGGCCTCCTGAGCAGATTTCAAGGCATGGGCTGGCTCGTAATGGAAAATATAGTCCTTCAAATAACCTGGACCTGAGTCACATAGAGCTTTCTAGGTCAAAACCAACACTTTGAATTGTGTCTGGAAATGGATTGATCACCAGTAAAGCTGTGTTCCCCTGTGTGCTCTCTTGTGTTGCAACAAGAGAGTTGTGTGATCCCTGTAGGCAGCCTCAGACCCTTTCTGCACACAGCGAGGGAAATGCTCCCTGCCGCTACTCACCAGCTTTTTGGTGGGTCCGTTTGGGTCCGTCCTGACGAGGAGCAGTGCAAGCTCGTCACTCCGCACTGCTCCGGTGTCCAAAATGGTGGCTTCCGGCTGGTGGAGGCTCCCCACCAACCCCTGAAGCTCGCCAGCCTAAAGCCTGCTCCCGGCAGATCTGCAGGCACGCACTAGTGCGCGCCTGCAAATCTGCACCAGAGCACAGGAACGGAGTGGCATGGAGTGGCGAGCTCTGTGCTTTTGAAAAACCTGTAAAAATAGGTTTTTAAAAAGCACGCTGCGCGACCACTTTGGGTCGCTCCGGAGTGGACTGAGGTGTGGAACTGTGACAAGTAGTCCGACCCAGTCCGCTCCCAAGGTGTGGACGACCTCCGTCAGAGGTCGCACCGTGCTGTTCTACTTACCCCGTGCAGAAAGGGCCTCAGTTAGCAATCTGGTTGCAACTCTTTGGACCTGTTGAAGTCTCCAAACACTCTTCAAAGGCAGCCCCAAGTAGAGTACACTACAGTTATCCAACCAGGATGTTGGATGTGTGCGTCACTGTGGCCAGATCAGACATCTCAAGGAACAGGCACAGCTGGCACACAAGCTATAACTGTGCAAATGCACTCCTAGCTTCTGCTGAAACCTGAGCGTTCAGGCTTGGAGTTGAATCCAGCAGCACACCCAAACTGCAAACCTGAATCTTCAGGGATAGTATGACCCCCTTCCAGCATAGGTTGAATTCCGCTTCCCTGGTCTGCCTTTTGACTCTCTTGTCTGGATTAAGTTTTAGTTTGTTTGCCCTCATCCAATCCATTCCTGATGAAAAGCACCAGTTTAGGACCAAAAACAACTTCCTTGGTTTGTAATGGAAAGGAGTAACAGGTATCATCCACATACTGGAGGCATTCTCCCAGCATTTAGGTATAGGTTAAGTAGCATGGGGGACAGATCCAAGCCCTGTGGGACCCCACAGGCCAACAGTGGAGAAGTCAACTAGGAGTCTCCCAGGACCACGTTCTAGGTTTGCCCTTCCAGGAAGGAACAGAGCCACTGTAATATAGTGCCCCCGGTCTCATCCCAGCAAAGTGACTCAGAAGGATACCATGGCTGATGCTATCAAAAGCTGCCAAGAAGTCCAGCAGAGTCAACAGGTTTTTGCCTTAAGAAGCTTTCTCAGGTTTCTGGGCCACTCTGTCAAGTAAGGATACCACATGAACAGATATACGGAAAATAATTTATTACTGAACACCAAGAAAACTTGAACATTCTGAAATACTGGACAAAAAAAGTAGTGTATGAAATTATATCATAGAAGCTTCAAGTTTTGTGGATTTTAACTCTTAAATTGAGATGTGGGCAGAGCTTAAGCAATAAATTTACTGGCGGGACTGAATTCAAACATTGTGTTGGCAAGATATTATAAATAGTAGGGAAACAATAAGGTTGCTGCTTGGGTGTTTCATCATTTGAGTTACCAGGGCCCAGAGAAACACTTGGGGCTCCCCTTCTTAAAGTTTCAAGTCTGTGACCTCCTTCAAATGTGCCACAGCCCCTTTGGGGGCCATATGGCCCCTGTTGAGAATGGCTGATTTAGATAATCCTAAAGAAAACACTGCAGAATATGATGAATCTGGTTATACATATAAAAGAAATGTTGAAGTCCAAACTCATTCACAGGAGCAGTTATTGTCTTTATAAGGCAATTTGTTTGTGTGTGTGCGCATGTGAGAGGGAAGACATACAGTAGCACATTGGCGCTAGACAATTAAGAAAGAATCTGCTTAGTCATCGCCTGGGCATGGTCATATGGCTGGAAAACAGAAAGGGCACTTCTTCTTTTTGGCAAACTAGAAAATAAGTATAATTTCCCCTGTGGTGTGGATCATTCTTGGTAGTCCAAACTGACGAAAATGATAAATGACATACAGACAATGGTGCTGTCAGAACTATCTTTGGGGGCAGACGTCTAGGGTATCACTCAACAGGATGAATAGAAGGGTCACTCAAAGAGAACAGAGCAGTTAAGGGCATTTTAGAGTAACAGCTCATCCAGACTGGCTCCAGGAGTTCTACCTATATACAGATTTTTTTGAGGGGCAGAGGTTGAATATCCAAAGTACCTTCTGTCCCAGTTTGTTCCCCATGTATTTGCAGCACTGAAAATGTCCTTCACACACACAAAAAGCCACAATAGTTCTAAATTAAAGCTGATAAATGATTGACTAATGAAGGTACTATCTTAAACAATCGGTTCTAGGAATTCTGATTCTGAAGAGTCAGCAGGTCCTCACTTAGTGTCCTCCTGGACTGTATGGAGATGTTTCTTTACCAGTTGTTTCATCCCAGCTCCTCCACTTCTCCTCCTTCTGGCTCTGAGAGCTCCCTGTTTTGGAGACCCTGGTCTGTTTTTTAAATGAATTTATAACACTCTCTCGTAGTGTAAAATATTTAGTGTAAAAATATTTCCAGTGTGGCTTACAGAAACCACATTCAAAGTAACAATGAGATCAACTGATAAAAATAAATTGGGCAATAAAGTTTGAATAAGAATAAAAAGTACTGACCAAAACAGTTCCAGAGCAGATTGAAAGTTAAACTAGAAATGCCTAACATTAGAAAGAGCTTTGCCTGTTGCTGAAAAGGCCCCAGGGCCAACAGCAGGTGGGGGTCCCCGGGGAGAACCTTCCAAGTGATCCCCAAAGTGTTGTAGATGGGAAACATGAAGTAATCTTACTTCCTTTCCTATCACATGAACCACTTCCCAGATGGAACTGATGGCCTCAACATCTGGATAAAAATACTTTCATTTTTATGCGTGGGAAAGAACTGAGCCACTGCTGGTAAACATTTATGGAAGTAGGAACTTCACAAATAGTTTTTGTAAAGTCCCCAACTGTCAGATGGACAGGGACATACAAATAGCGGTCATCAGACCAGGGCATCAACCTGGTGTATCAAAGCTTCAGCTTCTCTACCATTATTTTACCCATTACCACAGTTCTGTGGACTATATAGGAATCAAGCTTTTGGTTGTGACATCTTCTCAATATTGGGACAATACAGTGAAATAGGCATATTTTTATCCTGACTGAAAGGACCCATAACTGTAATACTGGGGGGGGGTCATAATAGGAATTTACATTTGACTTCCAACTTTCCTAATGATGGTTATATATCTTAGCATATATAATATCTTCCCTAACATTAATACAATTCATAAACTTCTACTGTTTACAAGCCCTATAAATCAACAGAACCCATCATTATTCTTTTATCTCCAAAAGGCAAGACATTCAAGAGTTCCTCATCTGACAAAGTTAAAAAAACAACAACAAGAGTAAGCCAAACAATTAATTTTTATTTCTTTATAATAAGGCAGTCTTATCATCTTCCACCCCTCACCTATTAATTTAACGGTCACTGTCTTATCTGCAAATTGCTTCTCCAGCCCAAATATCCACCAAATTTATAAAAACCAGTGATCTTCAATCATACTTATATGTCTAACTTATATTTAATGCCATCTATATATCTATATCTTTATTTGTACCATATGATATTTATCCAATCTTCTCTTCACATTTAACGTGACTCGAAAACATCCTTTTACAAGCCAGACCTTCTGCTTCAAGAAACTAAATGACATGTCTGTTATCTCTAAACCAAATAAATCCAATCCTTTTGTTATCTTAAAAAAAATTCATATTTGATATGGGGTTTTCTGCCATATCTCAGCCCTAGTAAAAACTGAACATAAGTCGTCCAAAATAAATGATACTGCAATGAGTACATTGTCCCAAACACATAATTCCACTTGATTTTAAAGACTTTGCTGTCTGGACAGATTACTCTCTCATCTCTCCTTTCACACCTCTGTCCTAAAATCTTTATTACCAATGAAACCCTTCACAGCCACCATCTGCTCTCTGCTGTAAAGTGTCTTGCTCATAGCAGATCCCAGTCAGATAATTCTTCTTTCTGTCTGAAAATACAAAGTCAACTCTTTCTTCCTCCATATCTTCCCCATTTCCTTCAATGGAGGGAGGAGGGCTGAAGTTTCTCTCATCCTGATTAGGTTCCTTAGATAAATTTCAGTTGCTTTTGGGATTCCTCTCCAATCTCTGTGAATATTTCAGCCCAGATTGCTTGAACATCCGTGCATTCTAAGGCCATTTCCACATAGCATCGCAGTCGTGCTATGGGGACTGGATGACAGTAGTCCGTGGGTCGTGCTTTTGCATGACGTCGTTGTAGTCCACTTCCAGACCACCCTCACTTGTCACAACTGTGCGATATTTGCTTAACAGAATAAATCTGTTAAGCGCCTGTGATCACATGATGCTCCTGTCCTTCCCAGCCATGTGGAAAGGCAAGAAGAACAATGGATTCATTTGTATATCCGTCAATATAGTATCTCCAGTCAGTACAGCCTATCCTTAATCTTATCGTAGTTCAGAAGTAAACAGTTATAAACAGATTCCGTCCTCACTTTTCTTAAAACTTGTTATTTTTACTCTGCTTTTCTTTTATAAAAATCTAAGTTTCTTTTCTCCTCAATTCTGCTTGTAAAGATTCCTCAATTCTTAACTTTTTGCTCTTTATCTATACCTCTTTAGCAAAGTTCCAGAATGAATTTACTGACAACTCTTGTTTACATAAAGATGTCAATTCAAGAGAAATGTTAATTCATGAGAAATATTAATTAATTTGTAATCAGAAAGTGTCTCTTATACATATTTTTAACTACACCAGATTAAGAAAGTTGGTTCTTGTGACTCTTATAGCCTTTCTCAGGCCATATCTGCACTAGACTGTTATAGTGCTATTATTCCACTTTCAACATCTGCAAACCCCAAGATTCCATAGGATGTAGAAAGTGAAATAATAGCACTATAACAGTCTAGTGCAGAAATGACCTCAGACTGCTTCTTCTCTCATGCCAAAGCTTGTTCCTGGCCTAGGTTTCTCCTCTCTGCCTGTGATCATCCATCACAAAAGTGACAATTTGATTGCCAGGACAGGGGCTGCAGACCTTTGTGGGTTATCCCCCCTCCCTTTGTAAGTATACATTTCTTTTCCTTTCCCTGCTCTTTGTTGTCCTTTTTTTTTCTTTTGTTGTCTTTTTTCTCCTTTTTCTTTATTACTTTTCTTCTTTTTTCTTTTTGTTAGTGTATTATTTCTCCTTACTACTCTGTTTTACTGTATTGGAAATTGTCTAGTAAAAAGTATTACATTAAAAAAAGGTCATATAAATGCCCAGTAAAGTTCTTGGCCTCTGCACAAGGTTTTGTTCCACACCTTTAAGGACATGGGTGAATAGCCTTTGGCTCTGCCAAAGGTTTTTAAGCAGAGGCTTGATGGCCATCTGTCGGGATTGATTTGAGGGTGTTCCTGCATGGCAGGGGGTTGGACTGGATGGCCTGTGTGGTCTCTTCCAACTCTGAATTTCTGTGATTCTATGAGGATAAGTGAACAGGTAACAGAGAAGCATCAGAGATGTTGCACTTTTATGAATGGTGTGATAGAGGAAAGTCCATTAGAATCAGCCTTTTCTTATTACTGCCTGTCACTGTTCTCACAAAGCTACTACTTCTATATCTCTTAAAAGCAGAGGAGCCCTCCCCCAGTTCCCTTTATATCTGGTTGCCTCATTGGACATATCACTGTCCTGGGCACCCATGATTTTTGCCTGGTTCTGTGCTCTGGTGCTGAATGTGCATTTTCTGTCCCTTCTTTTGTTAAAACTTTCTTTCTGATATCAGGATCCTAATGTTTGTCCCTGGGTGTATTTAGGTGTACTTGGAGTGTATTTGGAGACATCACTGTAGTGGATTCCATTACCTAGAGCCTGCAACCAGTATATGTGTATGTTGGAGGGAACTCTAGAACTTGTATTCTAAAAAATAACAGCTAGCATTCTGCATTGCAGTTACAGATTTGCAACCTAGAGTTATAGAGTCCTGGTTCTGATTGTCACAACCTCACTTGTTGGTAGGATGGAACTGGAAACTTCCTCCTCCTTGCACCCAGATCAGCAGCTGAACAGAATTCCTTTGCTCAAAGTGGCTGCTGGCAGTTATGTCTTGGAGAGGGGGGATGAGGCCAGGAGGCATTACTTAGGCCCTTTCTGCACCTTATCTTTCTCCGGTGCAGGGGTGTGAGTATTGCGCGAGCAGCCTCCGGTGAGAGCCTCTCGTGTCTGAGTTCCTTCAGCTCCTTACGAGCTGCCTGCTTGTGCAAGAGCCCCGCCTCTTCCTTCCGCAGTGCAGCCTGGGAGTTTCTCAGGGAGTTTCCCAGGGAGTTTCCCAGGCTGCACTGGGGCAGGAAGTGCGACTGGTGCAGCTCCGGAGGCTCCGCATGCCAGGTAAGTGCACATGGGACCCTGGAGCAATGCGCAATTGTGCACCATTTTTGGCTTTCAGCTGAAAATGAAAAACTGTGCGATTGGCACCTGCCGGCCACTGGAGCATCATGCGATTGTGAGTGCATCATGCAGATCGCTCCTCACAATCGTGCAATCCTCCAGGATTCCATAGAATCTTCTCAGGAGCCAATCATATGAGGTCTTCGTCTGACACAGACAAATAAATTTTGACTTTTATATATTAGATATAATGGGGGATCCATATTACTGAAACCAGATACCTCTTTATATCTATACAATCTGAAGAACTTCAGATCATTGTTGAAACTCTTTAAATCCATGCAAAATAAACACTAAGAAACAAGGGAAAGTAGAAGATTATTTTTAATTTTTATTCTATATTTATATCCTATCTTTTTCTTAGCTGTGGGAGTCAGGGTAGCTTATAGATACATCTAAAAGGAAAAGTTGAACAAAATCATAGATGGCATTTTTTTCAGCTTCATTCTTAGATTTTTAAAGTTAAATAGACATTTATCACAAGCTTACTAGTTAATTTTTACCTCCTCTAATGAAAATCTAATTGAATTAGATTTTAAAATTCATTAGTGATTAACTACTAGCTTTCCTGTCTCTAGGTCTACCTAAATTGGACCTTGGCTATTTGAGGCTTTGTCCCTTTTCACATGCCATTTCTAAAGTGAAAGGGCCCCTTGAGCCATATGATGCACTCCCAACGCTCAAGAGCCTAAAGCGGACCGCGCACACACCTTTTCATTTGCATTTTCTGGGCCGGTCATGCTTCCTGCCTCAGTGCTAGCCTGCAATTCCCAGGTTGCGCTGCGGTCAGAAGGGGTGGGGCGTTCGCGCGACCGGCAAGCCAGCTGCAGTGAGGAAGCAGAAGAGAAGTGAGCGCCTCGTGCAAGTGGCTGCTCGCGTGACCACCGCCCCCCACCTCCGCAAAAAGGTAAGATGCAGAAAGGGCCTATGTCTCAAATTTCAATTTATTCCCAATCTTGGGTCAGACTTCGGCCCTTTCCTCAAAGGCCCCTCCCTAAACTGCAAACCCCATGATACCATAGGATGTGGGAAGTGGAATAATAGCACTATGACAGTCTAGTGTAGAAATGACCTTCTTTTACCATTCTTGATCCTCTTCTTTTATAAGCAACTCTCTTGTTAACTCTTGTTAATTGCCATTCCACTGTTGTCCAGACAGGGTGGGCTTTTCTATTGGCTTGCTTACCATAGCTGGCAGATATTCAGGTGCCACTGTCAATTATTTAGTTAATTGTTCTGTTGTAGGTTGTTCACTGCCATGAAGGCCCAGGATCATTTTGATTTACTGCTGCTTCCAGATCCCTCCAGTGTGTGAACCTCACATACTATCCCAGTGCTCTTATCTTACAAGGACATTTGTAGGCCTAACAAAGGGGTTGAACAGAAGCATTTCTATACGAACACTTGAGTTTTTATAAGGGCAAGCCAATGGGACTGATAGAATGCATTCAGCAAAATCTTTATCTAGAGTTTATTTATCTTTCAGAAGGAAAGAGGCTTTTATACTCTTGGAATATGCTATCACTGGGATGAATGGCAAGTATTAAGAAAGGTGTTTTTCTCTCTGGTATGAGGGAAACATCACTTCCTGTGTGAAGGTCATGTGTTCTATTCGTTATACTTTGTACGTGGCTCTAGTCTTATCTCACCTTGGACTCTCCTTTCCTTTGATTCCAGGTGTATTCAGCTTGAAGAAGTGGGCTGAACAAAGAAATCTAGCTGCTGAAGGAAGTGTTTCTTGATGATTCAGTGAGTGACATGTCCCTTCCCTGCCTTCCCCGTTCCACAAGCCTCTGCCTCCCTAATGGTAACTCAGTACTTGAGAATGGAGCCGAAAGACCTGGCTGTCTGATTCAGACATACGTAAAACCTTACCAACCTCTCATTTAAGGAAAACAGTTGAAATAACTGCTCGCTGTTTAGTACTCTGCCTGAGACAGGATGTGGCTCCGTGCCAATGCCAGTTGTCACTTTCTCCATACTTTGTTACTATAAGTTGTTTGTATGCCGACTGCAGATTGATCTTTCTTTGGCTCAAAGCCCTGCAAACTTAAAAGATAAAGCTTTTTGCAGAAGTGGCTGCAAGATAACCCTAGCTGCTATAAGAAAGTACGAAACTCAGTAGGAATGTTATTCTTTCAGAAATTTGAAAGTTGCTGCTTCAGACACTAGTCTAAATCCATGTGCTTGGCAAACAGAATCTCCAAACCTAGTCCTTTCCATAGTGTTCATCTCAGATGAAATGTCTGTCTATCTACAAATTGCCTTGAGTTGTTTAGTGAGAAAACAACATCCCATTGACAGCAATGAGTTTGAATGGGCCACTATTGGACACACCACTATGGGGGACAGCAAACATGGCTAAAATTAACATTCTGTCCTGCTGTAATTGTTGTTGTGTGCCTTCAAGTAGTTTCTGACTTACGGCTCAGCCGATTCAGTAAAAGAAAAAAAGGACTTCAGAGAGACTAGAGTGGTACCCAGGAATACATTTTATTTCTGAACAGACCTAAAACAGTCACAGAACATTTTTTACTGTTGCAGCTCAAATCACTCAAAGATTTACAGCCCATTCTGGATTATGGTATTTCCCTCTCAGAGGCCTTGGATGGCCAGCTGGTCCTTGTGTTAAGGCAGATTGCTATCAACATGTCATCAATATTGGCAAAAATTATAATTGCTCAATTGTGATATGGCAGTGGCTTGCAACCTTTCGCCCTTCAGAGTTTCTGTATATCGGTATCCGGAATCCCTTGCTATTGCCCACATTGGCTGGGGCTTCTGGGAGTTTATATACAAAATATCCGCAGAACCAAAAGTTGAAAACTATTGATATTTGGAGAAAAAATGCTTGTTCTTGCAGCATGTGATATGGTCAAAGCACCACAGCCTCAATTTAGTCATTTTGGTTTCTAGTGATAATTCAGACTTGGTTTTCTCTAGGACTCATTCATTTGGCTTTTTAGCAATCCAGGATATCTGTGACTCTTCTCCAGCACCACATTTCAAAGGAACTGATTTCCTTCCTATCAGCTTTCTTCACTGTCTAGCTTTCAGAACCATACAAATTGGAAATACAATGGCATGGGCAATCCTAACTTTAATATTCAATTATGTATCTTCACACTTCAGGATCTTGTCTAGTTCCTTCATAGCTACCCTACCAAGTCCTAGTCTTTTTCTGATTTCTTGACTGCAGTCTCCATTCTGATTAATGAGTCAGCCAAGATATGGAAAATCTTGAATTATTTCAATGTCTTCATTATCTGCTTTAAGGTTATATAAATCATCTGTGGTCAGCTTTTGTGCTTTCTGTCTTTACTTTCTTCAGTCGTGGTTCCAAATCTTTGCTGATTTCTGCTAGCAGCATGGTGTTATTTGCATCTCTTAAACTGTTGATGATCCTTTACTTATGTATGTTCAACATACAAGTGGAACAGATAGGGTGATAAAATGCAGCATTGTCTGAACCCCTTGCCAACTGGAAACCATTCTGTTTCTCCGTATTTTGTCCTAACAGTAGCCTCTTGTTCTGCATACAGCTTATGCATCTGGACAATCAAATGTTGTGGCACACCCATTTCTTTAAGACTGATCCATAGTTTCTCATGTTCTACACCACTGAATCTTAATGTGTGGTCTGCGGACCCTTGAGGGTCTGCAGAGCCCTTACAGGGGGTCTGCAAAGCCCTGCTGCTGGACACCACAGTAGCAGGAGCAACAGGGACATTGCAGTGGGGGGTGGGGTGCAGGTGCCTTTCATCAAGGATGCAGCAGCAGAGGTTGTGGGCACCAAGGAACATGGTGGCAGGTGTGTCTGAGTGCTCAAACTGCTCCCCTGTTTGCAAATAAAGCAATAGTTTTATCACCTATACCTCCTGCTGCCACATCCCTGATGAAAGTGACACAGTGACGAATCTGACAATATTTTGCCTTTGCCTTCTTCTGAGGCTGAGAGGTTGTAACAGTGGTGGACCTTGGAGTGTGGGGAGGTGGGCTGGGAGGGGGTGGGGCTAAGGTGGGAGGGGTGTGGCCACTGTGTGTGGAAGTATGGCTGCGGTGCTTGGGGGCATGACCAGGGAGCAGGAACCATGGCCAGGTCACCCAGGGGCATGGCTATGGGCCAGGATGCCCCAATAAACACTGCCACCTGGAGCGAACCACCCCTGCCCCCCATCCCTACGCGACTGGGTCGTAACTTGACCAAGATCACCCAGTATCTCAACAGAGATTTGAATCCTAGTCTCCAGAAGCCCTAATAAATAAATAAATATTTGAATATTTAAATAAATATTTGACTATTTAAATTTAAATATTTAAATCTTGAGTTAATTCTTGGGGTCCCCAGTAACAAGGGAGTCCCTGGTAAAAAAAAATGGTTAAGAACCACTGATCTACACAGTCAAAGGCTTTGCTATAATTCCAGTTATATAGTCTGATGATCTCTACATTGGCCGTCAAATGATGTCCATGTCTACAGTTGCTTCTTGGGTTGCTTGAAGAATGTGCTTGCTATGAACAAACTGCTGGCCTCACAAAATTGATCTTCTGCTTCATTTCTTGAGCCCAAAATTTTCCTACAACCTTTCATTCTGCTCTTTTTTCTGCTTTTGCATTCCAATCATCTAGGATTAACAAGAAATCCTGTTTTTGATGTGTCATCAATTTCCTTATGGAGTCCTGCACAGAATCTTTCAATTTCTTCTTCTTCTGCCTCTGTAGGCGGAACATAAACTTGGATTATGGCTATAACAGTTGGGGACTTTACACAAACTACTTACAAAGATCCTGCTTCCATAAACGTTTACCAGCATTGGCCCAATTCTTTTCCACATACAAAAATGAAAGTAAATGTAATTGAACAGGTTGTAAAATGAGAGCCCAAGCTTTAGAACTGCCTTTGTCAACTGGACAGTTATCAGACATGTTGGATTACCACCATTCCTGGGCAACAGTGATATTATAGTCTTTGTAGTTCATTTTGGGAGGGGAAATCTAGGTTGCACGATTACAACTTTACAAGTATAAAAAAGGCCCTTTTGAAGGAGCAATAACAAAATGTGCCCCTAGAGTCAAGAGTAACACTCTCCATGCCATTCTCTGTAAACCGCACAGTTGTTAGCTAACTATAACCTAATTAATTACACAATTTCAACTATTAGTAGGAGTGAATTAATATCCCAGTTTCTATACTTTACCAAAATAATTTTCAAACCTAATATTCCAAGCTCTGCACATCAGAGGCCATCAAAGAGCTCCCACCAGAGATAGAAAAAATCCAGCCTGAAATTGTGATAGGTGGGGGCGGGATAGTTAGCAGTTACATTTCTATCCCGTTTATCAGTGCTAAGCACTCATTAAGCAGTATACAATGTGTTAGCTAATTGCCCCCAACAAGCTCGGTACCAATCTACGGAAGGATGGAAGGCTGAGCCAACCTGGAGCCCTGCAGGATCAAACTCACAACATTATGGCTGCAGTACTAGTATTTAACCACTGTGCCACCAGGGATGCAGTGGGACTGTGATGACATTGTGTGAAAGCATGACCCGCAAACTGCTGCCATCCTGTCCCCATAGCGGGACTGCGATACCATGCGGAAATGGCCACAGTCTCCCACAAATGTGAAAAACTGAAAGTGGACAAAAGTCTACTTCTAGTTTTAAAAAAAAGTAATTATTTTGATCCTAAACAGAGAAGGAGACACAGCAACCCATTTAAAATCCAGGCTTCCAGGCAATACAATTTACCTGATTCTCTTTTGGGCAATCTTGGGATTCTGGACTGCAAAAATGACCTTCTGGGGCTCTAGAGCTGCACTTTGTCCAACTCTCCGATAACCCAACCGTGGAGGAAACCTCAGTGTTTTATTAAACCTCTCCCACTACAAGGCAATCCTGCAGATCCTTAACTTGTTGTCTTATGCAGATACACTGTGTCTATGCTTGGTGGGCCTCCCATGAGAGGTCATTTCACAGCGTTGGTGACCGTTCTGAAAAAGGATCAGTTCCTAAAAGACATCTGTAGCAGTATTTGACGGAGGTAGCTGGAAGGAAGCTTCTGATGAAGGAAATGTGAATCATAAAGACTGATCTCATCTGCAAGTGACTTTACAATTACTTGAATAGTGAGCTCATTTCCTCTGTAAATCTTACCTTTTGTGGTTATTTTTTTTCCTTTTAAAATAGGGGATGGGGCAGGTTATCATGCTGTGTTTATTCCCATTTATTTCAGTGTAAAAATGTGGTTTATTTTTTGAAATTCCTGATGCATTGCAACTGAAATCAAAAACAAAACAAACTTAATTGTGGCTATATAGGCATACCTCAGTTAACAAAGCTTCCTGAGACAGAAGCTCCTTTTAATAAATTTTTTAAATGCCTGCCTAACCCTCCTTCCACATCTATTGTTTAGCCAAAAGGTTTTTAAGCAGCATCAGCACTAGGAGCATGGTGAAGGAGGGCTAGAGAAACACAGATTTTCATTGTTAGATTGCAGCAGCATATCTGCAGTAAACAATGCGATGAAGCTTAGGGTGGAAAAAAGCAGGACTTTACTATGGCCAATCATAGTACAGTTGTGTGTGCCTGCCTACAACAGGCAAGATAGAACAACCACCTCCAGAATCTTTCACTGAGCATGTGTGAATGGCAAAACCTTTCGCACGCAGTTTCTTTCGAGAGGGCCCCTTGAGCAGCGTGTAAATGGGAGCGGCGGTCCATACGACACACTCCCATTTATGCAACGCTCACGAGCCTAACGCGAACTGCATATGCACCTTTTCATTTTCGGCTTCAAGCTGAAAATGGTGCGTGGTCGCGCAAGGCTCCCGGGGCCCACGCGCACTTACCTGCGCTGCGATATGTCATCCCAGGCGCGCCAGTCATGCTACCTCCCCCAGCGCAGCCTACATCTCCCAGGATGCACAGCGGAAGGAAGGGGCAGGGCGGTCACACAATCGGGAAGCCAGCTGCGGGACGAAGGAGCAGCGAAGAGAGCACCTCGCGCATGAACCTGCTTGCGCAAACGGCACCCCTCACCTCCGCAATAAGGTAACGTGCAGAAAAGTCAATAGAGAAGAGGTAAAAGTGTCCTTTACTAGCTCCCTCAACTTATTAAGGAAAAAAAAGCATAGATCAGGGCACCAAAAAGGAAATTATAATAAACGCGGGAGACGCTGAAAGAAAAAAAAACAATCATTCTTGGATACATTTTGAAAGAACTTTTCAAGTGGTTTCTACAAGCATCAACATGTGTTTTTTTATATGATTTATTCAAGACTTAGCCAACCAGGTTCTTTCATTTCACATTGATGGTTTTTGGTAAAAGATCTGCTGAAACATGTTGAGCTTCTCTTATTTTTGTGGGGTATGAGCCTATTCCTATTCATTCCATGTTATTTCTGCTTCTGGTATGACTGGCATCACTACAGGTGCAGGGGGTGAAGATTGCACCAGGTTACACCTTCAGAGGCAGGTGAACCCAACCCTAGTGATGCCATTAGAAGGACACAGGGCCACCTGAGGCCTGGCACTGCCACACACAGCACTTTGAAGTTACTCCTCTGGAGAATATCCACTTGTTTAGCCCTTCCAAGTAGCCTTTGGTCTGCTTGAGGGTGGGGGCAACAAAACTCAGGCACTCAGGCTGAGGCACACTGGACTCCTCCCCGTCCTCCATCCACAGCAAGCAGGAAGGCAGATGCAGCACTGGCCAGCAAAGAACGTCTTTCGACTCCTCCATTTTGGGGGCCAGAGAGGGGATCACAGGTGGAAGAGATTGCCTTGCTATCACTGCCCCTGGGGGAAGAATTCTCCCCTTGGCCCTGCCGCTCTACTCCACCACCAAGTGATATGTAAAAGTGCGGCTGGTCCTCACCTCCTGTTGTAGTAGCAATGGAACTGGCAGGGACAAAGGGCTGTGGTTTGTGATGGGGGCCCCGTGGGGCTTCAGCCAGAGCCTGGCCTGTTGGCTGGCTGTATTCTTAGCCCTCAGCTTGGCCCTGCTGCTGGTGGAGCACTCAGACACTGCAGTGGGCATGCTAGAAAGTGAACTCTGCACTGCCTGGCTGGCTCTCCTCATCGGCTCTGCCTACTGATCTGGCTGCCACCAAGGCGGACTGCCAGGTTCTGAGTGCCATGCAGGGGCTGCACAAGGAAGAGGAGGACACTTGTGATGGCACCAGTGGCAGTGTCCTAGAGTGGTCCTCCATGTCAACAATGCCAGTGAAAATGAAGCAACAGTGGAAGGTGTGGGCAGGCACACTTCCCTTCCCTAACTGTTGCCCTGATCCTAGAGAGGCTGAGGCGGGGGGAGGGGGTGGTATGGGTGAAGGTCCATGGGGGGTGACATCAACCCTAGTGATACCACTGCCTGGTACTATATTTTCTGTTAAAGAAGTAACAACCTACTTTGTTAACTGAGGTACACATGTATTATTGTCTTTGGCCCTTTTCGCATGCCGTTTCTAAAACGA
The DNA here is from genome assembly GCA_948474755.1 of Ctenosaura bakeri. Lineage (NCBI taxonomy): Eukaryota > Metazoa > Chordata > Lepidosauria > Squamata > Iguanidae > Ctenosaura > Ctenosaura bakeri. The sequence goes on from CAOLHI010002308.1 coordinate 40,709, forward strand.
AAGGGCTCCTTGAGCGTCGCATAAATGGGAGGAGCGGTCCATATGACGCACCCCCATTTATGCGACACTCGGCTTAAAACCGAAAATGGTACGTGGTCACACAATGCTCCCAGGGCCCGTGCGCATTTACCTGCCCTGTGGAGCCTCAGGACCCAGCCCGGTCGCGCTTCCTGCCTCAGCGCTAGCCTACAATTCCCAGGTTGCATTGCAGTAGGAAGGGGCAGGGCGTTCGCACGGCGCTTGCGTGACCAGGAAGCGCTGCAGAACTCAAGCAGCAGGGAAGCGGCAGCGTTCCTGCTGAGGCTTTTCAGGTGAGATGCCCCCCCCAGCCGCGCAAATGGGTAATGTGTGGTTCCAGGGCTTTATTATGTATTTGTTGATCTAGAAAACCTGTAGGCAACCTCTGCTCCTGCACACATGGCAGCCCTAGCAGTTCTTCAGCTCCTGCTTCAGGAACACTCTTTAGCCACTTCCGCACTAGACTTTTATAGCGCTATGATTCCACTTGAAACCTCCTATGGTATCCTGGGGTTTGCAGTTTCGGGAGGGGTCAGCCGGAGGTTTCAAGTGGAATCATAGCACTATAAAAGTCTAGTGCGGAAGTGGCCTTTGTTTTAAAGGACGATAGGCAAACTGCAGCTGGACTGGAACTGGGAGTGACTGGGTCTTGGGCCAGTGTACAGGCAGCCCTTCACATTTGCTAGGGTTAGGGGCACAGGACCCTCGCAAAAGTAGAAAAATTGCAAATATCAAAATGTGTGTGGGGGGGAAGGGAGCTGAGGCATGCTGGGGAATGGACAACCAGGATCCAAACCAGGTCAGGGAAAGCAGAGAGAAAAGGGGTGGGTCAGCATGGTGGCCCTATACTTCCTTTCTGTACCTCACCCATTTCTTTCCTTAGGTCTGTGGGACATCAGGAGAGAGTTTGTGTGCTGAGAAATTGAGCTGTGAGCCATCCCTAGCTGGCTGGTAGAGGAGGAGGAAGAGGAGGACCAGAAGTGGTTTTTTAAAAGGCTGGGAGGCCTGACTAGAGCTGCCAAGAGAGAAGGTTCCCCCAGAAAAGAAGGACCTGAGGTGGGGGAGCAGAGGCTGGAGAAATTCGCAAATAATCAAATCCATGAAAGTCAAACCTGCAAATGTGGAGGGCCACCTGTACATGTGTTCTTAGCCCTGTAAATATAATATATTGCCAAGGTCCTCCAAGACTTCAATCAAAATTACTTAAATTTAGATTTAAATATTTCTATTTAAGTCTTCTAGAGACTAGGATTCAAATCCCCGCTAAGATATTGGGTGACCTTGGTCAAGTCACATTCTCTCAGCCTCAGAGGAAGACAAGGGCAAACTCCCTCTGAACAAATCTTGCAAAAAAAAAAAAACTGTGCTAGGTTCACCTTAAGGTTGCCATAAGTCAGAAGTGACTTGAAGGCACACAACAACAAAATGCAGCTGACAGAGGGACATTCTTTCTAGCCATCATGTCTCTTCCCTTTGACTTATGGTGACCCTAAGGCAAACCTATCATTGGGATTTTCTTAGCAAGGTCTCTTGCCTTTGCCTTTCTCTGAGGCTGAGAGAATGTGATTTGCATGATGTCAACCAATGGGTTTCCATGGCCGAGTAGGGATTCAAACCCTGTCTCCAGTCATAGTTTGGGTGTGTGCACATGCCTGCTGCAGTGTCTCTTTTGTCTTTCAAAGTCATGAAGGGGGGGGAATTGTGGGTACTGAAACTGCTCCCATAGCATCTGCACACACACCCTGCTGCTGTATCTCTGTTGCTGCTGCTGCTGTCCAGCACCAGGGCTTTGTGGCCCCAGGAGTCCTCAGACCCCAGGTTAAGAACCACTGTGCTAAAACATTATGATGTCGTGTAGCTACAGCACGGAGGCCAAAGGGAAGGAAGCTCTTGGGTCTTTGGTTGGTTGCTGGAAGTTGGTGGAGGTTTTTTTAAAAAAAAAGTTTTCTAACTGCTATGACTCTGACAGTGTGTGTGAGCAATGCCTGGTCAAACTCAGCCCAGATTTCCAAGGGTCAGGGTGTGGTTTCAATCATCCATATAGTTCCTTGTCTGCAGAAGTGCAATAAATCATCAGTTCATTCTTTTGCTTGCAGTATATTAATATGAAGAGGCTACACTGTGTAGTAGAAATGATACAGAATGGCCTACTTGATATTGCGCTTCTCCTTGATGGCTTGGCCACTCGGTTCCCAACATCTCTTTCTCTTTTAATTAGTTATGAGGAGTGGGAATGACTTGAAGTATTGACAGTGAGAGCCACACATGGCCATTTATCACGTGGTAATGTACTGTGGTGTGCATGTAACCTCTTTTAAAAAATATCTTTAATTTTTTAAAATTAGTTTCCCTCAAAATTAACAATGTAATTAATGCAATATGTCAAATATAGCCATGCATTGTCAAGCAAATCACCTATAAATAATACATTTGTCTTTATATCCACATATCTATACAGTACGTCCCCTGTATCCACAGGATCAGTATACACAATTTTACTTATTTGTGCTGAAATGTGGTCCAAAAACATTTTGTTCCTCTTTTTTGACCACACATTGTTGTTAATTTTCATGTTTTTATTAGTGTGCACTGGCTTTGGACTGCAAATAATGGCTACAAAGCTTTTGTTCTCTTTGATCCTAAAATTCTGTCCACTTTCAGGGCCTCCTCCCCAAGCTGCTTATTTGTCTCAATACCTCCATCATTCATCTCACTGAAAAAAATAGAGTTCACTTTTATCCACATTTTTCAATATCCACAGTAAGTCTGGGACCATATCCCTCATGGCTACAGGGGATGTACTTGGATATGGATATATATCCATCCACAGATATGCAATGTCTATGATTAATTATATTTCTGTAATATATTCATATCTACTATGCTAAAAATTCAGTTGATTAGTTCATTTCTTGAAAATACATTTAAAACTGTTACCATTGCTACAAAGTTGTCCTCCATTATTTCTACTCTCATTATGGGAAAATAGCTGACCGATTTTTCTACAAGTGCAAATAATCATATTCTGTTAAGATACCTATGAAATGAGAGCCCTAGAGCATTTTTAAAACACTTCTAGCCATCTCAGCTTTCACAGCTCCTATAAGGATTGCCAAGAGTTATTTATAACACAATAACTCATTTTCCTCAGTGAATAATGAAAAAACTAATAAAGAGTCTTTTGCAATTACTCTTTGTCCTCTTGTTTTACTTAAACATTTGATTACTTCCTTCTAAGTTTAAAACTGGGGCAGAAAATCCACATATGATCAAGTGTTCCTCTTAAGCCACACTTTCTCCAACACTCATCAGATAAGTCATTGTTAATTTTGCTTAATTTTATAGGGTTCAAATGCCATCAATAAGCTGTTTTTGATACTATGATACTATTTCCTTAGAACAAGGATGTCCAATCGTGGAAAGGTAGGAAGCCATATTAACCCCCATGGAAGACCTTGGAGGGCAGAATCCCTTGCCATGCCTGGTCCTGCAAAAGAACCCCAACCTTTTTCATCCTCAAATGCCTTTAGGGAACATCATATTTTTGGCCTTCCTTAGTCATTTAAGCTCAAGATGCTCCAGGGTCTGGCAGGCGCCAATTGCACACTTTTTCATTTTTGGCTGTGAAACATCCTATGGAATCCACTTGCTGTGTGTGTGGAGCTCCGGAGCCGCGGCACTTGCACTTCCCGCCCCAGCGCAGCCTGGGAAACTCCCAGGCTGTACTGCAGAAGGAAGAGGAGGGGCTCTTGCATGAGCAGGCAGCAGCTGCGGAGCTGAAGGAACCGGGACGTGAGAGCCTCTCACTAGAGGCTGCTCACGCAATCCCTGCACCCCAGCTCTGCGAAAAGGTGAGCTGTGGAAAGAGCCTATAGACTTAGAAGGTTGTGAAGACCAAATTTTTGCCCTTGACTCTTCTGATACCACTAATATTTAGGTTTGCTTCCCAGGTCATCTTAGCTGCATGTAGCCTCTTGGAAAGTTGTTTGTTTTATTCTGTGATCTGATTCTAATTTATACTAAAATAGAAAAGAAAACAATGCAGAATTGGTAGCCCTAACTACTATTTTAGTGTTACTCTGTACTTGGATACGGATGTTACTCAGAAATTGTGTTGTTCCTGTTGCTGTTGTCATTGTTGTCTCTCTTCTACCTGTCTACTTAGAACTGAGTCACACAGCAGTAGGGTTTATTCCCAGGTAAAGGGCTATATGATTGTAGCCTTGAATACCTTTATTCTAAATTTCAATTGAGCAATCAATGAGTTTGAATGAAATAAGTGTAACAGGTGGCCAGAGTCAGAAATTAATGGGAATTCCACATTCCAAATACACTGCTTCAGGATGATAACACCCTCTTTGATCAGACCACAAACCACCTCAAAGTAAACTGTGGTTTTAGGTCACTAGACAGAAGCTTGCATCAGGTGAGTGAAATGCAATGGAAACGGATTTTCTCCTTTTCTATACCCCACTTCCTGTTGCTTCTATACCCAGATCTTCTCCAGAGAGTCCTCCAGCTTGTGAAGGCAAGCAGGATGCTTCAGGTGACCAATGTGAATCTATTGTATATACTGAGCAGAATCAAAATATGAATCTATTGTACATATAAGAAGTAAAGTTGAATCATACTGAGAAGTAAAGTAGAATCAAGCAAGTTCTGTCAGTGAATGATACATGCCCATGGACTCTTTCGCAACAGAGTTCACCTGCACAAAAGATGTACATACATGTACATACACTCTGCACATATGATCCCAGGACCTTGCAAAAAAGCAAATTTCTCAGTGGCACAGAGAGAACTTAGAAATATATAACCTGTGCACACATAGGTTTAGTGTATGGCTTCCTTTGCATGCATGGAGGTTGGAGCTGGGACCTGCTGCTGTAATTTTCCCCCTTCATACATTTAAGATAGCCTCATTGGTCATGTGAGCAAGGCTTCTCTTCATCCCAACTGCAAACTGCTAATACATGTAATGTACCACAAAGCACTGCTCCAGGGACTTTACCCTTTCAGATTAACTGCTCAGTTTCAAGTGGGAGTTCATGTACAGTAATAAAAGATTAGTAGTAATTCTAAATCATGGATACTCAGACACATTGAACAGTTTAGTCAAAACCACAAGAATACATTCACATAGCTTTGAAGAGAGCATTACTAGCTTTTGGCCTTTGTCTCTCAAATATCTAGGCCAGGTGACATCTCTAAGATGAAGAGGAGTGGTCCAGAACTGACAGTTTGAAGATGCCATCACTTTCCACTTGAGAAGCAAACATGTAAACTCGCTTATCAAATGCAATTTACCAGATGAACAGCAACTACTCCTTAGAAATGCTTTCCTGCCCTGGGGCTACCACCTCTTTCATTTGCTGGCAAGTCTGGTCATGAGAAATGGGTGACAATTTTGTTTCAGTTTGTTTTTGATAAAAGTATTCCAGAATTTGAATTCTTCTCATGTTTGGGATGAATAGAGCTTTACATTGAATGTGTCTTAATGTGGGAGAAAACAGAAACCAAGAGGTTTATCCATCTGGGCCCTGGGCTTTGAATGGTGCTGTTAGACTTTGCCAACTTTATTTTCCTGACAGATTCTTCGTCTCTAATAAGGTAGGACAGGCAGGTACAAGATGATGATGGACATATCTATAGCTATTAAATTTGGCTGGTATGGATTTGATACAAAATAGATCATACCCACTTTTTAGAATCTTCATTGGCCTCCTTGATTAGGCAAATCTATTAAAAATCAGACAGAAGAAAAGTGATGATGTTAGAGTCACAAGCCCACATTCTGTCTCAGATGCTACCTCTCTTGTCAGTTAAGATGGTCTAGAGCAGTAGTCCTTAACCTTTTCTTTACTGGATACCCCCTGTAAATATAATTTGTTGCCAAGGTCCCCCAAGACTTAAGTCAAGATTTAAATATTTAAATTTAGATTCAAATATCCAAATATTTTATTTCTTTTTTAAAGGCTTCTAGAAACTAGAATTCCAGTCCCTGCTCAGAAATTGGGTGACCTTGGGCAAGTGCTTGTTGCTGCCACAGCTGTTGGTAAGCTGCAGCAGGGCTCTGTGGACCCCCAGGGGTCCCTGGACCCCAGGTTAGGGACCACTGGTCTGGAGGTGTATCAGTGCAGTCAGAGGCCTCTTTTCTTCTTGACAGGTGGGGACTCAGGGACAAAGGGCACTAAAAGGCAATAAAATTTCAAGTCCATTAGCAGCAGCAAAATAACTTCCATTGAATTACTTTGATGCTGCTGCTGCTAATGGATTTGAAACTTTATTGCCTGTCTTTTATTGCCCTTTGTCCCTAGGTCCAGATTACCAAAGGCAGAAATAAATTATTGGGAGAAGAAGCAGACAGGGGGTACATGGCAAACAAGACAATTTGCAAGAGAGAATTTGGAGTATTTCTAGAAGTTTCCACTATGTTTGCATGCTTGCTTTCTTGTGAGTAGTTTAAGAGTTTTGGATTGACAGGTTGTCATGTTTAGTCCAAAAACTTAACCTCTGGGATACAGAAGTCTTTTACTTAGATTGCCTGCATCTGTATAACCACAAGTGCCAAAATCTTGCTTTTCAGAATTGAGATTCTAGAAAAATCAGACATCTCTGTAAATTTCAGATTCTAAGGAAGACAACATATCATGTATGAAATTCACCAAGCGTGGAAGAGAACACCCCTATGATTAAATCTGCAAATTGCCAAAATTAATCAGAGTTTGGTTCGTATGTAATTACTCTTGTCAAGTGTAAAATATTGGTCATTGCTCTCTTGCAGATGTCAATCATCTAAACAAAGGGAGAATGCAAACTTGTTTAGTAGCTTAAAAGCAAAAACCAACACATCCAAATTTAAATGCAGCTGGTTGTTCCTAGGCTTGCCATTTTTTACAGCAAGTGTCAGACACCTGCAATAAATCAGCACGTGGCACTTTGCCCTCTGAATCACTTTTGAATCAGCACTGTAGTGATTGTAAAAGTAAGTTCCTGGACCGATGATGCTGTCTGGGGTTTTATGGACACTATCCATGAGAGTAGGGTGTTGGCCACAGCCTTCTGGAAAGGCTCCCAGATGATGTCATTTTGCTCAGCCAACATTCTGTTCTACCCATTTTTTCTTTCTGGAAACTCTACAGAGGGGCCTTTGCATCATTGCACATCAGTTTGCAGCCCAGATGCAATATCATTTGTATTGTCCCTTGAAAGAAAGATGTGGATAGGAATTAATCAGCTCTTTACAATTTGAATCTTTACAATTTGAAGTGTCAAATACAGGACTTTGATGCTGTGAATGTTTGGGCACATGTCCCAAAAACACGGGGAGGAGCATATTTTAATATGGTGTGTGTGTTTTATAAAGTGCACCTAGTTACCAGAAGAGGTTCTGGAGCTGATCTCAGATGGCAGAAGCCATATAACACTCTGTGAGAGGCTGTTGGAGCATTTGAACTCAGAAGGAAATGAGGAGCGATGGCAGTAGTCACAATGGCAGCTATGGTACAGCAAGGTTGTTCTTGACTGGGAGTGGGGGATAGCTGTAGGGACCATAATGATAGTGGTGATGTAAGTAGTAGCAGCATCTGTAAAATGGTTGGTAAAATGTTTATGGCAGGAACAGGATTCAGGCCATTTCCGCAATAGCCTGTTATAGCATGATGATTCCACTTTCAACATCCTCTGGAATCCTGGGGTTTGCAGTTTTGGAAGGGGCCGGCCAGCCCTTCCTGAAACTGCAAACCCCTGAATTCCAGAGGATGTTGAAAGTGGAAACATCGCGCTATAACAGGCTAGTGCGGAAATGGCCTCAGTGGTGGGGAGCTTGCAATGGCAGGGGATGTGGCAGGCCATGAGAAGCTGTGGCAAGTTGTAAGGAAGCCCCTGGGGGCCATGTGTGTCCTGCAGACCATGGGATGCCACATCTGATCTAGTACAACTGTATTCATGCAGATAGTTTGTGGATGATATAGGCTGCCTGAATCTAAAATATAAAAAATGTAGTCATGGCACCCAAGTTAATGAAATACAATATTCAACCCTCAGTTTCAAAGAAAAGTTCCATCCATGCTAATTTTTATAGGTACTATACAGTATTAAAAATACCACTAAAGATTTAATTACGGCAGAGAAGAAACTTATATTTTCAAAACAGAAAGGAAATAAACATCTATGTCAAATTTAATATTACAGAAAATATACGAAAATATACAAATATACAAAAGTTGATCTATCCAATAAATGAGTAAGTAGAAACACAATTACATAAGTTAAAAAAAGAGACAGTGACTCCCTTCTCAAGCAGTAGTGAGTGTTATCTTATAAGTATCTTCTCTTGGGGGAAAAAAAGGAAAAAACTTATCAAGGTCTCTACAGCAAACATTTCTTTAATCACTAAATAAATACAAAATAATTCTCAAATAAGTTTCTGGACTTAATCCTCAAAACCTGCTATAGACAATTTATCCCATCTGATTTCCCAGAAAAGAGTTAAAACTTTCCACTCTGGTCTGCATTATTGAACTAACTTATCATTTAAGGACATTATTAACTTTTCTAATTCTGGCATTTCATAAAGCATTTCCAGTCATCAATTGCAGGAATATGTACAGCTTTCCACCTTTGGGCAAAGGTTATTCTCGCAGCATAGATCATATATAATAAAATTTTCCAGTATTTATTTCTTATTTGAATATCAGTTCTATCCAATATATTCAAGAGGTATATTTCTGGCTGCATAGGAAAGTTGGGTTTTAATATGCTTATGATATGATGATGGATTTGTTTCCAAAACTTCTTTGCCTTTGAACACTTCCATCATAGATAATAAAAGGAACCTTTTTGTTCACATTTCCAACATTTATTGTTATTGTTACTACCCAGTTTTGATATTTGCACTGGTTTTAAATACCATCTATAAAAAATGTCTAATAGTTTTCCTTTAAGTTTGAACTCTTGTAAATCTGTGATTAAGGTTCTAAGATTTTTCCCATTGATCAAGGTGTATAGGGTGGTCAATATTCTGCAATTATTCGATCATATTTTCTTAAACTATGTCTTGTTCCAATTCGAGATTCAATAATAATTTGTAAAGCTTTCCCATTAGTTGGAAAATTGTGCCAGATTTTAATAGATTATCCGGTTTTCTTTCCTTTGAGTCTAATCCTTCAATTATTTTATCCATTTTAAATCTTTCAACCAACTGCCTATGTAGAAGCCAATGAGTTGTGTAGCCATAAGCTATTAATTTCTATGTAGTTTTTAATAGTATGTCACTATCCTGTATTTTAACTATGTCTTTATATGTAATCCATTTATTTATTTGTGGTCTTTCTAATCTATAGAATGCTTCATGTGGTGAAACTCATAATGGAACTTTAGGATACAACTTGTTTTTATATTTCATCCATACTCTTAGAAGAGGTTTTCTAATAAAATTACTGGAAAACCCTTTACGTGTTTGCGCTTTCCCAAACCACATGTAAACATCCCAGCCCTAGATTAGATTAAATCTTTCTAAATTTAATAGTCTTATATTGCTCAATAAAATCCATTCTATTATCCAAGAAAGACAACAGGTGTGATAATAAAGTTTTAGATTCGGTAGACCCATCCCTCCTCTCTCTTTAATATCTTTTAAGTTCTTTCACTTTATTCTGGGTTTTCTTCCTTTCCAAATGAATTTAAACAAACCTTTATTCCAATCTTTGAAGAATTGATCATTGGAGATTATTGGGACATCTTGAAATAAAAACGTCATTTCAGGTAATATATTTATTTTAATTGCAGCAATTCTGCCCAATAAAGAAACATCCACTCTACTGCATCTTCTGTCTTCTTTCATTTCAGTCCACAATTTCTCATAATTATTATCAAACAATTCTGAGTTATGTTTAGCTATTGTTATGCCTAAACATTTGACTTTTTTTGCTAAAGTAAATCCTGGTAAGTTTGATTATTCTAGTTCTTCTGAATTTGACATGTTCTTGGTTATTATAGTTGTTTTGACTTTATTAGTCCTAAATCCTGGTACTGCTCCAAATTCCTGAACTACTTGAAGAGTGGATTTTATGCTATTTATTAGGTATTCCATTATTATTACAAAGTTGTCAGCAAATGTTCTTATTTTATAATTTCCCCCCGAGTCCAAGTACCCCTGATTAAAAAATCTTATTGTATTTTTTTTTCATTTAGAACTTAACACAAATCAAGAAAATTAGGAGTGAAAGGAGACAACCTTGCCTCGTGCTTTTCTGTATCATCCCTTTTTCTGTTCCCTCCCCCCATTTATCAATAACTGTGCTTTCTGGCCTTTATGTATTGCTCTAATCCACTTGAAAAATGTATTTCCAAAATTTATCTTATTTACTACTTCAAGCATGTATGTCCAATTAACGTTATCAAATTCTTTTTCTGTGCCAACGACGATCAAATCCAATTTTCTTTCATTATATTTTTGGTAATATTCAATAATATTCAAAATTGTTCTTATATTATTCTTTAAATATCTTTTAGGGAGAAATCCATTTTGATTATCATGGATCCAATATTGTAAAATTATTTTAAGTCTATCTGCCATGATCCAGGCAAAGATTTTATAATCTACATTTAGTAGGGAAATCAACCTATATTTTTTTTAACCTAATGAACCTCTTCCTTCTTTTGGAATCAGAGTAAAAATAGCCTCCTTCCAATTATTGGGGCTTCCCTCTTGATTTATTATATTAATCATTCTTTGCAAAAGAGTAATCAAATGATCTTGCAGGACTTTGTAGCAGATGGTTGTAAAACTGTCTGGTCCTGGGGCCTTTTTGAGTTTCAGCCTCTTAATTATATTTATAATTTCCATTTTAGTAATTGATTTATTTAATTCCTCTCTCAGTAGATCCCTGATTTGAGGCAAATCTACTTTCTTTAGGTATTTGGATAATTTATGCAATTTCTCTTTTGATGGAGGAATATTTTTAAATAGATCTTGAAAGTATTTTGTAAAAATATTTTTAATCTTATTCTGATTTCAATGAATTGTTTGGTGGTGATGATGAAGAACATGTATACCAGGGGTGGATAACATGGGCCCTTTCTGCAGGACAGTGCTCTCCTGGCATGGGGACGTGAAAGGTGCTCACGTCCCTCACATGTGGACGCTGCTTCCACATGATGTCATCACGGTCCTGCCCTTCTCATGTCCCCAGTCAGTGTGATCGTGGGGTATATCATTGACAGAAAACCTCCATCAATGGCTCCCAATCATGTGAGGCTTCAGTTGCAGTTGGCCATGCAGAATGGCCAGAAGCTTGATCACGTGCTTCCTTCCCCACTGCAGCATGGGAAGAAGGCTGGCTGCAGTGTGGAAGGGAGGAGCATGTCCCTTGCACTCCCTTCTGCGAGCAGCCTGTTGAGTGTGGAGGGGAGCGTTGGAGACACACTCCCATCCTGGCAGAGACACTGCCAGGATTGCGACATGATGACATAGGAGAGCGTCATTGTACAGAAATGGCCATGAGCTCCAAAGCCTATATTTAGTCCTCTAGGTCCATTTTGTGCCCCGTCAGCATCTTCTGCACACTATTCCTGAATTTTGGTAGCCACGGGCAAAAGCCTTTTAAAGAAGTGAGGCAAGATGGTTATGGGGAAGAAAAGTGGCTGCTGATCCACCAGGTCTGCCCACTCCAATGTACACAAACTAGGAGGTATTCAGAGGAAGAACCTACTTTCCCCATTTTTTAAAAAATCAAAACAGAACATTCAGAGCTGTGCTGCTCTAAATTGGCAAGAAAAAAATGAAATTGTGCTGTGCAGCATACTGGCAGAATATCCTTTCTCTCAAAGCTCACACGTTATTTCTCAGGGCAGGGAGGGACTTGGATCTAGAGGCATAACCCTTCCTGAAGTCTGAAGTTACACTCCACAGTGAAAATTTGCTGCTAACCAGGCAGTCAAGAAAAGATGCCCTCTCTCTTGTCCTGCCAGTCCAAGCAGATCTCCGAAGCCTTTACAAAACTATTTTGTTGCGCCTACAAAGCCAGGGTCCTGATGGCATCCTTTCTTCTCCCACTTCCCTTGGGTTTTTCCTTCTGCCTTTGTTGGTTTGAAAAATTCCCCTGAGCATTTGCAAAGGAAGGGCAAGGGAAATGAATGCAAATGGCTCAGTCAGAGGGGGAAACTGGAGGAAGGGCTGGGTCTGTGTGACTCAGAGGAAGAGACGGAAGTAATTGCTGATACGCAAAGAATTCTCTTTATCATGTTGTGGATGCTGAGTGAAAGCCAGCCTCGCTAAATAAGAAGCACACCTCAGCCTGTGCAGGTTTACTCCTGAGTTGAGTGGGGGCTTTTTCTTCGCAAATAGGCAAATGACTGTAGTCCAAAGGAATGCTGATTTTTTTTTCTTTAAAAGTACTGAATGAGAAGGATCAGAATTTTTTAGCTGTGTCAAAGACCTCTTCTGGGGTGATAACATACAATTATTTCTCTGTTGTAGGTGTCCCCAAGCACTGCAGCACTCAAATTACAATGCCTAGTATGTTGCATTGTCATTGTGTTGCTGCAGAGTACTCCATGGTCCCAGTTGTTATGCTCCTTCATGTCATTTCCAACTTATGGTGACCCTATCATGGGGTCTTCTGGGCAATGCTGAGACCACTACACTACATGATCCCTGTGGTGCAAGGCAAATATCATGGCTTCTTGGCTAGTGCCTCTGATTGCACAGATGGTGAATGAATACAATAAACTTTGTACCCTGCTCCTCAACATTTTGTGTCCTTTTTGAGGAGTTTTAAAAGTATATTTTATTCTTGCATTTCTGCAGAGGCTGTGAAAGCACCTACTGTATTTTTAGCCTCACATGCAGCCTTGTTTCTTTTTAAGTTTTAAGCCTTAACAAGACTATCCTCTCCTATATAGCAAATGCCTTCCTATTTCAGCAACTCCTTCTTCCATTGGCAGGTTAGATGCGTTCCACTGAAAAGTACATGAAAAGAACACATGAAACTAAGTGATCCAATGTCTGTTTCTGGGCCCTGTATTACCCTCCCCATGGAAAAAGCAGTTTCAGATACAAAAATTGACTACAAGGAAAGAGCCAAGCAGCTCAACTCCCTAACAATGGTGCTCTAGTCAGATTTACAGCTTTCGAGACAAAGCCTGTGTTTATTTTAAAAAATACTGGGGAAGGGATCACTCATATTCCAATGTCACTGGCACTTTGTCCCTTTTTATTGCTTTTTTATGATGCATGCATGCACAATGGTTTTTAAAACTTACATTCTCCTATCTTCTTCCTCTTCTTGTGGACCACCAGTATAGTAGGCAACAATTTAATAACTGACATGTAGATCTTAATTTTTTCATAGAATGTCTTGCAAAAATATTTTATTTTAAGGTAGACCCAAGGATAAAAGGTGTTCCATGCCAAGCTTTTTAGGGAAGTGAATTCAAGGTTAAACATACAGTCCAATACAATAAGTCTTATAACTCTCAGGGGCAGATATTTCCAAGGAAACATGCTGATGTATCAGTGAAATGATTGTGAGAAACAGTTTTGGGAGAAGCATCACTGAATGAAATTATTTCTCCTGCAATTACTAGATCAGTTTTACAAATGTCTGATTGAACTGTTGTTTCTTCTTGAGCCTCATGCATTTCAGATATTCAATTCAAGTATGCTGTTCAAGTGTGAGATCCTGTTCAGCAAAAACTTCTGGGACTCTTTTCTGAGGCAGCTGAACATTCCAGAAGCTGCTCTGGGCTATTCTAGTTGTTGCTCTGGAGGGAGATGTGTGTGACTAGCTGCCCACTGCACCACAGCCATAGTGGAACTGCTTACAGAAGGCATAGCGTTCCTAGATCTCTTGGCTTGGCCTCTCTTCTCCAGTCCTTGGGGTAAGGGAGAAGAATCTCAGGGTGAGAGCGCTATCTTGAAAAGTGACTGTATTTATGTGTGTGTGTGTTCTTCATTTGTTAGACTTTTTTTTCAATGGCATATTCTGTGCTGCTACAGCTGATATTTAATGTATCATGTTTGGTAAGGCCTGCCCCTTGTGACATCACAAGATGTCATCCATAGGTCTCAGGTTAGTGGGGAGGGCACTAGATACCTTCTTGCACATGAGAAAAGCACAACTGCCAGAGAAACCCAGAATTATGTTGGTGTGATGCTGAAATAAACTTTTGGCCAAGTATTTACAGAGAGACTTCCCTGCTCACTTGCTTGCCATATCCGGAAAATTTTATCCAATAACTGTGTGAAAGAATGTGAATACCGAGATGGCTTTTGCTGTTCCAGAAGTAAGAGTGGAGCTTTGGAGCATTTTGAGCCTTGCTGGAAGTGAGGAAAGGAAGAAATCCCTGGAGTGCATTATAATGAGATCTCCAGATCTGCTTTAGTCAGGCTCAGGAGATTGACATCATATTCTGATCTGGTAAATTAGATTCTTACTGATTAAGGCTGTTTTCCAGGAAGTGAATAAATGATTTCTCTGAAAGGAAATGGAAAAGCTTGAAATAAAGAAATATACTGCTGACCCTATGGTCTGGAAGAGGGGAGCAAGGCACTTTACTCCACACTGACCGGATGCCCCCCTCCTCCAGCTCAAACCACAGACCACTGGTCAGTAAATGGTCTTTTCTGTACAGCAATATCACATTTTAATTTTTGTTTATATATTTGGATTCATCCCACATGGCAGCAAAAGGCCCTGGAATATAAAACATTTGGAAAGATCTCTTGTTTGCCGGGAAGTCATACCTTCTTATCCCTCCCCTACATCTGCACCCACAGCAAAGTATATGTATGCAGGGTCACACATGGTGGCACAGATGTGATTAATGAGAAGTGACTCTAAGAAAAGCAATAGCCATTGGAAATGACTGGGCAAAAACCCATCGTATTGACTTGACAGATTCCTGAAAGATTAGGGTTGGGTTTTTTACGCTTGACTTACAAAGAATGGGACTGGTTAATTACGCAGGAAAAAGAAAGTCATTTTCAAGAGAAAACAGTGCAATCAGAAATATCTGAAATAGATCTTTTATTATTTTTTTTCAGATGAACTTCATGGGTGTTTCACAGGTTATATTTAAAACATTTTAGCAGTGCCAGTCTTCTCATTATACAGAATGAGATAGCTCTCAGATAGCTGACTTGGGTATATCATGAAAGGGCAGCAAACTGTTAGCTGAATGAATATACATACATACATACATACATACATACATACATATACATACACATATATAAGCTTAACTTCATACTTCTTGGATTTAAGATAGATTTGGGAGAAGTGCTGTTGTTTTGCTTCTTAAATCCCCTCCCCCAACACACAGAGTTCAAGAGAGAAGCATTTCTAGGATTTTCTGCTCTTGGGTATACAAATAACTTTCCCATCCTTGAATCTTCTGCAATTTGACATGGGAAGATATGGGGGGGGGATGGGACAAAATTTCTGTCTTTCCTCGGGCAGCAATATGTATTGAGTTAGTCGTGGACATTGCTGTGTCTGGTCTTGTGCAAGGAGACTGGCAGCTGGTAGCTGAGGTTATTGTGGATGTGAATGTTTGCAGAATGTTACTGCAGTTTCTAAGCCGCACTTGGGGTGACATTAGATATCACTTTGATATCAATAATTTGGCTCTCCTCTATCATCTCTCTCCATGTGTTTGTGAGGCCCCTGGACAAGCACGAAACTAGGCACAGCCACTAATCGCTGGACATTCCATTTCCCACTCAGGCAGGCAAGAAATAGCCAATCGCCACTTTAGGAGACCTCCCGGCAAGCAGGCTATTATGTATGCACGCTACATACAAAGAACTCCTTGCCCCAAGCTGGAGGCTTGATTAGGAGAATCCTCATCTGTCAAGCACTCTGTGTTTGCATACTGTCTACTTCTTTGTCAATTTGGACCTAACTCAATCATGCTAAATTCTGACCTTTCGGAGGCTTTGTCTCCAGCGCAAAACTCATTGTTTTCCCCCAAGTACGGAATAACCTGTGGCTACATTTTCCCCTATAAAAATCTCTGATTTTGAGACCTTCCTCGGATCACTGGGATTGCTCCCGATTTCCATCCAGCCTTGCTGCTGCTGTGCTTGGTGAGCCTTCCCCTCAGTCCCACATACTGAGACTACGCACCTCCGAACTTCCGCAGTGAACTATCCGGGCTTCAGGACAGGTGTAGTATCACCCAAATCAACAATCCCTCTTAAAAATCCCTCTGTCTCACTCCAACCTTTATTTTCTATTGTTATCTGTGTGAGTGTGCTGCATACACCATTTGATTGTATTTTAATGAAGATCACCATTGTTAGTTCAACCTCTGCCTGCTCCATGACTTGGCCTGACCCCATAGACATTGGGTTCAAGATCTCGCTGCATTGCCCTGCCTCTCGCATTCCAGCTGTGCCCTGTGCTAATTTCCCCACCTTTTGATATTTTGAGAGCGCACTTTGGTGTCCCTCACGGGACCCCCAGTAAACAGGGTAACAAGGACTTTCTCTATCTGCAGCAGCAAGACTGATCTGGAAGATCTGGCTGTGCGCAGGGATGACTGGCTACCAGCCAGCAGCAGGGGAAAGCAAAGTGTGGCCCCAAACAATGTTTATGTGGCCCTTGGCACATCCAGAATTCCCAGACCAACCTGCCACTGGCCCAAAAAGGGAAGATGAAGTGTTGTTCCTGGAAGCCCCCCAAGTACAGCCATTTACCTTTTAAATAAATTTTGAGGCCTCTCTGGACTATTGAACATCAGAATACCAAAGTGGACTTCCAGCCACTTTCAGGTCATACAAGCAGCCCTAGAGTCCACAGCAGTTGCCCTCACCTGCCCTATGGTATCACCAAGAAACTTTCCCTTCCCTGGAGCAATCTCGATTTTTTCTTAAATTAAAGGAGTGAATGAACAGGAGGAATGAGTCTGTTCTTATGACAATATGATACAAAGAAGGTATGGTTAGCATAAACTATCTCAGTCTCAGATCAGACCAGACCTCCTGTCTCTTCCACTCTCCGTATCTAGATGTGGGTAATATAGGTAACCCAGTTAACTTAGAAACAATTCACCTCAGTGTTCCTTGCCAATGTCTCAGCTTGACTGGGTATTGCCGGAAACTATTGTCTTATTGAATGAAACCACTGCATGGAATACAGGGTGTGAGCCAAGCGAGGAAGCTGAAGTTTTGAAAGAGGCCGGGAGGGCAAGCCTTCTGGATTAGTCATGTCTGTGTGAATCAAAATGAACTGCATGGGAAGCCAGTTTTTACACAGACCTTTTAAACATTTGCTTCTTAGGGTAGGGGGGACCTAACTCTTCCTCCACAAGATGCCGTCTGCCCAGGTTATCAGGAAATCCCTATATTTCCAAGAGCTGGCTATTCAGCTATTCAGTTATTCTATACATCTAGTTATTTGGTGAATTTTACAGATACATAATGTGCTCTTGATATAAATATGTACAAGTGTGTGCATGCACACATATGCATGCATGTTTATGTGTGGTGGTTTACACAATATCCACATTTTTGACTCTTTAGAATGCCCTGTGCCACCCTTAGTTTAACAACTAGAAACTCATAAATTAGAGACATCTCTAATATTTGCTTCCAAACCTCGTCCTAAAATTTCCTTTGGAAATGTTGACGTTGAGTATGTGTCTGATGCCTGTAGCCTATTTGAATATTCTCAGAGTATTTAATCTGTGTTTTATGTCTGTGAAAGCAGATGTTTGACACTGATAATTGAATACTGTGTTGCAATGGAATGGCATATGTGGCAGCCCTAGTACATAATATGCAGTGACATATAACACAGGTTTACAGACTTTCTCCTGTCAAAAAATGCCTTCTAAATCAACAGGTGCCATGAGTGTCTGCATGAAACACACCAGAAGAGCATTTGAGGCCATGTCCTAGGATACATACCATATATAAATGACAAGGAAATTACCATTCCTCATTGTGGACCAACACTGTGTCACAGAACATGGTCAATGCGGCTGCGCATCACAGAGAGAAATGACTAATGATGGAAAGATAAAGTCTACATGAGAGACATTACTGTCAAGCAACGAGCTTAACTACCTATGCCAAGGGAAATCTTCCAAACAGATC
Source organism: Ctenosaura bakeri (assembly GCA_948474755.1). Classification (NCBI taxonomy): domain Eukaryota; kingdom Metazoa; phylum Chordata; class Lepidosauria; order Squamata; family Iguanidae; genus Ctenosaura; species Ctenosaura bakeri. Next base: position 58,833 of record CAOLHI010002308.1, read on the forward strand.
CATAATATTGTCTGAAAGCTAAAGGTCATGCATGACAGTACTAAAGAGTAGAACAGCATATGAATGTATCATAATCCCTTTCAATATTATGCATTATTGCATTGTATTTTTACTTGGTAATATTAAATTGACAATACAATATTGTCAATTACCCTAAAGTGTGCCTTAAAGTAGCCCTATTCAAACTTACTAAGGAGTAAGCCCCATTAAATTCAGGGAACATACTTTGCATGCACCCACACACACAATTATGAAATTACTATTACGTTACCTCAGGTGAACAGGAGCGAGCATTATGGCAACCTTTCAATAGCTATTGCAAAATGTCTGCCTTGCAGCTTTGAAGGCTTATAACACAAGTTTGAAGAGCAGCATTTAAAATCTTGGCTGTAAATCTCCTTGGATAGGTACTAATCTTCTTCATTATGATTTTGCATTGCTTATTCTGCTTACTCCAGAACAGGTCCTGCTGGTGCTATGGGTGTGGTGGTATGAGGACTTGCAGAATCAGCACAGATTCTGCACCAGTGTTTAGAAACTGCTATCTGAAACTGTGCCAAGTAATATCACATGGTAATTTGTTCCTGTGGCACACTGGCATCTAGTTTTCAACAGAAAAACCAAACCTGCCCTTACAAGTACTCTCACTAGCTTTTCTGTTATACTATTTGGATCACTTTCCCATCCATTCTCTGCTCCTAGGTTGCCTCAGTCCTGCCTCACATCTGATGATCCTGATGTGCAGATGAGGGAGAGGGCATTTGTGTTAGTTAGTGTATGAACCAACTGAACATAAACAGAGTACAGTTTCGTACATGAACCAGGTAGAGTTTTTTCCCTTCTGTTTCCTTCCAGTTACCTTGAAAATCATGTTTAGGTGCATTTTACTGGGCAGGGTGTCGACAGTTTTTGCCAGGTTATCAAAGAGATTCCTCACCCCAAAAGTTAAGAAGGGCTTCTATGAAATAGGACTATGCATCTATTCCTGAGAAATGTAAGCAATCAATTAAGGAACACTTGCTACTGGACAGAGGCATTGTTAGGAACTTGCCAACTCACAGAGCAGAAGAGCAGCTCTTCAGAACAAGGAATGGGGAGGTTAAGTCAACTCCAGGTACTGTATAAGTTAATATAGATTTGCTTTTGAACAGTATTTTCCTCGATCTTATACAAATATCTTGCATAAATGCAGAAGCCACCTAGTCATTCTTTCATGGATCAATTGCTGAAGATAGGTACTGGTTCAGGAAGAAATGTACTAATATGCCTAAGAGACTCAGCTACAAAGCATCACCAACATCTCCTCCCTCTCACATACTCACTCTGTGTGTGTGTCTTTTTCATCTTTAGATATTCACCAGGAAACAAAACTCAACATTTCAACATTGATGAATATAAATCTGCAAGAGTATTTTGGATTTTCCCAAAATTGTAAAGTTCCCCTTCCAAATTTAGCGAAAATTTCACTTGATGAAATTAATTCATTTTAACCAAAATTCAAAAGGAAAAGAAATGAGGTGGAGGGAGATTACAATGAATATAAATCTGCAAGATTTTCCATTTGAAAATATAAGGCCATTTCCACAGTAGGGTGGAGGAGCGTTTCACCACGTGCCATGAGCGGTGTTTTCCACTCCAACTTACTTCAATTTCTATCTGCACGCACTCCGGTTTCTATCGAAGTAAGGCAGAGAAAATCGTTTGTAGCTTCCGCATCGTCAGTTCTCGTGGAACTCCTATTCCCCTCACTCACTCCACTCTGCTGCCACTGATAGGTCAATTTTAAAAAAAAAAAGTTGTAGAAACATTGCTACATTTTAGCACAAGTGTGTGCATCAATGTAACACTTCTGCATGTAGGAAAAACACAACAAAAATTGTTTGGGTTGTTTACATCGGAGTTTTTCCATTTTTACAATCCATTGCTTTAACGTCGATATTAACTGTGCTAAGACCTCAACTCATGTGAAATCACAGAGGACAGAACGTCAAACCAGTTTAACGTGCAGATGTAAAAGCAACAATACGACAGTACTGCAGTGTATCAGCCTTGTGCGGAAAGGGCCTACGTGTTGTTTCTCCTCAAATGTTTAAAAAGGTTGAGTAGCAAAGCAATTGTTTTGTTATAATGAAATCTAAGTATACTAATATATTGGCCTGAATCCTGTTGTTAGTCCCAAATAGAGTAAATTAATGTAGTAATGAAATGTAAACCTGTTGTCAGTCCCAAGTAGAGTAAACTAATGAAAGAGATATACTCATGTTGTTGTTGCTGTTGTTGCTTGCCTTCAACTTGTTTCTGACTTATAGTGGCCCTAAGGCAAACCTATTTCAGATTTTGATTCACAAAATTTGTTCAGAGAGGGGTTGCATTTGCCTTCCTTTGAAGCTGACAGAGCATGACTTGCCAACAATCACTCACTGATTTCCATGGCTGAGCAGGAATTCAAACCCTGGTCTCCAGAGTTATAGTCCAATGCTCAAGCCACCATCCAATACTCAGGCATAGGTTCATTATTCAACAGTTTATTGAATGGACTTATTCTATACAGTGCCAGCAAAAATCTCATGTCTTTGACGTTATTACAAGTGAATGGAGTGGAGGTTAGCAAATACTCCAGAAGGCAGAATCAAAATTCCTAATGAACTTGACAGATTGGAAAGCTAGGCCAAAACTAAACTAACAAAATTAATTTGAGCAGGGATAAATGTAAGGTACTACATTTAGGTAGGAAAAATGAAATGCACAAATATAGGATAGGTGAGACCTGGCTTGAAAGCAGTACATGTGAAAAGGATCTAGGATCTTACTAGATTACAAGCTAAACACGAGTCAACAGTGTGATGCAGCAGTCAAAAAAGTCAATGCAATTCTAGGCTGCATCAATAAGAGCACAGTGTCCCGATCAAGGAAAGTAGCAATAACACTCTATTCTGCTTTAGTGATACTTCACCTGGAATACTGTGTTCAGTTCTGGGCACTGCAGTTCAAGAAGAATATTGAAAAGCTGGAATGTGTCCTTAGACAGACAATCAAGATGATCAAAGGTCTAGAAGCTAAGCCATAGGAGGAATAATTTAGGGAGTTGAATATATTTAGATTGAAAAAGAGAAGACTGAAGGATGATATGTTGTTGTTTTTGTGTGCCAATTTCCAACCTGTGGAAACCCTAAGGCAAAACTATCATGAGGTTTTCTGGGACTGAGTGTGTGTTATGTGCCCACGGTGGGTTTCCATGGTCAAGCAAGGAATCAAGCCTTGTCACCAGTGTTGTAATCCAATGCTCAAACCACTATACTACTCTGGCACCCTTAGCTATCCTTAAATATCTGAAGGGATCTCACATAGAAGATGGCGCAAACTCATTTTCTGCTGTTCCAGAGTCTAGAACAGAGTCCTACCAATGGATCCAGAAGAAAAGAGATTACCGGTAAACATAAGAACTTTTTTTACTGTAAAAGCTATTAAACAGTAGAATAGATTGCCTCAGCAGGTGGACCCTCCTTCTTTGGAGATCTCTAAGCAGAAGCCAGATGGACATTTTTCAGGATTGTTTTAATTGTGTATTCCTGCATGGCAAGGGATTGGATTATATTGCCCTTGAGGCCCTTTCCATCTGGAAAATTCTATGAATCTTTGCCACTGCTAATCAATACTGCTGTGCTTGGCTGAGTTCCTTTTTTGGCTGTTTCCTGCAGATTTGTGATTTCTGTGTTCAGATTCATGGCAAACACTTTGGTGCAAGAAAGACGCCAGTTGTACTCTTTAGAAGTCTCAAATACATGGTGTGCAAGACTATGCCTTAAAACAAAAACAAAAAAAAAGAATCATGCTGATTTTATAAATTAGAATTGGGTAGTGTATAGTTGTTGTTTTTCCTGGTAGAACCTGAAGTATACTACTCACAAGTTCCACATACATATTCTAAATATAGCATTCTCCCACTTGTTTAATCATATTTCTTATCAAATCCCCAGTCACCTAGAACTGGCATTACTTTATCATCCGTGGGAAGTTGCTTATTCAGTTTGGGTGTGGACTGTAATTGCTCAGCTTAGACAAAGAACTACCAAACGATCCTTATTTGGCACAAAGTAAGATGCCCTCACCTGAATTATAACACTTAACAAAGCATGAAAGGAATAGCAATCAGCCTGAAGATCTTATTTAAGCTGTGGTCTAAATGAATTTAACCCCATTGTTTAGAATTGGTTTGCACCCTGCACATTTGAATAGATTACATGAATGATTTTCCCACCAAGGGACATTCTTTCACAGTCATCTTCTGGTCAGGCTCCACGTGGAACTTTGTCACATGGATTTCAACTTCTCTGGTCCTGTCACTGTCTTTAAATTCCTTGAGTACCTTTGGTAAATGCTAAAATTGAAGATGATAATTTCTTGAATTTCTTTTTTTCTTAAAAGGGGAAGTATGCTTCATAGTCATGACATGGGAACTATTAAATATCCTCAGAGGGACTTAGCCATTCTGTGTGTGCTTCCTGCAGACTCTTTTAGAGACTTTGATGGTGCAATCATGTTTACTTGGAAGTCTGGCTCATTGAGTTCAGTGAGACTTATTCCCAGATAAAGTCACCCTGAGAGACCCATAAACCACTCCTATCCCTTTTCCTCCACCACCACTTTCCTCAGCCTTCTCCCTCCAATCCTCCCAAATCAGAAATGTTTCATTTTGGGAAGCCATTGCTCCACTAAGCCCGGCTGGTCACTTTCCACTGACAGCAAAGGCAAAAACTAAACATTGACTGATGAAGCAGGTCAAGGGGAAGCAACTCAAAACCTCTGCTGCTGTGTTGCCTGAGGTAGCTGCCTCACTCCACCTAATGGGAGGGTGAGTCCTGGCCCTGATTAAACTCTCTATCCTCCCTTACCTCTGTCACCATCCTATTCTGGTTCTTCTGCTGCCAGGGGAGATGTACAAACAATGGGTATCTTGTCAGGCCTCAGTCCAGGGACCCAGGTACAAACACCAACATAGACAGGGACCCTTCTCAACAGCCAAAGCACACAGACGTGAATCCAACAATACCTGCTGCATTCCAGCATAGACATGAAAGGGAGGAAGCATGACACTCAAAAAACTTATGTAGGCAAAGTTCAACTGCCGAGTAAGGCAACTGGCCTATAAATATCACTCACTTGGCATGAAGGAGACTATCGCAGACAATTGGCCTCTCTGGAAGCAACACATTCATCTTTCAACTCCTGGCTTGTGTTCCTGAAGGACCTTGACCGTTGCTTTGTTCACTGACCATGCTACTGGACACTCCTTTGAACTGAGGCCTTGGATTTATTGCTGACTGGGACTGCTGAAACGTAACTGTTATTGCCTGATTTCTGTAAACCCAACTGTGTGTGCTGATATCTCCTCTGCCTCTGTGCCCTTTTCTGCATTTTGTTTTTGCAACAGGGCAGAGTGTCCTCCAGCGGGGACGTTTGCACTTGGGGGCGGACTGGGTCCGGACTACTTTCTGTAGTTCTGGACTTCAGCCTGCTCTGGAACGACCAGAAGTGGTTGCTCGCCGTGCTATTGAAAGACCGCTTAAAAGAGGTCTTTCAACAGCACGATGCGCCCCACTCCACAGCTGCGCTCTGGTGTAGATGTTACCCTGTATGTTGGGGGTCCCGGGAGGGGTGCCCAAATTACCAAATAAAAACACAAGATCAGGAAACTAACTCGAGCATTCTCTTAAGCTAACAAGAGGCAGGGTAACTTTAGCTAGGATCTTTAACCCTATGTATACAGCGTCAGGTCAGAGAGCGGCTAGACAAGTTGTAAAGCAACAAATAATATTTTTATTATGGACACACAACATGAAAGACATGACATATACTAGGTAAATGAGAAATAGAAATAGAGAATTTTGGGGGAATGGGTAATACGACACCTGGTCTCATAGTCCTGGAGAGAAGAGGAAGTTGCAGGGGAAGAAACTCAGCGCGGTTCGCTGAGGGGAGCTCACTGGACAAACTGACAGCAAGGCGGGATGGAAGTCCGAAGTAGTCCAGACTCAGTTATTGGGAACTGAGGGGAAAGCATCACTGGACAGAGCGACAGCAAGGCTAGATAGAAGTCCAAGGTGATTCGAGGAAGGCTCGGAATCGGAGACCTTTTATAGGGTGGATTTTACCTACAGGCCATGCTATGCTCGGTGAGAACAAAGGGAATTTAGAGATGGACAAAGGCGTTGGAAAAGGTCAGGTTTTACATGATGAGCTTAGCACTGGATGACAATAGTATGGCCAGTATGCAAATGGCCCAACATAAAGGAATGGCTCGGCACTCGGCCGTGCGTCTTTGTAAAGTCGCGCTGAGCAAGGCTGGTTTGCAAGAAGGAGTGGTCCCTTAAGCATCAAAGAGGCATTAAGTTGCCTGCCTAAATGGGGTTTGGAATGTACAACCATTAATGGTTGTGCTTATTACATGCTTGTCCGGTGGCCCTTGCAAACACGTGGAGTAGGGTGGCAGAGAAAGGTCTCATAGAGGCCAAATTAGTTTTTTATCAAGAGATATCTAATGCTCTCACCAGACATATCATAACCGTGGTAACATAGATTTGCAGGCTCGGGCCAGCACAAGCCTGCAGTTCTTCGGGGAGCAGGCTTTAGGTTGGTGAGCTTCACCAATTGGTGAAGAGCCTCCACCAACTGGAAGCCGCTATTTTTGTCCCCAGAGCAGTGTGTAGCGCAGCCACACACTGCTCCCGATCAGCCTGGATCCTCTGAGGGAGCACGCCAGTCCGGTAAGTAACAGAACAGGGCGTTTTCTTCACCAAGCGCGAAAAAGCCCTGTGTTTAAGGACCATGAACCTTGGCTAGCTTCCTAAACAGGACATATCTGCTAGCTGGTACGCCCCTCACAGATTTTCAGAACAGCAATAAGGGACAGTCAGACTTCATGGCATGCGATGGAACAGGCTCAATAATTAGGAAGTGACTATTAACAAGGTTACACAAAATATACAAATATACAAAAATATATAAAATGTATAAAAATGCATTACTTTTCCTCAGATCTAAATCTGAATCTTGCTGTAAATTCAATCCATGATCCACCCCAAATAAGCATAAATCTGCCTATAAAAACATTTGCCTAATGAAATTGTTCCTCCTAATTGTGTGGAGAAAGGGAGAGGCAGTAACAGATAACAAAGGCTTTTAAAGACTAGGGGCACCCCTCTTGACTCAAGAGGGTTTATGGTTGCAGATGTGTGGCTGCATCCCCAGGGAGGACTGAGGCAACTTGGTTCCCTGCAAACATCAGACTACTTGTCATGGTCCTATGGAACTGCCTCCACAGTACTCACCTATGGAACCTTCACCTTGTGTGAATTGTTCAGTCCAGTTACAATTTTTTCTCACTTCCTTGCCCTACAGCTATAACACTGACTCACAAACACTGTCAAACTAGTACTGTCCTCCAAATGCAGCCTCTCCTCATCTCAACGCATGGTTATCCCTTTCCCAACCTCCCTCTGCCATCATCATGCTAACTGCATCCCAGCCAAGCTTCTCCTACTCAGAATTCTTGTGGCATCTTAAAGCCTAGTCTATGCATTCTGACACAAGAATTGGCAGGGAGAGGAGGGCTTTGGCCCACAAAACCTTCTGCAACAATAAATGTGCGTTCTTTGTTTCTTTTTCTACATCAAACTTACACATTGTTGTCAGGTGCCTTCAAATTCACACTAATTTATGGCAATCCTATCCTAGGATTTTCTTGGCAAGATTTCTTCAGCAGAGGTTTGCTATTGCCCTCGTCTAAGGCCATTTCCACACAAGAGGGGAGGAGCAGTTCACTGCATGTCAAGAGTGGTGTTTTTATACTCCAAACTGGAAACTGAATTCAGAAATTCGGAAACTGTACTGCCTGCACACACACACACACGCATTTACACCATACTACTGCGGAGAACAGTGGTTGCTGCATCCGCAACAGCAAGTCCCTGGCCACTCCCGTTCCCCTCCCCACCCTGCCCCACCATCGCTGATTGGCTTGTTTTTTAAAACACACACATACATTTTTAACACATTTCTGTGTTGCTACATTTGTACATAGGAATGTATGTTCGTTGATATGTGGAAAAAGCCATGTTTTAACAGTCCGCTACCAGATCCACTGTCTTCCTGATGTCTGTTTAAGACAGGAAGACAATAATGATGGCAGCCTGTCCTTTGAGGGACAGAGAGAGATAGGGACGGAAGTGACGGAAGGGACAGCCTGGGAACGCTCATAGCTGGCCACTTCTGTGATGCAAATCAATGCTACGCTTCTACATGTGGGTGAAAACCAAAGCAGAACTGGTTTGGGAGAGGTACATCGGAGTTTTTCTGGTTTTTATATAACAGTGGTTTTGCATTGCAGTGAACTGTTCTAGGAGCTGAAAACATGCAGAACCAAAAGGAAAACTACGATGCTAAAACAGTACAACGTGCAGACTGGAGGGTAAGAATTCAATGCTGCTAGGATGTATCAACCTCGTGTGGAAATGTCGTAAGGCAGAGAGAATGTGACTTGCTCAAGATCACCCAGTGGGTTTCCATAGCTGAGCAAGGATTCAAATGCTGGTCTTCCAGAATTTTAGTCAAATACTCTAACCATTACACCATGCTGCAGACAAACTAACATAGCTACCCCTTTATGCTTATCCATCTAGGCTTACTCATGAGTAACATCTATCATTTATTTTGTCCCATCTGTCTGCCAGGCTATTTAGCACAGGTACAACACAAGTACAGACACAGCCTGCTGTGTCATACTGTGGTTGCTTATTAGCCAGCTTTATTTTTCAAGAAAACTAGGGCACTGAGTCAGAAATGAAGGAGTTGCCACAAGTTCTGCCATGCTATGCATTTTAAAACACCTTTTGTGGCTATGAAACTGTAACTTCCTTGTTTGAGAATTATCAGTAATTTTGTCCTCATTATTTTACCCAAAAATTTTCTTGAAGTTCGACAGTACTACAATTTAGGGCCATGCTGTGCCATAGTGAAGTAAGGTCATGAGGGTGCTTTTAAGAATATTTAATAGAAATGGCTCATTTTTGTTCTAAGAGTAGGAAGTTAGTTCATCTTAAGGAAACTGAAAAATCTCATACCTTTCAAGGTCTTGGATTCAGTTTCCTCATTTTTAAAAATGATACTTTTTTATGGTTTACTGAGGCCTCACATGAACTAAAACTTCCACTTTTTCTAGACCTCTTGGAGCCAATGTTACTCCTAAGGAACCACATGGGAGTTGCAATCACCAGCTAGTTCCTTTACCGCTGAAGCAGTATTAAGAACTCCAAGGTCATGAACAGGGAAGAGAAGGAGGAAGAGGGGAAATTATTTCTATACCGAGAGACTTATCACCGAGTGGTGGGGTGGCCATTTGAAATGCTATCAAGATCAATTTAAAGAACTGTAAGAAGACAGAGCATGTATTTTGAAGTGGCCCATCAACAGTAGCATCTGAAGTTTAAATCTTTATTACTGTTCATCCGGGGACCAATCTCACTAATTCTTGTGGGACTTGTGTCTCGGCAGATATGCCTAAAGTGGATCAGTCTACAAGCCAAGAAAGTACTTTTTGCTTTTGTTTATTCATCCCAAATATTACTAGCAATAACAGCAGGAACAAAAGTAGATACACAGGTGCAGACATAAAATGTATTCTGCAGGTCAAGCCTGTTTACTCTACCATACACAAACACTCCTTTATTTAATGTTAAAAAACAATCTTATACATATTCACCTGAAAGTATACACAATTATACCCAAGTGTGGTTAAGAGTTACAGCAACTTTTATTGAAATTATAATTTAAGATTTATTTTAATTTTTTATTTTATTTTTATTTATTTATTCATTTGTTTGTTTGTTTTTTTGTTTATCCCAGCCTATATCGAAAAGGCCTCAGCGTGGATTACAAATAATGTTAAAATAGGTTTCAAAAATTCGAAATGATAAGAAAAAATTATAAAAGCTAAAACATAGTAAACATAATCATGAACTTTAAAATATTTAAAAGGCTTAACGGTTTTTAAAACTATGTACATCAGTATTTAGGATGTATTAATGAGGCCCAAAGGTCATGATGATTAGCCAAGTTTTCACTTGGTGCCTAATGAAATGAGTGTTGGTGCCAATCAGGCATTCAAGGAGAGGGCATTCCACAATTGGACTGCCACAGCTGAGAAAGTCCACTCCCATGTCCCAGCATAGTGCACTGACCTCACGGGTGAGGTACATAAGAAGTTCCCCCTAGCAGACCTCAATCAAGCACATATGGAGAGAGATTATCCCTCAAATATTGAGGTCTCAAGCTATTTAGTGCTCCAAATGTCATCAGAAGCACCTTGAATTCTGACCAAAAGTTATAGTCTCTAGCTGCTGGTAGAGTACAGATTGTGTGTCAGCAGCCCTAGGCAAGATCCAAGTTGTTAATCCAAACTGGAATTGGCCCACTGAAACAGTGAAACTTGGTAAATCAACGCTTAGTTTAGTTCTGTTCATTCAGTAAGTCTACTCTGGTTTGGAACAGTAATTGCCTGGCAGCTTTCATGATAGTGGGATAGTGAAACTGCTCTGAATTTTAGTCTGAACTTTAAAGGGGCTGTCCAAGATGCTAAAGCCAATCCCCAAAATAGGTTCAGCAGTCTGGATAGCTACTTTAAACCTTAGATTCAAACCAAGAATTGATTCATCACTTCACAGGCAGAGCCGCCATCAGTCATTGCTGGTTGGGACTTATGACTGGATTTAGCCTCAAGTATGTACAGATACATGCACTTGGGCCTCTGTGGAGAGAAGATCTCAGGGACATAATCCCCTTCCTCAGCCACACATACAGAATATTTGCACAACACTCTTTTTTTTTCTTGTGCTCTTCTCCTCAATACTTAAGCCTGCCTTCATTTCTCCTTTTCTAGTTGGTATCTCTTAATTCAAGGTCACACAGGGTCATTCACAAGCATACACCGGGGGGGGGGCAAGGTCAGAGTCCACCTGTATGCGAGATCACATCATTTGCATTTAATCTTGAATCACCATCCTGGGGGGGGGGGAGGGAAACTGACCACTCAGCCCTTCCAATTTACAAAGAAAACACATACCAGAAAGCAGGGTCTTAGAGGCTGCAATCCTGTACAACATTAGGCTGTTTAATTATTCACCTCCATTCCACAATTATGAATACAGATGGGGAAATGCAGGAATTATGTGTTGGCCTTGTTCCCTACATCTGTTGGGAGCTGAGCTGTTGCAGCAAGATGTGTTTTATACTCAACAGTGATTTACAGCCCCAGAAAATTGGGATTCAAGACTATAGAAGAAGCCTACATGTGTAGTAAAGTCTCTCTGCTGCAGAGGTTCTTCCTCCAATAGGATGATTGTGCTGATGGTGAGACTGCAGGAACTGGGGTTCACGTTAGAGGATGAGGCCAACAGGCTTATTCTCCCTGCTCCCCTCATGTAATGAACAATGGGTTTTAGCTGGGAATAAGTACCATTGAACCAGATATAACTTAAGAAAAGTAGAGCAAAAAACCTGAAGGAATCTTGAACTGTAGATCATAAGCAAAGATGTTCCTGGTAATTTCAGACTGGGATGTTATTACAGGCGAAAAATTCTCTTCTTTCTCTCTCTCCGGCTCAGACTCCTCTCTGCTTTTATCAATCCTTTGCATAATGTTTTTATTAACATTTTCAAAAAAGCCCACTAAAAATATTACAAATACATTAAAGGATACATAGAAGAGATGAAAAGCAACATCCAGGAAAACATAAAAATGTAAGAACTAAAAGTTAAAGAATAGAAGAAAGAAAAAAGAAAAGAATAAACTCTGTTTCTCCCTTTGGACAGATTGTAGCCTACCAATTGGTTCAAGCCTCACTAAAAAGAATATCCAGCATTTCTCTTCTTCTCCCTCCTCCAGTTCATACTTTCAAAAAGAAAAAAAAATATGAACCTTCTTCTTCCAAAGGTTAACATTTTCAGCATAATATCTCCATATTACTTTCTATCACATTATATTACAATTTACTTAAATGACAAATTACATTGTTGTTGTTGCTGCTGCTGCTGCTCCTGTGTACCTTCAAGTTGCTTCTGGCTTAAAGTGACCCTAAGGAAACCCTATCACAGGGTTTTCTGAGGCTAAGGCCATTTCCACACAAGACTGTTATAGCGCTATGATTCCACTTTCAACATCCTATGGAATCCTGGGCTTTGCAGTTTCGGGAGGGGCCAAGAGTGTGTGATGCACCCAAGATCAGCCAGTGGGTTTCCATAGTCAAGTGGAGAATCACATCCTGGTCTCATGGGTCATACTCCAGTGTTCAAAACACAACACTGCTCTGACTATCATAAATGACATTACATGGTGAATAACGTTATAAATGTTAAATAACCTCAATACAACTAATTTTAATTAAATGCTACTTACTGGCTTAATTATGTACTTCTTTCACTAGTTAAGAGAATAGATCTATCTAATGACCTCCCTAAATCCAGTCATATCAATACCATTTTTATAGACCCAATCCAGTATCATTATCCTAAAGCTGTGACTTAATTACCTAATATAGTCACTAGTTAGAACTATAAATCTATTACATGTTTTATGACATCATTAAATCCAGATATTTCAATAACATTTTATTTTTTTAAATCTGTTGTAGAATTCATGGACGCAATTAACTTATTATTTAAAATCTGTAACTATTTCTTAACCTAATTTAGACCAAATCTTTCATTTTCAATTTACCTCTCCTTTTCCCTCGTTGCTATCTTTTCCACAGTTGTTTCTCATAGAATATTTTAAAATTACTCTCCTGAGACACTACCCTTATTTTTGAAGTCTTTCTCAACCCCCTTCAGTCATACAGAATAAGTCAACTTTGTTTTGTTTGACCTTCTCACATGCCATTTTAGAATCACCATGCTGCTTCTTGGCCATAAATCTCCCCTAGGCCAGTAGCTCTCTCTGGCCCTTTTCTCATGGGGTGCAGAAATCGTGCCGCTACGATCTAGGCGGGTTTTCCCTTAATCCCCGCTAACACGGACTGAAATTTTAGGAGCGTTCTCACGGCTCCATAGAGAAAAGGCTTAGGCAGCATCAATGCATTCACACAATATTACCATGGCCACTCCCGTAGGTGTCCTTTCCCCGCCCTGTCTGGCAGTGATTGACTGTGCTCAATTTTTAAAAGAAACACTCTGAGCGTCATCACGGACGTCAGTACACACGCGTGTCCCCTTACATCCTCCAACGAACCCCCCCACCCTGTCCCACGCCTTTCTTTGGAGCCGCTGTGGAGGTGTTTTCCCCCCTCTGTCTTTCTGCTTGCTTTCTGCTGTTTTGTGTATGGAGCATGAGCTGCTGACGAACATTGCTGGGGTGCTAGCGCTGCTAATGACGGTCCTTTCAGCCTTGATAACAGCACTGGAAAGCACTGGGGGTGGTCTTGTCGCTTCTGCTGGTCACGCCTAAATCCCTCCCTCTCTTGATCCCCCGCACGAATCAGTACGCACCGTCGCTTTTTCACGAAACGACGAGCGTGGATTGGAGGAAAAAAACCACATTTCTTCCGGTTTTTTAAAAGTGCGCACTAATGCTGGACGGTGGCTTCCCCGCGCAGATTGAGGTGAGAATCAAAAAAATTAAATGCGACCCGGTTCTCTCTAAGGTGAAAAAGGACCCCGTTCGAGGTCGACCTGGGAAGATTTAATTACCCCATGAGAAAAGGGCCTCTGTTAACTTGTCTTGAACTTGTCTTTCTATCTGGTTTTCATCTTCTTTGGCTCCCTTGTCAGGTTCATGTCCCCCTCTTGTCTAAGCTCTTTCAAAAGTTACTAGAACTCTTTCCTCATCATCTCTATCGTGTTCTTCTGCCAGTTTAGGAATCTGCCATATATTTCCTCCAGAATCCACTGTAAAACATTCTCTAATGGTTCCAGGGAGGGTTCCATGTTTCACTTTATCCAAAAGTTACGGAGTTAATCATTCCCTTCATCTGAGACTAGCCAGAAGCTGCCAACCAGGCAATATTCTCAACATCCAACTGGCATCATCCATCCAAATCTTGTTGTGATTTCTCCTTATTAAAATCCAGTTCCTTCTTGTGAATAAAATATAATTCACTTAAATCCTTAATTATTCTTTTCGAAAATGTCAACCCAAAATATTCCATTCAATTTGGGACAATTGTTCCAATCTTACAGGGAAAACAGACTTACTCAGCTTTTGACTGCAAAAAAGAAGGCAGTTGCAAAGGCTCTGCTGTTCCATCATAATCAGAAGAATTCTTTACTTTAATGACCTCAAAGGTTAATGAGAAGTTCTTCTTTAAAAAAGCAGGTTGCTGGCATAGGGCTATCAGAACTTCTGATGTAAACAGCTGTATTTCAATGTACGGGCAAGTTATTACTCCTTTGGAAGATCCCATACACAAAGTGTTTACTAATGAGTAAACACATGTAATGGAAATTCTGGACTCAGGGGGAGTAATACTCCAACCACAGACCTCTCTGGCCAGCACTTTTACCATGAAAGCTCTCCTGGCTGCTAAGGTGCAGCCAGGGGCTGCTATGGTTAGCCTGCAAGAAGTCAAATCCCATCTTTCCCATAATATTCTGTTAGGGTATTCTGTTTCTATATTACCTCTCAGGAACTCTTACAGCCCAGTAATTTTGATTGCAAAGAGACTCAGGATCCCTTCCACCCCTGCAATGGTGGAGTCAGATTTCTGAAATCCAAGCTGTCTGTGTGCATGAAACTGAGGCAAACCCAACTGATAACTAGTAACTTTCAGATTTGGCTTTCATTGAGAACTACGATGGCCCATGAAAGCACCTGAAACAAGCAAAGAAGACTCAGGGTTTTTTCGCACTTGCCAAAGAAAATGCCCTGTTTTGTTGCTTACCGGACTGGCGTGCTCCCTTGGAGGATCCAGGCTGATCTGGAGCAGTGCATGGCTGCGCTACACACTGCTCCGGGGACAAAAACGGTGGCTTCTGGTTGGTGGAGGCCAGCTTGCCAACCTAAAGCCCACCCCCAGAAGATCTGCAGGCTCGCACTGGTGCAAGCCTGCAAATCTACACCGGAGCACAGCCATGGAGTGGGGCACGCCGCGCTATTGAAAGACTTGTTTTAAGTGGTCTTTCAGTAGTAAGGCGAGCAGCCACTTCTGGTCGTTCTGGAGCAGGCTAAAGTCTGAAACTACAGAAAGTAGTCCGGACCCAGTCCGCCCCCAAGAGCAAACGTCCTCACTGGAGGACGCTCTGCCCCGTTGCAAAAACAAAGTGTGGAAAAGGCCTCAGCTTTCATTCTCTGCTAGATAAGGGTGAGGTCTCTGTGTATAGCAAGAAGTCAGCATGCATTGAACTAAACTGAAAAAGGCAATGGTTTGACATAGTGAAGGAAATCCTTAAGCAGCTATGAGTTCCCTGAAACCACAGTGGGAAACAGGAATATTTAGTATGTTAATATGATGAATCAACCTTATGTTCAGCTTTCTTATGTGAGTGAGCCAACCTTACCTAGCAGAAACACTGTAAGCCTCCACTGAGTAGACCTCCTTCTAAGAAACTGAATCCTGAAAATGTCTCATACCCAACATTCATGTGAAAGATTCCTAACAATGTATAATATGGTGTGTGTATGTGTGTGTGTATTCATTTTATTTATATCCCACCTTTCTCAGAGCATAGGGTTCAGGTTTGTTCCCCTTAGTGATCTACCACTTCATGCTCTCAGTGTGAGTATCAGCTGCACTGGAAGGAGCCACTCCAGTTAATAAGAACCAAGGCCCGGCTTTAACAGAGAACAAAATAATGTTGGGCCAAAGTATTTCTTACAGGACTGGGGTGCTGCACTACTGAAAATGGCACAAGTAAGAATACATTTTTAATGCTTCTATATGAAAAAAAGCTCAACCTTAAGGTTTTTTTTTAAAACAAAAACAAACTCCCAAAGCAAGAGAATTAAACCTGATATACTGGTGTGTTTTTTTTTGAAAAAAATACTGCAGGGAGTTTTTTGTCACATGACAAACAAAGAGAAGTAGAAGCTTTCACTGTGATTTACCAAGTTTTCATTCCCCCTTTTATTCCAGAGAGTCTTTGCTACAAGGAGGTGCAGTAAAAATCATATCATCTCTGAAGCGCAAAATCTAATCTTTATGGGATTCTTTTATCTCAGTACCTCAATGTACTGCAGATGTGGACCAGGTCAGGAAGAACATATCAAGTGTCAGCATAAGAGAATCATTTGCTTAGAAATTATTAAGCCCTGAGGCTGCTGAAATTTCCTCAAACACCAACCTACCTAACTATTTATAGAAACTCAAAGGTGGAGGGACACCACTGTTCACCAGTACCAGTTGCTCAAAATTGGAATGGCCCTCTAAATTTGGTGTCTGTGAAAGCTCTGCCAAGAAGAAATGATTCACCGCAACTTTATTTTTTAATAGCTACCCTTGCTCTTTGTATGAAGAACTTGCCCAAGGCAAATTGGCGTCTTATCCAAACTGTAACTGCTAATGCTTGCTTTAATGTTTTATCTGAAAGTCTCATTCAAACAAGCTTGTGCTCATTTCAGAGAGGCTTGAGGGCGAATCTCAATCCTGATGTTCAATAAAATATGTGTATGCTGTGTGTTAACTGGTTTTTTTGTAAATAGGTAGCACTAGGAAGTATTCTTCTTAATTTAAAGAACCGCTCTTGACCCTGGCTGCCCAAGAAAAGCTATGGAAGTATCTGTCCTCACTTCTGCATATGTTCTCATTCTAGTCACAAGTTGCCAAAATTCATGTACAAACATGGTTTTGCTCCCACTTCCCCAGAGCAAAACAGGAAACTGGGAGACAAAGGGAAAACCAAATTGCTCAGAACACATTCAGATAAGGTTCATTTTGTTAAGATGAATAACAGCTGCCTCTGAAATCTTACAGTCCAGTCAGTACTGTAACTTTGAGCTGTACTATGAATAGAGTATTTTTCTCTTTGTTCCCGTGAATATATCAGGGAGCAGGAATAAATCTGAGACCTGGGTAGAGAGGCATAACTGAGATGACAACAAGGCTGACTAAACAGACTTTGCTGTCTGAAGCAAAGGACAAGATAATACCCTAACTCTGACCAGTGCCATGGACAGAAGCTGACCAGACTGGCAGCTTGATCTCATTTCAACACTGGTAATGGGGCCCCATGCTTCACTGCATTGAAGGTGATAGGTTCTGCCCTCCAGCAGAGAGAACTGGCCTGCTGAGCAAGAAGAAATGGGGCACATATACCCTCCAGTATCCCCTGTTTGAGGTTGCCTCTTGAAACCAGAATAATCTCCCTGTAGTAATGAAAATCATGGAATGTGATGAGTCGTCAAAAAAGGGCAAAACTGTTGAGGAACTTTCCCCATGGAAACGCTGACTGAGTATTTTGACAGGTTGGGGAAGAACTAGATAACAGTTATGGGAGGCTAACTGGTGAGACACAAACAGGGGAGAGTGATCAAATCTATAAATGGCAACGGACAAGTCAGGAACAAAACAGAGACCTTAGGATTTGATAGTGTGGCAGCCACAAAGCTACAGTCCAACTCTGGGAAGAGAGCTTGAAAATGAGACAAACATATTTAGATAACTTTTAAAAAACCGAAGAAATAGACAACTAGCTTCCCTTTAATATATAATATTTCTATTTATAACACCATGTTATTCCTTTTGTAATGTATGGACGTTTTAGCCTTTCTTGCTGATGAAGTCCTGTGCCGCTGCCATAGTGTTGTCTAAGTGTCATGATGAGGTGATGCTCCCTTGCTGATCCTCACCATTGTCGGCCACCAGAGATACTGCTTCTGGCAGCCATTCTATCCCTTGTTGCCTAGGCTGTTGTATCATACTTCCAGACTCCGTTACCATTTCCAAGCTTGATCACAACTCCCTTCTTACTACTAGGGGCTCCTTCATGCTACACAATTACAGCACTTTGATACCACTTTAACTGTCATGATTCCATCCTATGGAATCCTGGGATTTGTAGTTTCATGAGGTATTTAGTGTTCTTTGCCAAAGAGCTT
Source organism: Ctenosaura bakeri (assembly GCA_948474755.1). Lineage (NCBI taxonomy): Eukaryota > Metazoa > Chordata > Lepidosauria > Squamata > Iguanidae > Ctenosaura > Ctenosaura bakeri. The sequence continues at coordinate 76,912 of CAOLHI010002308.1, forward strand.
TAGGGCCTTCCCAAAATAAAAATTGTAGGGTTTCACAGGATGCAGTCATATCAGTGCAAGTGAAATAAAATGCCATAATTGCATAATAAGACAGTGCTTTTGTGTTAGCAGCCATATACTCCTACACTTTGATATGATGCAAATGATAAATTGATACACCACTATGGATGGGAACTCTGCTGGAAAAGAGGTAAGTTAACTGGACACATAAGCCAGGCCAAGGGATTTCTCTTAAGCATGGCCAGGTCACAGGCAGGTCACCAGATGCTTTCAAGGGCTAATGAGCTTCCAGCTACCCTCCACTGAGTCAATGAGTCTTTTATGTCCACACAGAAATGTTGACAGTTCTATTCCTGTTACCCCTCACCTTCAGAGTCTCTTCCTTTATCTCCATGCCTGCCCTATAGCACAGAACTATCAAATTAGCCATTAATTCTTTGTTACCTACACACTAAAGCCTTCATTCCAGACTCCATTGTCCATGTTGCTGGAGAGTTGTTAACATATCCGCTCTCAAGGTAGAAAAAGAGTACTTTAAACCCACATTTCACTAACTCAGATGTAATATATCAGGTGCTGAGTGTCACTTTGAATCCCAATTTGTACTACCCTTATGATGCAAGTCTAACCTACACAGCTATTTCTTCACTACTCTTTTGGGTTGGCAAATATCGCCCATTCCCTGAAATCTCACTATCAACTTTTCCTCCCTTTCCTTCAATTCAAGGACCATTTCTGCTTGAGATGTTATAACGCTATGATTCCACTTTCAACATCCTTTGGAATCCTGGGGTTTGCAGTCTTGGGAGGGGCCAGCCGGCCTCTCCCTAAACTGCAAACCCCAGGATTCCATAGGATGTTGAAAGTGGAATCATAGCGCTATAACAGTCTCGTGAGGAAATGACCAAGGTCTCCTACACTTTTGGGATAACACCTGTTGTTGTTGTGTGCCTTCAAGTCATGGTAACCTTAGGCAAATCTATCAAGAAGTTTTCTGGGGCTGAGAGTCTTTGATGCACCCAGGGTCACCCAGTGGGTTTCCATGGTCAAGCTGGGAATTGATCTCTAGTCTCCTGGGTTGTAGCCCAGTGCTCAAACCACTACACCATGCTAACTCTCAGGCAAACACATATAAATATCATACTTATTCCACCCTAGATTTATTCTATAGGATTCTCTTCCCCACTCCAACTTCAACTGTCCTTCATTTTACTTTCTCCCCTGCCCACAAAATCTCCATTGCATCTTGTTTTTAAATCTTTCTGGCTCTCTCTTTCTGCTGCATTCTACTCTTATCATTAACAACACTTGTCAGGAGTCACCCATGTCCATTCTTCTTTCTGATTTTGCATTTCTAAAAAGAACAAACTGTTGCCCATATCATCTCACAGTGTACCCCACGTAATATGCAGTTTAAGCCATAAAACTGAAACAATATAAAATGTAACACACTCATGAAATATATCCTGAAGTTACTTTTCTAAACAGTGCTTCAAAACTAGAATTTTGTTTATAGTTTATGTGACTCAAGACATCTGGACTACTAAGAAGTGTTTAAAATGGAATGTTTTTATATTTAACAGATAAAATTCAAGATATTAAATGACTTCACTTTAAAGCTTTAGATCCCAGCACAGAACAAGAAAAGGGACAAAACACTGGGAGTTCCACTGTCCATTGATAAACTTGAATTAGGCTTGGGAAAGCTGAAACCTTAAAAAACAAACAGGAATGTGTATTCACGCTCACAGAGTGCTAGTTTTGTTCACTAGGAGAATGAATAACTCCATGAATACATAAGCAAAAAAAATATGGCAACAGAATTGAGTGAATAAATAAATAAATACCCAGTGTCAAAATGGCTTCAATTGATATAAAAATTGTTGTTCAGTGCTTTCCAATGTTATGCAATGGGCTTAATAATTAATGAAAAGATTAATGAAAATGAAGATGAACAAAAAATCAATTTTATCACTAAAATCCAGTACATGAGGTAAAGAGCAAGCACATATTGTACGTAACTGCTTGGAAGTGAGGTAATAATTACTATACTTTTTTTAAAAAATCATTCTAAATTAAGTCTGATTCTTGTGATAAGTGTGTATTTTTGGAAAGGAAATTAGCTAGAACCAGGCCTATGAAAGCACCCACTCATTCTCAAGAGCTTTTGAAAGTCCCATCCAACTTGTTTATGAAACTCAGTCTATTATTATGCAGACAGAAGTGGCTTCTAGCGTCAAGCCTCAGTTGCATAAACTGCATTTGAAGTCATTAGTATCTGAGCAGAAATAAAGGAAGCAGCATAAACGCAGTTAAGTTGAGATAGACTGATGCAAGTTGGATCAGGGCACTCAAATAAATGCAGTCATTTCCCATGAGGAAATCTCAACCCACACTTACATTTCACATACGCTTTTCTTCCTGTCCCTGAACCAGTGTAACAGACATATATTGGTTCAACAAACTGTGATTTCATTTGTGCAGGTGATTAATCACTTTCTGCACTATCACTCAGATCATCAGAGGTCCACGTTAGTTACTGAAATGTTCTCCTACAATTAACATTACAGTTACACTACCATAATGTCCTCTCTGAATGTAGTAAATGAATGTACGTGTGTATAAGAATAATCTTGTAACTGCTTCCATGCATTCCCTGCACTGATGTTTGCACTCAAAAAACATGTCAATGTGGGTGTGCTCTCTGATTTACTAATATGAAGCTAAGTGGTTTATTAAGTAATTTATCAGAAGAGGAATTAGCAGTACTACCTCATCAGCACAGAACAGAAAACCTTAATAAAACAACCTTATTGTTTTATTTTCCACTCCTCGTGTTCTGTGCTGTTAATTTTTACTCTATTAATTTTAATGTCGTAAGCCACCCTGATAAGCTTTAGTTAAAGCCTATCAGCAACAAGTCTTTATCTGTGTTAAAAACACAAAAATGTATTGTATCATACACATTCCTTGACCAGAGCTCATGTATCAATGTGTTTATTTTCCCACAATACATTTGTTAAGAGTTCTATGGCATCTTAACAAGTTAGTCGTTATTGAATGAAAGAAGGAAAAATGCTTGGCAAAGTTTGTTTTCAACTACAGAACTGTTCTGGGAAGGGAAAAGCGAGATTAAGTCTGTTGTGAGAGAGCAGGCTCCATTTCACATACCAAATGTTTCCAACCATCATCAGCATTATCATATTTATATTTATATCCTGCCTTTTTCCCAGTTTGGGATTCAAAGTGACTTACAAAAAGATAAAAAACACATAGCTGAAATTCACAAAATACAGAAGGAATAAGATGAGTAAACTCTCAAAAAATTAAACTCAGTTAAAAACAGAATTAATTTTTTAAAAAACAAGAAACAAAAGCAGTGCAACAAAACAGCTGATAAAAAGTCTAGAGCATTGTTTAGGTGATATGGGCCTTGTACATGCAGTCCTCAAACGCCTATCAAAACAGAAATTCCAGCCACCCGTAGACATCTGAATTGTGTAGAATGAACACTTCTGCATATGAAGGGTGTCATCATGGCACTACGCGTGTTTGTTCTGCATTGATAAAATGGCTCTAAAGGTTTTCTTACCCTATACACTGATATTCTAGTCTTAAACATATTTACTCAGGAACATGTAAGAATATTTCAGTGTGATTTGCACCCCAGTATGCAAACCTTAAACTAAAATTAAAACATAAGATTCTGTTTGTGTGATTGATTGATATCCTACCTTTTCCCCATGACTGGGGCTTAAGACAGTGAAATAATAACAGATGCTTTTAAAATAAAAATACAATTTAGAAACATACTGGCAAAAGATAACGCAGCACACATCTAAAAGTCCCTTCAGCAACAAATGAAGACAGTTACAAAAGGGCTGTCTGTTGCCCAGCCTCCATGGGCAGGGAGGTCCAGGGTCAGTAATAGCAGTAATAGTAACAGTAGCAGGAGCACTACTTAGTTGTAAAAGGAACTAGGAGGTTTGCTGGATATGTCATGTGTTAGAGGAAGCAAGGTTGTTTTCTGCCGCTCCAGAGAATAGAAAACAAATAAAGAGATTCATATTGCAAGGAAGGAGATTCTTACTAATAATTAGGAAGCCCTTCCTGTTGGTAAAAGCTGTTCAATGATGAATAGACTTCCTTGGACGGCATCCCTTGAGAGTGCTTTAGCTGTGTACCCCATACGGGAGAAATGAAATTAACAAAGGCCATTTCCACACGACGACGCTCCCATGCATCATCCTGTTGCAATCCTGGCAGCATCCCTGCCAGGAAGGGAGCGTACCAGGAAGACTGCCCTCCGTACCTCACCAGCTCACTGCAGAAGGGGGTGTGGTGGCCCCACCTCTTCATTCCACAATGCAGCCGGGCAGTTTCCATGTCATCAGCATGCTTCCAGTCCTTCCACATGGCCAGGAAGGGTGACAGTGCCATGCAATGGCAGGCACAAAATGGATTTTTTCTGTTTTGCAAATACTGCACATGCACGTTGGTTGAAAACAGGATGGTGGCAGTCAGGCAACAATGTCGTGCGGAAGCATAACCAGCTGACCACTGCCATCCTGGCCCCACAGAGGTGCAGCCCCATTGTGCAGAAATGGCCAATATTAGAGTCACCGATCTACATGCCACTGTTAGAGTCACAGGTCAAAATATTGTTTTTGTTGATGATAGTTGAGATGGTCTGGAGGGACATCACTGCAGGCAGAGGTCATTCCCCTCTTTGGCCATGTGGGCACTAGAAGACAAAGTGTCATAAAATCCAGGCAATAAAATTTCAACTCCATTAGCAACAGAAGTAACTTCCCTTGAAATCCAGGCTGTTTCTGTCCTGGGTGAGGATATCCACTCCTTTCTGAGGCAGAGAACACTGAATTCCTCAAGAAGCCTCTGGACTGCTGCATCTGGAAAATCTTTTAGGAACTATAGAAGTAAAACCTACCAAATGCACACCATGAGAAAGTTTTACCTTTGTTGGAGGTAGAAACTTCAAAGAGTTAAATTCCAGTCCCCTGGCTCTCTGTTCTTTAGGATTCTGCTGCTGCAGCTCAGATCTAGAAAATAGATCTGAGGTAGCTGTGTTGGCCAAAGAGCAAAATATAACATCTAAAATCCACAAAACAGCAATACCTTTATTATGTGTGAGTGTGTGTGTGTGCACGCGCAAGCACATGCAATGCACGCACCTTCAAGTTGCCTGTTGAATTATGGCAACCCCCTTAATTTCATAGTGTTACCCTGGGAGTTGGGGGTCCCGGGAGGGGCGCCCAAATAACCAAACAACAACACAAGATGGGGAAATTAGACTCGAGCACTCTCTCAAGCTAACAAGAGGCAGGGTAACCTTAGCTAGGATCTTTAACCCTATGTATACAGCGTCAGGTCAGAGAGCGGCTAGACAAGTTTTAAAGTGGCAAATAATATTTTATTGTAGACAAACGACACAAAAGACACGACATATACTAGCTAACTGAGAAATAGAAATAGAGAGCTTTGAGGAATGGGTAATATGACGGTCTCGTAATCCTGGAGAGAAGATGAGGTTGAGGGGAAGAAAGCTCAGCGCGGTTCGCTGGGGGGAGTTCACTGGACAAACAGACAGCAAGGCGAGATGGAAGTCCAAAGTAGTCCGAGGTATTCCCAAAAATGGGGACCTTTTATAGGGTGGATTTTACCTACAGGCCATGCCATGCTCAGTGAGAACAAAGAGAATTTGATGGGCTTAGCGCTTGATGACAATAGTATGGCCAATATACAAATGGACCAACATAAAGGAATGGCTCAGCACTTGGCTGTGCATCTTTGTAAAGTCGCGCTGAGCAAGGCTGGTTTGCAAGAAGGTTTTTCCCTGAAGCGTCGGAGAGGCTTAAGTTGCCTGCCTAAATGAGGTTTGGAATGTACAACCATTAACGGCCGCACCCAATACGTGCTTGTCCGGTGGACCTCTGCAAACACGTGGAGTAGGGTGGCAGAGAAAGGTCAAGCAAAGGCCAAATTATTTGATATCAAAAGGATATCTAGTGCTCTCACCAGACATATCATAACCGTAGTAACAATAGGGTTTTCTTAAGCAAGGAAAGCTCAAGAGGTGGTTTTGCCCATTCCTTCCTCAGAAATGTAGCCTACTGTACCTGGTACTGGTTAGCGGTCTCCCATCCACGTACTAACAAATGCATAAAATATATCATTCAGGCTTTTGAAGTTCCACTGTTTTCTTCATCAGTGTAGGCCTATGACTCTAATATCATCATTTTTATCTTCTCCTGTATGACTTTTAATATCTTTGCCTAGTGAAGAAGCCAGCAGGGCTTCAAAAGGCTGGATGATGCATTTTGTGCATTTTTGGTTAGCTCAATAAAGGTATCACTGTTTTGAGGATTTTGGATGTTGTATTTTGCTGTATGGCCAAAACAGCTACTCCTGGTTATGTTTCCTATGATTCTATGTTTCTATAAACTAACAAAAAAAAAATTGTAACTTAAGTCTCATAGGCCCAAACCTGGTGAAATGAGCTCCAGTTGGCAGTGGCGGAGTTTGGACTGTGTGGAGGGGGCAGGAGGGGATGGGGCTACGGCATGAGGGGCGTGGCCACTGTGCATGGGGGCATGGCTGTGGTGCATGGGAGCATGGCCAAGGCATGTGGGGGTGTGGCTATGGGCCAGAATGCCCCAAAAACATTGCCGCCCAGGGCAAATCAGTCCCCTGCTCCCATGTCCCTATGTGACTGCAGTTGGCAAAAGCTTATAACATAAGACATCTGATAATCTTTCCGGTTTCATCAGACCCTTTGGGTATGCAGTTTGGGGAACATTTCTGAACCCAGCAATAACTGAGGAATCTCAAATAGTGACAGTGAACAGAAGTCCTCTATAATAAGTTAGGCTGGTACTTTAGCTGCACTCCTAGATGCAGATTCAGTTGTCTATGCCTAATGCTATCCAGCTTGGACTCTCACAATTCTCTCTATGCCTTCGAAAAATTATTGCATTTCAAATGTATAATTACAAAAATGGGGTGGGAGCAAAGTGCACAGGATATGACTGGGGGCTAGGCATAATACGTTAATATAAATTGATCATATTTCCCAAACCACATTTTCTGGAATGTGACATCTATAAAGTCATGAGTCAGTAAAGCAGTAAGGTCTTCTGACCGTTAACTGATATATAGTGGATGTTTATCTTTCCATCACTGAAGTATCAGTCTTTAATTACAGGAAAAGCAACCACTTTGACCATCAGTTAAATTCCACATTGCAGGGATATAATTTAAAAGAACATGTGTGTCTACAAACACCAAAGATTTTATCTAGTACAAAGTTAATATGCTGTGATACATCCAGCCAAAAAGGAGTAACCACAGAACATGTCCACATCATACAGTGAAAGAAACATTATCTGTACTATGCCAGCAATGGTTAGTTGAAGTAGGCAATATTTTAACTTAAAATACATAATAGTTTCCAATATATGTGAAACATCAGTTTTTGCTGAAGCACACATAGTTTGGGATTTCAAGAAATTTCAGATATTGAAGCTAGGGCAGTTAGATTTAGATTAGATTTGGGATTCAGTTAAAGTTGATTCAGAACTTCAACTTGTACAAAATATGATCAGAATCCTGTTGGTGACTTATGTTTGCATAGTTAGTGTTCACTTGCAGATCTTTACTGATGTACATAAGGATGGCTCCAAGAAATCCTTACACTAGGATTCCCCCAAATTGTTCAGTAGTCTGTGGCATTATTAGCATCTGTACACCCCTATGACTTGATATGGTTTAACTGATATACATTGCAATTGATATAAAATATAAATTATACCCTGATATGGCTGGATGGCCTTGCTGGATAAGAGGAAAGTTGGCCAAATATATGTGTTATGAAATCTACGGTCAAGTAGAACCCTTCTAGGCACAGCCAGGTCATAGTCAGGAAATCAACAGGAAACTCTGAAGATAATAGGCTGCTGCTAGCCTTAACAATGCTGCTTTCTTTAACAATAACAACTGGGAGATTCCCACGAGACTGCTTGTCTGAAGTCCTCTTTCCTTTGCCCTACAATCTATCCCATTATCCTCAAACCATCTACAAACACTGAGCTATCAAACAACCAATAGCAACTTTGTCGCCTAACACTAAAACCGTCTGCTCATTCTGGACCTCATTGTCGACTCTGCAAACTCCATCATTTACTTGGCCACAGAGCCATCTGCACCCATGGCCTCCAGGTAGAAATTGTGTATACCCTGCCCCCAGTTTTGATCAACTAGCTTTCAGTACATCGATTGCTGGTAGCCATTCTGTCACTCTGATTCCAATTGTGTACTGTCCTTAGACACAAGTCTAAGCCTCATTGTTGCTTCTTCACTACTTTTCTGGAACAGTAAATATCACCCACTTCCTGAAGTCTCTTTATCAATCTTTCCTCCCTTTACCTTCAATTAACTCTGCATGAGTGCATGACTGTTTGGATCTTGTATATGAGTGGTTGAATTTCCCTCAATAAAACAAATTTTAGTTTGCAGTATCCCCTCCACATTTACAAGGATTAGAGGCAAAGAACCCTCACAAAAGTGGAAAAATGGAGAATAATTCCCCCCTTCCGCAACTCCCCTCCAGAGCTCCCCCATTCCATTCCTTTGCCTCTGGCTCCTGCGTTGGGTTGGAGAGAGAAAAAAGACACAATAAAGGGCTCACTAGGACTTTCCCCTCAAAGAGAGAAGAGCAGAGTTCTTGGGTTCCAACAACCATCTTGAAAAGGAAGGGGTAGAAGCAGACAGCACCTGACCAATCAGCAGCCATTACCCAGCGGAAAAGTGCAGCCACATGGCAGAAAGGACACACCCCAAAAGGAAAAAACGGCATTTTAAACACAAGCCTCCCAAGCCTGGGGTGAGGAATGCAAGCTTTAGGGGAAGAAATGGGGAGATAATTTGTGACCTTCACAAATAATCAAATTTGTGAAGGTCAAGCCTGTGAATGTGGAGAGAGGACTGTACTTTTGGATCTCTGGCTGGTTCTTCTCTGTGCAAGACCCTGTAAACATTGGTGTCAAAGATCTCGATAGGTTGCCCCCCTCTCACCGACTTCCCAATATAGAGCTAATGATTCTCCATCTTTAAATGGAGGTCCTGGCATTGCAAGTAGACTCTTGAGTCACCCATGTTTTGGGGTAACAGCATTTCCAGAAATAAGTGTGGCTATGACTCCGTTCTCCCATCTCACCTCACTCTGGAAACCTCAATTTCCTTGAAATCTCACAGAGTTATGGCAAAATATTGTTATACTATGCCAATTCTCAACAATATCTCAGCCAGTGCCTACTTGAATTCTGATAGGTGGAAGATCAGATCATGTGACAACTGCACCATACCACTGCACAGATAGCCAATACAATTACACTAACATGCAAACAAACTTGGATTGCATGAATTGTTAGCTACAATCTGCCTTCATTGAGAATCCCAATGTATTGTGAAATATAAAAATGCCCCATTTCGAAACTAATGTTTGTGTTTGCATAATCTATTGCTCTCTAATCAAAGCCAAGGAACAGAAAACACAAGGTGGAATAAAAGTGGAACAAAATGAGTTAAATAAAGGTGTCCACCTCTTTTATTGCAGATATTTCTGGGCCCCCGTGAATTTCAATGTACTTCCCAGTGGAAGACATTTCCATTTCACCCAAATGGAGTCAACCTACTGACAACCAGACTGTCAATTTTACTTGAGTGCATCATTCTTTGCCAAAATACTGTATTTGTCAGTGTATAAGACACACTTTTTTTGCTGAAAAATACTGTTTGAAAATGGGGTGCGTCTTATATACCAGTGTGTCTTATACGCTAGCAATTTCCACATCTAGGTATTCCCTGGCTGCTGTTGCTGCTCCCTGACAGAGATTCCTTTCCTGGAATCAGCCTAGCCCCACATCCCCTCTCTCCCTCCTTCCTTTCCACCTTTCTTGTGTGACCTTTCCCCTAGTTTTCAAAGGGTGGTTCAGCTTGGCAGCCACTACACAACGTGCCCATGAGGGACCTTTCCTGCTCTAAGCTAAGCTGCACAAGGCAATCATGCCACCTGAGGATGCTCACTGGCCAGTGAGGTAGCAACTTGGGAATGCCTAGACACGAAATACAGTAGATTAGAAATGTACTTTTAAAAAATCATGAAAAATATTGTTTGAGATTGGGATGCATCTTATACACCAGCAAATACAGTAACAACGGCCCTTTTCACAAAGCATTTGCCATGTGAAAGGGCCTCTGGAGTGTCGCGCAATTGTGAGGAGTGTTTCAGACAACGTCCTCACAATCACGTGATGCTGCCGGGGCTGGCAGGCACCGATCGCACACTATTTCATTTTTGGCTTGTAGCTCAAAATGGTGCACAATTGCACATTGCTCCAGGGCCCCGCACGCACTTACCGTGCCACGGTGCTCCTGCTTCCTCCCCCAGCACAGCCTGGGAAAACGGCCGGCTGTGCTGCGGAAGGAAGCGGCGGAGTCCTTATGCTGCCTGCTGTCTGGCAGGCAGCAACTGCGGAGCCAAAGCAGCGGGGATGCGAGAGCCTTTCGCAAGAGGCTGCTCACATGCCGAGAAAAGGTAAGTTGCAGAAAGGGCCAACAATATGGTATATTTTTTACTCAAAACATTACATTGGCTGGGATAAAGAAGTGTCCCCATAGCAAAACTCAAGAAATTTGCTGGAATATTTGTTATTCCAGCCATTTTTGTTTGTTGTATGTTGGGGAAAAACTATATATGGCAAGTGACTGAGCATTGAGGACATTGTCTTCTACTCTGCATATGACAGTATCATATAATGATCTACAACATAGACCAATTTTTGGAGGCCTAGGTCAGTAGGCCTAGGTCTATCAAGACAGAAGTGCATCCAGTTAAGGAAGATGTCACATTGCAATCCGTGAGGTCTAAAGTGGCCTTTAAAGTCCAAAATGCTTTGGTGTCAAGTTACTTGTAGAGCTATTTTCTTCCATACTAATCTCATCATTATGTGATGGACGTTGGAGGACAAAATATCTAGGTCAGTGGACTTTCTAGGTAGTGCCTCACACACTTGTAGAATTATGTTCCAATTGCTATTTGTTAGGCCCTATCATTACAGGCCTTCAAGCAAGCCCTAAACTTCCATATTTATCTTGTACTATAATTGACTTAGAATTTTCAGGGTACCACTGTGCATGGAATGTAGCTGTGAGTTCTTCTCTGGCATATATTACAGTTGAGCTAGAGAACAGTAATGAGGTTGCAATGTTCTAATCTAAACAAATGTGAGCACTGAATCATTGCAACTGATATCCTCAGCTAGAGAATTACAAAATTTCTTTGGCATTCCTTGCATCAGATATTATAATCTCTGAATTAAGTAGTAAATGTTGTTTGACAAGTTGATGGTCTGTATAGTATCAATGTTAGAAATGAACAAATGCATTAACCAGCCTGTTAGCCACCTATTTCATAAGCTAATATAAGTACCTAAATAAGTAATAAAATGTAACAAAACAAGGTAACTGTGGAGGTTTTCAAGCCCTTATCCCATCATCTGTGGGGTTTTCCACTCAGGCAATCCCACCAGTGCCACCAACTGTGAAAATTCCTCTCCAGCAATCCCACCACTGTGGCCAAATGCGGGGTTTCTACCCTTTAACTTACAAAATGTGAAGACTTCTAAAGCGCTCACTATAACTACAAAGAGCGGAGGCTTTTTCTGATCCCTACCTCTGCCACAGTGCATGGACCTTCTTCTGTCCCACCAATAGTGACACCAACGGTGAGGAGTATCTAATTATCCTCAGGGTACCTATGAGGATTTATGCAACTACTATCCTCAATGGGCAGCACTCCTATATATTCAGTGCTGCCACAACAGATACTTTCTCTGAATCTGAGCTGTCAAATAGATACCATTTTGGAGGCCAAAAATTCATAAAAATAACCTCTGTATATTTACAAAAATTAAACATATCAAAGCAGATTAACTATCACTCACCTACTGTTATTCACTAGCCTTGTGCAAATCTCTTCAAAAGTTTCCCCAATCAGCATTCACTCCAATATTCCGTTCTCCACCCCCTTCGAATAGCCCCTTACCTTATCTACTATATAAAAGTCAAAGTTTGTGAGTGATCTTGTCTGTTTGTCTGCGTCAGACAGGCAAGGACCTCATATGATTGACTGTGTCAGGCGAGAAGACCTCATATGATTGGCTGGCTGTGAAGATTCTATAGAATCCTGGGGCTGCAAGTTCAGGGAGAGACCTTTAGAATTCTCAGCCAGAAAGCTCAGGCCGATTGCTATGGTGATGAGGCCGAGCAGCAAGAAGGAGACCAGTGTATTCCCTCAGGAACCCAACCTCAGTATGTTAATAGCTCTGAATACAGATTGGACTGGGGACTGTGGGGAAAAGTTACAGGTACTGGACAAGACAGTTTGGGAAATTAGAGACACAGGATCTCATATGTGTGTATTTCAACCACATCTAATTCCTAAGGTAAGGTAATTCCTAAACTATTTCTAACAAGTATTACCTATGAGAAAATAATCCGGGGCAACGCCAGGAATATACGCTAGTACTCTATACAATCAAAAAATTCAACCGCATTTCTAAATACCAGATATCGCAGTAACCACAGTAGAAGCAACTATGATGAACCAGTTCACTACATCTGTTAAAGTATATCTGTTGTGGGTTTTAAGAGACAAGTGTAATGCAATGTGAAATAAGATGAAAGACTGAAAGTAATGTTTGTACCACAGAGAGAGGCAAGGTTCAGAAGATAGCACCAGACTATAAATTCCTCATTAACTGGAAAATTTCACAGAGAAGGACAGTTTTGCAGATGAAGACTTGGTTAAAAATACCCCATCTTGTTGTGTTTCCATAATACGCTCCAGCTCCCAAGTTCTGTATATTGGGCATTGTGTGAAGGTGTAACAGGTGGCATATTCTGAATAAGGAAGTTTTATATAAGATTGAAACCAGGCTGTTGGTGACCTGTTTATATGCTAGTTCACAAGAGAAAATTTGACCATTTAGAACTGCAATTTTCCTGCAAATGACAAATTCATCATGTAAAGAATAAACAAGCAAAATATCTTTCTGATATATACATGGGTTCTTTAATAATTTAATGACTGTGTTTACATTTCTGAGTTGACAAATTGATTAATATTCTAGAGATTAACCTTCCAGGATACAGAATATTTATGAACAAAAATCCCTTACTTCCGGGACCACTGGTGTCATTTCTGTTTTGGGGAAGAAATTTCCTAACCTTTTGTTGATTCTATTCTGCTCTGTATTTTGTACAGAACACATACAGCACGTAACAGTTTAACTCAAGCAGCCACACACACATCAGTGTCTGTCTGTGGGAAGGAACAGGAAAGGGTCTGCAACCTATTTATAAGGTGAATTGCTGCTCCTGGCAGGTTCCAAGAGAGACAATTTGCCATTTCCTTTTAGGACAGACTACCGAGTCTGGAAGGACCAATGGCCACAAATAGTAGGCTCACAAGCCACTTGCTAACCAAGGGCCACACTTTGCCCACCCTAGTTAAAACAGTAGAAGAATCAGCTACTTAAAATGTATTGTGCCAAATAAAATGTAAGTACAATGCACCTATTAGTCTTCCTCTAGTAGCATTTTTGCATTGATTCCTTCATTACTGATACAGAACCAGGCCCTCCTTTCACATAGTGTTCACATACAGGCCATTTCTGTACTAGCCTGTTATGGGGCTATTATTCCACTTTCAATGTCCTATGGAATCCTGGGGTTTGCAGTTTAGGGAGGGGCCAGCCAGCCTTTCCCTAAACTGCAAACCCCAGGATTCCATAAGATGTTGAAAGTGGAATAATAGCGCTATAACAGTCTAGCACAGAAATGGCCACAGTGTCCCATACTGTTCATATAAATGTTACTGTTATAATACTGTTACAGTAACTGTAAAACACAAAGTTTATCAATTTAAAAACAGCAGTAATATAGCCAGGAATAGATTTTATTGCTATCTCACATAGAATACCTCTATGGTCCACCTGTGGCATATATATCACTGGTTTGGGAATAATTGAGTAGGGAGCACTCTCAGACCTACTGCATGAGTGACTTTACTGGAAGGTTAAGAGAGGACATGATAGCCATGTTTAAATATTTGAAGGGATGTCATGTCGAAGAGGGAACTGCTCCAGAGACTAAGGGCCTTTCCGCACAACACTGTTATAGTGCTATTATTCCACTTGCAACATCCTGTGGAATGCTGGGGTTTGTAGTTTCCTGAGGCCAAAGAGCTCTCTGGCTGAGAATTCTCAAGGTCCCTCCCGAAACTGCAAACCCCAGGATTCCATAGAATGTTGAAAGTGGAATCATCGCGCTATAACTGGCTAGTGCGGAAATGGCCTAAGACTAGGGCTTGGACAGTTTTCTGCTGCTCCAGAGACTAGGACAAGGAGTAATGGATTCAAGCTGCAGGAAAGGAGATTCCACCTGAACCTCAGGAAGAACTTCCTGATGGTCAGAGCTGTCTGGCAGTAGAATATGCTGCCTTGGAGTGTGATTGAGTCTTCTTCTTTGGAGGTTTTTAAGCAGAGGCTGGATGGCCATCTGTTGGGAATGCTTTGATGGATGTTCCTGCAGGCAGGGGCTTGGACTGAATGGTCCCTGTGGTCTCTTCCAGCTCTATGATTCTATGAACTGCCTGGATCTGGAACTAGAACCTTGTGCATGTAATGCACAAGCTCCTACCACTGAACTACATAAACATACGAAAGCTGCCTTATGCTGAATCAGATTACGGTTGATCCACTTACTTGATCACTGTCCTCTTAACACAGTAGCTCTGTAGTGTTTCACGTAATCCAGTATTATCTTTAAACTGGAGACACCTGGGGCTTGAGCTGGTTCCTCAAGCAGGGACAATCCCAGAAGCAACATGGTCAAATTTCAGCTTTCCTTGGATAAAAAAGGCCTGGAGATCAGGAATAAGGAGAAAGTGGTGGCCATATCTTCCACTGTCATCAGATGATCCCATGATGCAACAGGGGGAAAAAAGAGTGCCATTTACTTAAGGGCACTTTTGATATCACGAGATGTCTTATGATATCTGAATATAACCAAATAAGAAATAGTTAGCTGTCAATACTTGTCCAGTCACAACTAACTAGTGTCCCACACCCCAATCTTTAGTGGGGATTTGTGAGGGGCATATTGCTAGGAAGTACTTGCAAACCATCTCATCAGTTTGCATTTTTAAGGGTACTATTAGTTTTAGGGGTTACAAATTTGAAGGGGTCATCATATTACTTTGCATTTGGTACAAATAGCTATTGGCTTCTTTTCATCTAGTTGTCAAGCTGCAGGAAAGGAGATTCCACCTGAACCTCAGGAAGAACTTCCTGACAGGGCTGTCCGGAAGTGAAATATGCTGCCTCGGAGTGTAGTGGAGTCTCCTTCTTTGGAGGTTTTTAAGCAGAGGCTAGATGGCCATCTGTCGGGAGTGCTTTGAGGATGTTCCTGCATGGCAGGGAGTTGGACTGGATGGCCCGTGTGGTCTCTTCCAACTCTACATTTCTATGATTCTATGATTCTATGATTCTAAGTCTGAAGCTTTGGCCAAAATTTTTGCATTTTAGCTTTCTTCCCCCCTCCCTCCCAGACTGCAGATCCCAAGGGAGAATCTTTGGGTTAGAGGCAACAGGGTCAGGGCAAGGGGTCAGGTTTGACACCTTTTGCTGTCATTCATGCCAGATGCCTACCACTCCCTCTGTCTAGTTTCAATTTGTTCTATTAGGCACTGAATTACCAACTATATGCCACACATTGTGAATCCATCCAGTGTTACTTGGCACTACCCCAGCCAGGCTCTTCCCTTTTAACTCCCAAGCACCACTGCTGCTCTCAGAGACACAGGAGATATGCTCTATGAGCCTTCTCTGTTGATGAACTAGGCCTGGAATTTCTGAGTACTTAGAGAATAGGAGTTGCACACTTTGGCCGTTTCTTCACTAGACTGTTATAGCGTTACTATTCCACTTTCAACATCTTAACATGCTAAGTTTTCCAATTCTTTGAGCATTCAGATAAACAAGGAAAAAATATTCTTAGAAAGAAACATCTTCCCATCACATAACCAAACTGGGGAAAGAAATTAATGATTTCTTTGACCTAAAGTCATACTGTGATATTTTGAGATATGTCAGCAGGAAATGTTGAGTCTCATATCCTCAGTGACCCTCTTTTGCGGAAATCATCTGAAATGGAAACAAAAGGAAGTTGTTACTTCTGCTGCTAGCTACTTTCCAAGTTTGGTGTGAAATGTACTCCTTGGGAGAGCTCACTTGCATTGTAGCATTAGTTGCAATACTTCTTTCTGAGCCATAAACAAACTTCAGACCCTGTAACTTGAAGTGAACTTCCATTCATAGAGTTCAGGCTACATCAGTTTAGCTCATGTTGCAATGGCATATTACAGCAGCATTCAAGCATCATGCCTGGAGTTTAGAATATAAGAATTAAAAGGTCATTATGACTAATAAAAATGCTGAGACTGCTTCCCACATTATATGTGGGAATATGCCAACTCTCAAACTTTTTAGAAAGAGGGCACAGCTAGAAAAAGCATTTAAAGCAGGGGTGTGAATATAGAGGCTCTTCAGATGTTGCTGGACTGTAACTCTCAGCAGCCCTGGTCAGCATAATCAATAGCGAAGAATAGTGAAGAACACTGGATATTACAAGATGTTTGAGCATGAACTTTCTCTTTCTTTGCAAAGAACAATAAACGAAGCCCTAACTGCAGGAATACCAGAATCATGGAATAAAGCAAATATAACATTGATCCCGACAGAAGGCAAAGACCACACGGACATGGAAAATTTTTGTCCAATATCCTTATTAAACATTGACTACAAATTTTTTTCAGCCATATTAGCAGACATTAAAAAAAATCCTTCCAGAAATAATTCACGAAGATCAAAATGGGTTCCTACCAAAAAGAATATTAAGAAACAACATAAGAACAGTTCTAAATATAATAGAACATTATGAGAAACACAGTGAAAAGAAGCTAACCATGGTATTTGTAGATGCTGAGAAAGCGTTTGATACGCTCAGGTGGCTGTTCTTAAAAGCGGTGCTACAGAAGATCAGTGTAGGCCCTAAATTTATGACTTGGATTGAGGCAATCTATGACCAACAACAAACTGAATTGATTGTCAATGGTGAAAAAACGAGCCCTATAATGGTAAAGAAAGGAACCAGACAGGGATGTCCCTTATCTCCTTTATTGTTTATAACAACACTGGAAATATTAAATAATGCAATTCAAAAGGATAATGCAGTGAAAGGAATACAACTGCAAAAGTACCAATTTAAATTAAAAGCTTTCGCCTATGACCTAGTACTGTTCCTAGATGACCCAACAACCAGCATGAAACATCTCATCATAATAACGAATGAATTTGGTGATCTTTCTGGATTTTCAAAGCAAACAAAGAAAAAACAGCAATATTGACAAAAATATAAGCAAACAAGAAGAAGAGATATTAACTGACATATCTGGCTTCAATATAGTCAAGAAGATTAAATATATGGGAATTTGGATCTCTAAATGTAATAATGAATTATATGAAAACAATTATGAAAAGAAATGGAGAGAAATAAAGAAAGAATTAGAAGGTTGGGCAAAACAACTACTTTCCCTTATGGGAAGATTAGCAGCAATAAAAATGAATATACTACCCAAATTAGTTTTCTTATTCCAAAATGTACCTACAATAAACAACAGAAAACCATTTATACAATGGCAAAAAGACTTAACTAAATTTATTTGGGAGGGACAAAAACCTCGGCCCTTTCCGCACTGAGGCTTCTAGTGCAAGCGGGGGAGGCCAGCAAGCGCAAGAAGGCTCGTCCGGGAGGCTGCCGCTTCCCCCTCCTTCCTTCCGCAGGCGAAGGAACCAGCGGGGAAGTGGCACCGAAGGAGGCTTGCCGCGCAAGCCGCCCTCCCCCCCGTGCGAAGCGGGAGACCTCGCGCCGGATTCCCCCCCCGCGCGCGCGAAGCGGGCGGCGTCACGCCGGATTCCTCCCCCCACGCGTGCCGGATTCCTCCCCCCCGCACGCGCTGGATTCCTCCCCCCCGCGCGCCGGATCCCCCCCACGCATGCCGGATTCCCCCCCGCGCGCGAAGCGGGCAGCGTTGCGTCCCCGCGCGCGAAGCGGGCGTCGCGTCCGTCGCGCTACCTCCCCACCCCGCTCCTTCCTTCCGCAGGGGCGGAGGGAAGGAAGCGCGACCCGGCCGGCTCCCGGAGGCTCCACACGAAAGGTAAGTGCGGGTGGGCTCCGGGAGCGTTGCGCGAGCACGGGGTGATTTTCGCTTGGACGCGAAAATCAAAAAACCCACGCTCGCGCCGCTTCAGCCCCGTGAGCCGGGCGGAAGTGGGAGTGCGTCGTGCGGAGTGACGCTCCCACTCTCGTGAGGCTCACGGTGCTATCGCGCGAGCAAAGGCCCGTGCGAAAAGGGCCCTCGAATCAGCTGGAAAACTTTAACCAACTTAACAATTAGAGGAGGAGCTGGAGCACCAGATATATACAGATATTACGAAGCTGCCTCAATGACATGAATCGCGGGCAGGATTAACCTATGAAATTAAAGATTACTGATACTAGAAGGTGCAGACATGAGAATGGGTTGGCACGCATATATATATTATGATAAAGCTAAAGTAGACAAGGACTTTACACATCACTATATCAGAAAATCACTTTTGAAAATATGGAATAATTACAGAAGTATGTTCATCAACTCGATTCCAATGTGGGTTTCTCCTCAGGAAGCTTTCTTTGGCAGATGGAAGAGTACATCTAAATGGCTTAGATATGAGGACATAATAAATAGACACTCTTCAGGACCACCAACAATTAAGACAGAGGAAAATTGGAAGAAGAAGGGATAACTTTAAATTGGTTTCCCTACAGACAACTAATGGAAAGATTTCAGATGGACTTAAAACTGTACGGTTTTGACATGAAAGAACAACATGAAATAATAAAAATTATGAGAGAAATCCCACCACACACAATGGCCAAACTTTAGAAGGTACTTTTGTTACGAAAAAGAGAAGATGAGACAATTAAGCACGTAATGATTAAATGGGCTCAGAATCTTGGCCATCCAATACAACTGGAACATTGGGAACAAAGCTGGAAACTGACTAAAAAATTTACAGCAACTCAAAACTTAAAAGAAAACTATTTTAAGATCTTCCATAGATGGTACATGACTCCAAGCAGGCTGCAAAAAATACATAATTCTGGAAAATGCTGGAAGTGTCAAGCTGAAATTGGTACAACTTACCATCCATGGTGGACATGTAATAAAGTAAAAAAAATTGGAATGACATACATAAAAATATAAGAGAAATTTTACAAATTGAATTTGACAAAAAACCCAGAAATCTATCTATTAAATATGCTTCATACAATAGATCAAGCCACAAGGAAAAATCATTCGAGGATCCTACTTTATATGATAACTGTGGCAAGAAATTCTGGAAGAAAGAAGAAACACCTAAGATAGAATATAGGATTCAAAGACTTTCAGAGATAAAAACACCAGATATCTTGACACAAAGACTTAAAGGTTTGTCAGATGAGAAAACAGAGAAAGATTGGGGTCCTATAAACCAATTTCTTCAAAGACAGAGAACATAAAACAAATAGACAAATACATTTATTGAAAGTGAGGAGGAATAGACGTTAAAGCAGGTAACAAATGCGAGATTGAATGAAAGAGATTGTATAGAAGAAGACATCATTAACTATAAAATTTAATAGGATATGAAGCTGAGTATTGATAAATTATACAAATAAGAAATCAAGAAATATATTTAAGGTTAAGGATAGGATTAATCTGGAAAAAACATATATAATATTGTTTTCTCTCTCCCAATAGAGTCACTTATTTATGAGATAAGCATTAATAGTTATATGCTCTGATAAAGAAGTGAGGAAAAACTATATCATTTAATAAGCTGCAATTGATTATACGATTGTACTGTATTCAATATGCATTTTTTTTATTTGTTGAAATGTTAATAAAAATTATTCAAAAAAAATAGTGAAGAACACTAGGAATTGCGGTTCAACAATAATAGAAAGATTGCATGATTCCTACACCTGATCTAAACAACAGCTTAAAATCTGGGCAGCTCTGTGAAACAGTTGGACGAGTTTCTCATTACATTTTAAGGCTTACAGCATTATATTTTTTTTTCAAATTTAATATTTACTAATTTTAGTTTAGAGATACAAACAGACTAATTCATAACTATGGAATAAAGGGGGAAAGGGGAA
Source organism: Ctenosaura bakeri (assembly GCA_948474755.1). Classification (NCBI taxonomy): domain Eukaryota; kingdom Metazoa; phylum Chordata; class Lepidosauria; order Squamata; family Iguanidae; genus Ctenosaura; species Ctenosaura bakeri. The sequence goes on from CAOLHI010002308.1 coordinate 97,297, forward strand.
CAAAAGAAAAGGTGACAAATTACATGTAAATAATACAGAAGGTCCCCCATAACTGCAAAACCAATATACACAATATCAGTTACTTGAGACCAAAGTATAGTCCGAATGTTTGTACTTTGAATTTGAAAGAAATAAAATACAAGTCAAGGTAATAAAGTAAAATAAAGTATATACAATATTACATGGAAAAATGGCTGGGAAAGTAAAACTGAAGCAAATGCACCCCACTTGCTCACACTGTCTTGTGTTGTCCATGCTATCTTACATTTCCTCTCTGTATACAGTACCTACTTGTGCTCTAGCACCACCCAGTCACTTAGTAGATCTCTCGGTTACTGTTTGTGATCTAATCGGACTAGTGTCTTTCTGCAAAATTCTTGTACTTCCCCAGTAAAGTTATTGTCCTTATCCACTGCAGTCCCTGGGTGAAGTCCTTCCACTTGAGTTCTTTTTGTTGTTTGTAATAGCCTCAAAACACAAGAGTGGTGATACTGGCAATTCTGATGAGACTCAAGCCCTTTCCGCATGTGGAAGGGGAAACGGGGGAAAACGCGCTAAAACAGAGCTTACTGGCAGCCGGGTAAGTCCATCGCCATGCGGAGCATCGCAAGCTGGCTGCTCCGCATTCCTCCGGCGTACAAAATGGCGGCTTAAGGCTGGCGGAGGCTCTCCACCAACCAGAAAAGCTTGCCAGCTGGAAGCCTGCCCCTGGCAGATCTGCAGGCATGCACTAGTGTGTGCCTGCAAATTTGCACCAGAGTGCGGTGACAGAGCTGCATGGGGCTGCACACTCCATGCTTTTTAAAAACCTCTTTTTAACCAACCTCTCTGGTTTAGCCATTTCCCCCCAGGCTACGACTCCAATCTTGGCCTGTAATCTGATTGAGATGGATCATTCTTGGGACCAAGACATACTGGCTTAATTCCAGTTGCTAGTCCCAACTCAGCTAGACCTCTCAAACCAGTGGAATCTAGTAAGTCTTGACTTACCATACCCATCTAGTGGGGTTCTTCTAGATAGGAACAAAAATTGGATTCAGGCCACAGAATACAGGTGGGAGTTTTGCAGCCCTCCAGATGTCACGAGACTGCAAGTCTCAGAAGCCCAACCAATTGTAAGGCATGCTGGAAGTTGCTGTCCAAAAACAACTGAATGTCTGTATCATTCTTGCTCCTTACGTAGAATATGAGATAAGAATTGCAAGCAAACTTTTGGCTGAATAAATAACTTCTTTAGCTACTCAAAAAGCAAGCTGTCCACACCAAAGGCCTGTAAGAAGTCTAAATAGCAGCATAAGCAGAAATATCTTTTGTGGATTAGCACAGGAAGGAGATAAGAGTCAGAGGAAACAAAACATACACATAAATCATCAGTTCCCACAGTGGGGAAAAGATAATAGCTGCACATTCAAGGCTCTCTCCCAGGATTGTTTTGTGTTTTTTAAAACATATTCATTTGTGGTGCACTAAAGAAACCAGAATGTTGGAAGAATGCCCTGTGCTCACCTACATCTTAAATATTTTCAATATTAATTGATTAATTCACCATGCCTGCTTAGAAGATGCAGACAAGAGCAGAATGAAATATTTATATATTACACAGTAAAATTAGGGACTCAAATGCTAAAGCAGTCTTCTTCAAACCTATCGAAACCTGGCCTCGGTCTATTTGTCAACCATGGCAACACTGGATTGGTGGTAAAAGAAATTCACAAAGAAGAACATAAGATCTAAGGAGGCAGATTATTTTATCAGTTAGAAGCTTACCAAAGAGAAACATCCCAAATGGAAATATTTCCCATTGTTAGCCCAGATCTAAATGTTACTCAGGATCATATCCCATTGTGTGTAGCTGCCTCCTTGAGGCAGTTTTGGCAGACTTCAGATTCCTGGACCCACCCTTTTTCTGACTTCTTTCTTTCCTTAATAATTTTCCCCATCTTGGCCACACTTTGATATTGCTTGTCCACATTTATTTCAGTTTCATCTGTAAAATATTGGAATGTACAAAGAAGCATGCATCTCCAAGTGGGTGTCCTTGCTCCTCCTGCCACACATTGCAGTCCCACGTGTCCTGCGTGTTCAGGTCCCTTAGAAAAGATCTAGCAGTAAGGGGTTGGTGGCTGGAAGAATGGCTCACAACTGGGCAAGAGTATTTTGATTTTGGTTGACAAATTACTTTCATGCCGAAATCATTGACTGAGTTTCTCAGGGAAGATGAAGAGCAAGGGAGATACAGGCCTCCTGGGAAAAAAGAACTTAGTAAAGATAATGGAGGATGCCTAGAGAAAGGTGGAGGGGCTAAGTCAAGACAAATGTAAGGAAGCCAGAAAATTGTGCTTAAACAAGCAATCTGGAATTGCATCTTGAAAGAGCATCAGCTTTTGGCTTTCAGCATTATATAATGCATAAATATACTGTTTGTTTTTATATTTAAAATATTCCCCCATTGTACTCATAAGACATAAGTCTTATGAAATTCAAATTTCTGTAGAGGGAGAATATTGCAGAATATTTATCAGCGGATGTACTTGCAAACTCTTTTCTTTTTATAAATGGTATGCACAGTCTTACAAATGGTAAATGCTTATTCCTTTAAAATCTCCCTTCCCCTCAAAACGTATAGAATATAAAAACAGCAGAACAGCATCAGTATTCCTAAGGAGCTCTAATACGTTGCACAAACCCCACGCAGAGTACTTCTATATGGCGTCAAACTGATCAACAAGGCTTTGCGGGGGGGGGGAATCAGAGTCATCCATGTGGCCTACATAAGCAACAGACACCACAATGAGTCAACTCCACTGCTCCTAGATGATTCATAAGTGACCTAGTTTTTTTCCCCCTTCAGTGTTCAACTATATTCTTTTTCTACCATTTAACTCTCTTTTAACACACTAGCTGTGAGCCAGTGTAGTGTAGTGGTTAGAGCACTGGACTACAACCCTGGAAACCAAGATTCAATTCCTTACTTGTCCAAAAATACCCATTGGGTGAACTTGGGTACATCATGCACTCTCAGTCCCCGAAAACCCTGTGATAGGTGCACCTCACGGTTACCATAGATCAGAAACAACTTGAAGGCACCCAACAACAGCAGCACGCTAGGTAGTTATCCTGGAAAAGGGAATGTCACCATCTTTTATAAAGTGAGTTCTTTCTTCCTACAGCAGAAAATTAGCTTTATCTTTGGGTGTCCACATTTATCACCAAGATCAACCATCATCAGCTCTTGTTACAAACCTTGAATTGCTTCTCTGGTAACTGTTACTTCCTTGGAAACCACTGAAGATCACATTGTCCTTTGTACCAACTGCTTTCATGCAAGTGGTGTGGTTTGCTGAAATCTGGCTTGTGATATGTGAATATGCTGCTCCTAACAAGCCTTGGTTTCTTTATCAGCCGCAAGCCACAAATTAAAACCTAAGTTTGTTTTTGGCTTATGAACTTTGGCTTGTTTAAACCACAGGTTAGCATGACATCTAAGCCTACAGCCATGGCTTGTCGCTGCCTTATTTCACAAGCTGCCAATAGAACCTGACAAAAAGAGAAGGATTTAAATGAGCTGAAGGCAAACAGGAATGGGGAAAATAGGTTGTGGATTGTTTGGTTACCAGGCTTGCAGTTTGTGGCTTAAATAACAAGCCATAGCTTAATGTGACCTGCAAATGCACCCTTTGTCTTGGTATAGTAATTTTGACCGGTAATAAGACAAATTCTCTGTCTGCTCTTTTGGCAAACCTCACTACAGGTACACCACAGTTAACAAAGTAGATGCATTCCAGCGGATTACTTTGGTACCAAAGGTAGAAATAATATGGCAAGAACAGGGATAGGTTCCTACACCACAAAAAAAGAAGAAGAAAAAAGAAGAACAGTTCAACATGTTTCAGCAAACTTTTTATCCAAAATTAACACGATGCACGTGTTATATGAAACCATCAGCTCAGGTATGCCTTGCATAAGGAAACAAAAATATGTTGAAACTTCTCTAGAGATGTTACCCTGTATTTCGGGGTCCTGGAAGGGACACCCAAATATCTGAATATTAACACAAATGGGGAAATTAACTAGAGCACACTTGCTGGCCAACAAGAGGCAGGGTAGTTTTAGCGGGGGTCTTTCGCCCAGTGTCTACAGAGGCAGGTCAGTGAGCCAGGCAGTTTTCAGAATAAACCAGTTAATGTTTTTATTGAAAGGCAACATATAAGACAAACAGACACACTGCTAACTTAAAAATAATAAAAGGAAAGGAAAAAGGAGATCTTAAGGGTAGGCAATACGACACCTTAATCTTGTAGTCCTGGAAAGCTGAAGAAAAAGACAGCTGTTTGTTGAGGGGAACTTGCCACGCAAACCAACAGCAAGGAGGGATGAAATTCGAAAATCAGGCAGTGAACTCTCAAAATCAGGGGTTTATACAGCAAAAATTGTGCCTGAGGGCCAGACCATGAAACATTGAGAACAAAGCAAATTTCGGGCTGGACAAAGGCTTGGAAATGTGTCTGAACTGCTGCTATCGGATTAGCACCGGTAGATCAATAGTGTGGCCAATGTGCAGATTGGAAGGCACTTAACATGGCCTTGTTAGTCATTGGCGCAAATCCGGCATCATTGTAAAACAAAATGAATCTGCAAGCCAGGTCCCACAGCAATCGACCAAGGCTTTTGAAATGCCCACCTGATACGGGAAGTTGGAAATCCCTGTCATTAACAGCTGCTCCTTGTGTCGGGGGGACCCTTGCACTCATGTACCAGGGTGCCAGCAAAAGGTCAAATTATTTGATATCAAAAGAGATATCTAGTGCTATCAACACCCAGGTCTGAACCACAGTAACAGAGACTGCCTGAAAGCTTCTTCCAAAATGTGTACAAGGATAACTTTTCTTTCATCAGCCACCACTTTTCTTGTGATTTCCATTTTGTTGGCCAAATTTATAGATCTATACTATGGCAGCTTGTGAGGAAGGCTTATTTGCTCTCCTCTTTTTTCTCCTTTATTTTTTGTTTGCTGTGCATGCATGCTCAGTATGGTATTCTGGAAGCAGCTGTTGTTTACTTTGCTTGTTGTAGTCAAGCACACACAGATGCAGAACAATCAACTAGACTAGAATCCCATTCTTTCCCAGTTCAAACTTTATTTCATGGTTTACTACAGAAATACTGTTGGAACTCAGCAGCAAAAGTCTATGTTTCTCTAGCCCTCCATCATCCTTCCAGTTCAAATGCTGCTGGAAAACTTCTAGCTAGACTGAGAACAAAGGGGAAGTTGGGGGGGCACAAAAAGACATTGTTAAAAGAATCCTCTTTGTCAAAGGCTTTGTTAAGGTATGTCTTACAAATGCATGAGTTTGGTCTCAGATGAAAGAGGCAGGTGTATCACCATCTTACATTACATTAACGGCACTTGGTAGCACACATGAGAAAATGTTGTTCAAAATAACTGAAAAACCTATATATAGAATGGTCACTATACATATAACAACAAAGTCCTACTGTAATGTTTGGCTTTTCAGGCAAGGGATTTTCACTGGGCTGAGCCTGGAAAAGACTTTGAAGCTGGCAGGCAGCTTCACACATTCAGCCTCTGAATTCAGCTGAAAACCGGAGTCAACTCCACTAATCTTTCAGGACACTTTTTACTTTCCAAACCAGTTACTTTCTTGGCCTAGCTTTACATCCTAAGGTTCTACCTGCTCAGTCACTGAATCTTTTGTCATGTGTAAATGTTATTCTAAAAGCTATGAAGTAAGCTGGACTTCTTGCTCACATTTTGTCACAGAGAATGAGTCAAGATTCAAACTAGTTCAGTATGAAGAAGGATTAAGCTTTCAGTGGCAGTACCAATGGGAAATTTGCCCTTCCTCTCTTGCAGCTGCGAGGAAGTGGCTTTGCCAGGAGGGAGTGGCTGGAATGATTTATTACTGACTTGTGCCAAAAGTGTGCAGCTCTGATCTAGGGAGCAAGAAGAAGGCCTACCTAGATCCTGCAAGAGGAGTAGGCTGGAGGGCAAGAGGGAAACTACAGAACTGGAAGAACAAGGGAAATGTAGGTATTACAAAATGCTCTTTCACACCCCAACCACTCACAGCTAGACCACCGCATTGTTAGACAGTGAAAATGATCCAAATCCAATGAGTCAGAGCTATCAGTGCCAAATGATCCAGATGTCATGATAACTCATTCTAAAAGGCAAAGTTGTGGGAAGCAAGCAGTGAAGGGCAAAAATGATCAGGAAAAAAATGCAAGAAAAGCAGTACAGCACAGTGGTGTAGCTATGGGGGGCAGTGGGGTCAGTCCCCCCCCATGGCACTTTTTTGGAGGCACTGTCAGCTGAACGAAGACAGACTGCAGCTGGGACCGGTCTGAAAGAAGACCTACAAGACCTCTTTCCTGCTCCAGTCCTAGGCACTTCTATCATTTCCCTGGCAGGAGGGAGAGAAAGAAGAAACTGCCCCCTCCTCAACCAAAAGTGGTTTCTTCCCCTTGCTGACAATCCAGCTGCCACAGAAAGTCCAGGTTGCAGAAAGAGGGTGGCGAGGAAAAGGCGGAGGGAAGCTTTGCCATCACCCAGACATGGGTCTCTTTTTTACCCAGCACAGAGACCAGCAAGGGCGACAACTGGAAATATAATTTAGCGGGGAGAAATAGACTGGCAAGTGCTGGAAACAGGCTTGGTGAAAAACTTCAGTTCCCATTGTGCCTTGTGAATGAGTGCCTGCCCCCTGCTGAATTCGAACTGGTGCAAGGAGTAAGATTGCCACAGGGGAGGGGTTGCAATGCCATTTAATCGGCACCGATTTTTTTTTAATTGAGGCTCTGAAATTGTAGAAATGCAAGACAATGCTTTATCTGTCTACTCAGAAGTAAGCCCCATGGGGAGTGGTAGGGCTTGCTCCCAGGAAAATGGATATAAAGTACCAGCCTCAGACTTAATGCAGGACTCAGTGCCTTTGAAGAAAGCCAGGCTTACTTTTGAGTAAATGCACACACGGTCCCATTCTCTGCTTGTTAGTTGGACATTAACTCCCGTTGATTTCAGAGGGATTTAATTTTGACTAAAGAGGAACACGTGCAGTGTCACTTCAGGCATAGTAGAAGAGTTATTTCTGAGTAACTGGGCACTGAGTCCTCCTGTGTCTCCCTCCAAGTCAAATGGATGGGATTCTGAAAGGGCTTTGCAATCCAGTTCCATTTTTTTTAGAGGGGGTGGTTTCCACAGAAGGGAAAACCTGTAATAGCTGAATGCAAGGGATGTGGTAGGTTTGGGATCCATGGGCTCAATCCCATGTGGCTTTACTCAGGAGTAAGTCCCACTTGTGGCCCTTCCTGCCTTCAGACAAATGTCCTCATCTTCAAAAAGGGAACGAAGGAGCACCCAAATAATTATTGTCCGGTCAACCTGACATCAATACCAGGAAAGATCCTAGAGCAGATCATTAAACAGTCAGTTTGTAATTACTTAGAAAGCAATATGTAATCACTAAAAGTCAACATGGACTCAAAAACAAGTCATGCTAGACTAATCTTATCTCTTTTTATGAAAGAGTTACAGGCTTGATAGATGGAGGGAATGCTGTGGATGTAGCATATCTTGATTTCAGTCTTGATTTCAGTAAGGCCTTTGACAAAGTTCCCAATGACATTCTTGCAATGAAGCTAGCAAAATGTGGGCTGGGCAGGGCTACTGTTAGGTGGATTTGTAATTAGTTGACAGACCGAACCCAAGGGGTGATCACGAATGGCTGCTTTTCATCCAGGAGAGACGTGACTAGCGGGGTGCCACAGGGTTCTGTCCTGGGCCCAGTGCTGTTCAACATCTTCATCAATGACTTGGAGGGAGGAGTAGAGGGCATGCTGATCAAATTTGCAGATGACAACAAATTGGGTGGGTTTGCTAATATGCCAGAGAACAGGATCAAAATTCAAAATGACCTTGACAGATTAGAGAGCTGGGCCAAAGGTAACAAAATGAGTTTCAACAGAGAGAAATGTAAGGTCCTACACGTAGGCAGAAAAAATGGAATGCACAAATATAGGATGGGGGACATGTGACTGGATAATAGTACATGTGAAAGGGTTCTAGGAGTCCTAGTGGCCACAAGCTGAAGATGTGTAAGCAGTGTGAAATGACAGCCAAGAAAGCCAACACGATTATCAGTTGCATCAATAGGAGTGGGGTGTCTAGATCAAGGGAGGTAATGGTACCACTCTATTCTGCTTTGGTTAGACCTCATCTGGAATACTGTGTCTAGTTCTAGGCACCTCAATTCAAGAAGAGTATTGACAAGCTGCAGCATGTCCAAAGGAGGGAAACCAAAATGGTGAAGAGTCTGGAAGCCATGCCCTATAAGAAATGTCTTAGGGAGCTGGGTATGTTTAGTCTGCAGAAGAGAAGGTTAAGAGGGGACATGACAGCCATCTTGAAATATTTGAAAGGATGTCATGTCGAGGAGGGAGGGGACTTGTTTTCTGATGCTCCAGAGACTAGGACAAGGAGCAGTGGACTCAAATTGCAGGAAAAGAGATTCCACTTAAACCTCAGGAAGAACTTCCTGACAGTCAAAGCTGTCTGGCAGTGAAATATGCTGCCTCGGAGTGTGGTGGAGTCTTCTTTTTTGGAGGTTTTTAAGCAGAGGCTGGATGGCCATCTGTTGGGAGTGCTTTGATGGTTGTACTGGATGAGGAGGTTGGACTGGATGGCCCCTGTGGTCTCTTCCAACTCTATGATTCTATGATTCTATGTGTGTGCATCTGTGTCTCAAGAAGTGTTGCTTTTTTAAAAGCAGGGTAGAAGGACAGTGGGAAGGGGGACAGACTGGGTTGCATCAAGACCCCTGGCTGCAGCCTCTCTTACCACTTTGCACCAAAAACAACCAACCCATCCAGGACTGGTTTTAACCGCAACTCTCTGGGTAATGTTGGTATCCAGCTGCAGAGCTTCACAGACCCCGGGGTCTAGGGCTTTTAAAGCACTTATTAATCTCTTGGGCCTCTGAGCCCAGTAGCCCTTTCCTCACTGGCTTCTACAAAAGCTGTTAATTTACATTCTTCAGACTCTGGAAGAGGAAAAGGGTGGGTATGAATTACCATTCACACCTGCTTGATAAACCTAAATTATTGCTTTTGTGTGCCTTCAAGTCATTTCTGACTTATGGCGACCTTAAGGCTTATCACGCTGTTTTCTGGGTGTGAGAGTATGTAACTTGCCCAGGCTCATCCAGAGGGTTTCCATGGCTGAACGGGGAATAGAACCCTGGTTTCTAGGTTCAGAGTCCAATGCTCCAGCCACTACACTATGCTGAGGGCTCCCATTACGATCACAGCCGCCATCCCAGGGCAAAGGACAAAATGTCCAGCTGCCGGTTCACTTTTTCCCTGCCTCCTTATTAGTAATAATGAGCTGGCTTCTTTCTCTGCTCCCTTAGTTCCCTTTCCCACTACCACGTGCTGTCGTTTCATTTGTATTATACTGAGAAGGGCCGCAAAAGCTCTAGCTACACCAGTGGTACAGCAACACCTTTATGAGGCTTCCATGATCATAGTTTCAGTGGGCTAGGCATATTGGGCCACTTTGGCAAAATTTGCTCACTGTTCTTCCACTGTAAACTGCAAGCAAAACTATAATTGACTTTCCGTGCTATCATACTTACACTTTTTTCCTATAACCCTGCTCAGGCTTTTCCTCCTTCACACAAGCAAATTCATGTACAGGAGAATAAGAATGTGAGAGGGGTGATATACGTCCCCACTTGCACATCGTGGCCTAAATCCTATTTTACTCTAGACTAGAATAGAGCCATAGGGGCCACTAGATTTATGTTGGCATAATTCAACCACTGTTGAACAGGCCTATTTTAGTTGTCAGCCCGTGTTCTCACATTTTCAGTCCCACTCCAACCTGGGGAGGCTTCATAAAGCCCTGACTTTTCAGGATGCTAAGCTGGATTCAGAGCCTAAGTGTGTGAAACCCCTGCTGCAGAGGTTTGTCATTCAGTTTATGGAGGGCAGTAGATGTGGAAGAAGTTTTGAGCTGTTGAGGCAAGACTAGTTGATACATTACCATTTTCTCACATGCATTTTTACTCAGAAGGAGAGTGGCCAAGTAGAGCTAGCATATAAACCCCATTACATTCCACCCACATCATCCATCAGTGGACATGATATAGCCACTATGGGTTGGGGGTTATTTTTAAAACTCAGTGTTTATTGTGGGCACTATTTTGTGACCCCATTACTTTTTAATTAACACCCAATTTCTCTTCCGTTTTTTAAAAAACAAAAGAGGAATAGTACTGAAATGCAGTTATATACCTGCACTCATAGTGCTATACCACTGTACTGAAAACCTCATTTTTAAAAATTATTTTTAACAACTTTCTAGTCATTACTATTTTATCCACTGGTTAATGTTTGCAGTTTTTGTAAAAACTTTTTCAGGAAAACAAACATTTTACCATTAAAGTGTTATAATGCTATAACCTTTATTTCATTAGCAAAAAACGTACAGATAAAAAAGTATTTAGTGCTAATTAAAAATAAACAAGATTACAAAATGGCACCTACAGGAAAAGGTGCAAAGAGTTTTAATATGCTTGCCTTACTGATTTATCATTACCCACATTAAAACTCTCCACTTTAATTTGTAATTATATTTTGGTATCCTTCAGGATACTCATTGGTGGCACTGAGAAATATATTGCATTTATTTCATTGAATTAATTGGATTCAAATAAATGGTGTAAGTCAATAGAGTTTTATTCCCATGCAAAGTCACCTGGAAGTTTATAGGGACTGAAAAAGAGGGGTGGGCAACAGATCTATACTTTGCAGGATTATCTAAAGAAGGCCAGAGAGGCAGATGAGGTCATAAGAAAAAATCCACAGTCCTGTGGGATGAATGCTTTCTAGAATAAAGCCTTCTCAGCTAAGTTGCAGAAAGCAAAAAGAGTGGGAAATGACTGGATCCACAAAAAGGATAAACACCGTAATAACTGCTACAAGACTGATATATGCTCAATATTGGAAAGAAAGAAACTATGGCCCTTTTTGCAGCACCGGCGCTCGTGCGACAGAGGAGGGCGGCTCACGCAAGAAGCCTTCTCTGGGAGGCTGCCGCTTCCCCCTCCTTCCTTCCACAGGCGAAGGAGCGAGCGGGGAAGCGGCAGCCTCCCGGAGGCGATGGTGGCTCACACGTCCGTCCATCCCCCCCGCGCACGAGAGAAAGGAGCCTGTCCCGTCCATCCCCTCCCGTGCGCGTGAGAAAGGAGCTTGTCGCGTCCGCCCCCCCTGTGCGCGCGCGCGCGAAGCAGGACGTGTCGCGCCCGTCGCGCTAGCGCCCCGCCCCTTCCTTCTGCAGGGGCGGAGGGAAGGAAGCGCGACCCGGCCGGCTCCCTGACGCTCCACACAAGAGGTAAGTGCGCTCGGACGCCGGGAGCGTTGCGCGAGCGCGGGTGATTTTCGCTTCGAAGCAAAAATCAAAAAACCCGCGCTCGCACCACTTCAGCCCCGTGAGCCCGGCGGAAGTGGGAGTGCATCATGCGGAGCGACGCTCCCACTCCCGCGAGGCTCACGGGGCTGTCATGCGAGAAAAGGCCCGTGCGAAAAGGGCCTATATTGATATAAAAGAATGGAAATTAAAAGTCCTGGGTATGGTAAAGATAGAAAAAGTTAGCTTTCTCACTTAAAAATAAGCCAATCCAGAACTTTAGACCTTTTCGTAGTGCCGGCACTTGCGCAAGAACCCTCTCCTGAAACGCCGCCGCTTCCCCTGCCTCCTTACCGCACGTGAAGTCTTCTTGCGCTACAGGTGCTCTTCAGCCATGCCCCCAGCTTCCCCAGCGCCCCCTGGGAGCTGTAGGCGCCGCAGGGGGCGGAAGTGGGGAGGAAGCACGACAGGCCCACCTGCAACGGCGCTCCACACTCCGGTAAGTGCGGGACGCTGCCGGGAGCCTTGTGCGAGCGCCGTTTATTTTCACTTCAAGCCGAAAATAAAAAAATCCGCGCTCGCGCCACTTCAGCCCCATGAGCGCCGTGGAAGTGGGAGTGCGTCGTGCAGAGCGACACTCCCACTCCCGAGAGGTTCACGGGGCTATTTCGCGAGAGAAAGCCTGTGCGAAAAGGGCCTTTGAAAGAGAATGGCAAGAAGTTTTGAATTGGATAAAAGAATAAGAAAAGGAGGAAATAAAGAAAGATTGTTGAAAATGTGGATAATGTAAATTAATGATGTTATAGATAAAGCATAAGTTGTAATGTAACAATGTTAAAAGTAACAGTGTAAGATTATTTGTTAAACAGAAACAATGTATGTATGGAATGTAAACACAGACTCAACTGGAAAAAAGACACATGGAAGTGGGGAGGGGTTTTTTTATTCTTTTTTCAAAATTTTAATAAAAATATATATTTAAAAAAAAAAGGATAAGCACCGGAATCCACCTCAAAATAGGTACTATAAGTAGTCACTTGGACTAGAAGACAACTGAAAAGATAGTATGCATGTAAACCTTGTGTATATCCTGTTATGAAACGGGATATCTTGTTATCTATTACTATTAATATATATTTACGCTAAATGAATAAATTGCTCTAGTCAGAAGAGGATGTCATGTTTTCAATATTTTTGACAATGCAATTAGCAAATACTATTTATGTTAGAGGAACCATAAACAAAGACAGTAATAATAACAGTAAACAAATTCTGCAGAACAGTTAGTGTAACTTTTGTTCACTCCCTTAATCCACCAGTTGTTTGGGCTGCAAACTCAGGCCCTTTCCGCATGGCATCGCTAAAACGCATTAGCTCGGGTTGTAATCGTTTCAAGAGCTGCGATTCCAGTTGAAGTTGAAATACAACATCCTAGCGAAATATAATGTTCTAGTGACGTTTGTGGATGGGATGGCTACTGAATGACTACTGGATGGCTATGACATCGTGCAGAATTGCAGCCCCTGAAACGACTGCAACCCATAGCTAATGCATTTTAGTGATGCTGCGCAGAAAGGGCCTCCGTGTGCAGCAACAAATGAACAAAATGGGGGAAAATGGATCCTTCTGAGCCAAAGAGTTCCAGAATCTACACATGGCCACTGAAAAGAGTTGGAGACCAATCAGTTGCACCTCAGTCACCACAAAGCCACAAGAAAGAGCCCAATAGATCTGAAGGAATATGTGGACTGGGATTGGAGGAGATGGTCCCATCGGTCCCAACTTGGCAAAATTTGTTATGGAGTTTGGGGAAAAAGATTAAGGCAAAATTATTTTAATCAGCTTGTTTTAACTGGTGTGTTCTGGAGTGGTTCCAGATGAGTGCCATCACCCTGACTTGTTTGCTGAATTGTATAGGGCCTTTGGACAACACTGAAATCTCTCAAGAAGAAAAAGATGGAGCAGTTGCTCACTGTGCCTTCTAACTGCTAACATGAAAAGTCCTCCAGCTGGAAATACCCTTGGTAAAGTAGCATGCAACAAGATGGATATTTTGCGAGATTTAGAGTGTTTCTGCACTACACAATTATAGTACTATTATTCCACTTTCAAAATCCTGTGGAATTCTGGAATTTGTAGTTTACTGAGGTCAAAGAGCTCTCTGGCTGAAAATTCTAAATGCCTCTCCCTAAACTGCAAACCTCAGGATTCTATAGGATGTTGAAAGTGAAATAATAGCACTATAACAGTTTAGTGTGGAAAGGCCCTTTTAAGTGAGCATGCATATGTATACGTAAAACCAAATACTGCATTAAAGAGTTATTGGTATGAAAAGTGTTTACAAATTCAGTAAATCTTTCTTCTTTTCTGGAAATAAAAATAGCATTTGCAATATTAATCTCATAAGCAATGACTTCCCTGGGAAACTCCTTGGCCACCTGCAAGAGCTCAGGCCACTTCCACACTACACTGTTATGGTGTTCTTATTCCACTTTCAACCTCCTATGTGTTACCCTGTTTTCTGGGGGTCCTGGGAGGGACACTAAATGCGCTCTCAATTATGCAAGTTGGGGAAATTAACCAAAAGCACAAGCTAGCAATACGAGAGGCAGGGCGATGGAGCGGAATCTTTTACCCAATGTCTACGGGGTCAGGCCAAGTCAAGTAGCAAAGAGAGTTGAAATAATAATTGTGATTTTATTAAAATACAATCAAACAGTGTATGCAACACACACAGAGAACTAAAGAAATAAAGGTTGGAGTGGGATAGAGGGATTTTTAAGAGGAGTTGTTGGTTTGGGTGATACTACACCTGTCCGGGAGCCCAGGTAGTCTGCAGCAAAAGTTCAGAGGTATGGCGTCTCAGTATATGGGACTGAGGGGGAGGCTCACCAAGCAAAGCGGCAGCAAAGCAGGATGGAAGTCGGGAGCCATTCGAAGAAGCTCTCAAAGTCAGGGGTTTTTATAGGGGAAAATGTGGCCATAGGCTAGTCCGTACTTGGGGAAAACAATGAGTTTCGGGCTGGAGACAAAGCCTCCAAAAGGTCAGAATTTAACATGATTGAGTTAGGTCCGAATTGACAATAGAGTAGACAGTATGCAAACACAGAGTGCTTGACAGATGAGGATTCGTCTACTCAAGCTGTCTGCTCGGGGCAGGTAGTTCTTTGTAAGTAGTGTGCATACATAATAGAGTACTTGCCTTTGAGGTCTCCTGAAGCGGCGGGACGGCTATTTCTGGCCAGCCTGTATTGTGTTGGAATATTACAGCAATTAGTGACCATGCTTGTCTGCAAGCTTGTCCAGGGGACCTGGCAGCACATGGAGAGGAATAGGTAAAGAAGGCCAAATTATTGATATCAAAATGATATCTAATATCCCACAAATCCAGGCTAGCAACTGCAGTAACATATGGAATCCTGGGATTTGCAGTTTAGGGAGGGGCATTTAGAATGCTCAGCCAGAGAGCTCTTTGGCCTCAGTAAACTACAAACCCCCGAGTTCCACCGGATGTTGAAAGTGGAATAAGAGCACTATAACAGTGTAGTGCAGAAATGGCCTCAGTTAAAGCACCATCTGAACTGGTGCTATTAAGTGCTACATTTTCTACACATATGTGACCCATCATGTCAAATGTAGCCTTGCCTGGAAGCTCAGCAGGTTCTCCTGGAGTTTTAGGGAACTTCTCATACACTTTGAACATCACCACATGTAGCTGTTATGGTATGTTTGGCTTAGTAGGCCACAAGACATGTAGGGAAGTGTTACACATGTCTTCATTTTTTTCTTTATGAAGTTCTGCCTCCTTTATTCTGCCTTTGGGGTACTGCCATCCTTTAAAAAAAAATTATGGCCATTCAGTTTAAAACATCTGAAATCAAAGAATGAGGATTTAGATATTAAAATGAAGCACAACTAGCTGCGTTCTGGCTTAGATTCAAGATTACCCAATGAATGAAGCTAGAGGTGTTACTATGGGAGGCACAGATAAGAATTGTTCCCCCTTATGAAAATTTCCTCCAGTCCCCAAATTTCTAGCATTGCAGTAAGTTAAAAGTTCAGTTGAGCATAGTGGCAGACAACATTACAAAAGGAATGCAAACATAGCAGACATACACTTCTAGCTGAAAATGTTTTACAAGATCTTATTCTCTTCAGGACTAGAAACCTGGGGACTGAAAGAAAAGTTTATTGGGGGAAGAGTTCTTATGTGGGGAACAAAGTGCCTATTTTGTCTTCCTCTAGCTATACCCCTGAATGAAGTATCTTTGTGTTCAGTTTTGGATTCAGTTATATCATTGGCATATAGCCAAACAATGGATACACAATGTTCCAGTTATTAAGGTTTCATCATACAACTTTTAGGGGTCCATGGCCGATCAGGAAGAAGCATCATTTTTGTTTGCGACAGAAGAAAATGAGAACATGGTTAAGAATGTAAACATGCAGAAAATGCAACCGAAGATTAGCATCTACATTGTCTTGAGTCAAGGTCAATGGACAAGGTTGGAAAGATCTCAGTCATGCCAAAAGGATACTGTTTAGCCCCATCAGAGTAAATGATTCATATATACGCACAAACCATATATCCCTGGCGGCCTTGTAATTGTGAGGTTCTGGTTTAGAGTGAGGGTTTTTTTTTCTTTTAAAAGGAAAACTCTGTAATATGAGAAACCAGAAGTGGCAGTTTAGTCTAGTGTGTCTAGGTTAATGATTCAGTGCACATGCATCTGTAAAATGAATACAATAGCTAAATAAATGTAGTTTACTTTGAAAGAAGATGTGTACCCTTTCCCTGTTGTTGCCTTATGTTTATCCATGTTCTCTTGGAAAGTCCCGTTTCATTCCTCAGGAATCTATAAACACCAAAATGAAGGGAGAGGGACTATTGCATGTCTTCTGAATCCACATTTTGCAGTATTTCTGCTACTTGTTTGTACACTTCTTGTGACCCCTGTGGCAAAATTATTGTTTTCCCCAACAAGTTGAAGCTTATTTAAAGTTTAGGCGTAATACCCAGTAAATGTTTGTGGAATGTACTTGATATACAAGAGATAAACTAACCCAGCCCTAACCAATTTTTTCTCTACAACCAGAGTTGGCTAGACCCAAATCAATATATTTTTGAAATCTTCTTTCCTCTGCCATTGCATTTGCCTTCCTGTAATAAGTAAGAAAGATCTTCTCTTTTATGGTTCATTTCCTGTGTTGATTCTCACTGTCTTAAGCTCTATCCAGATCTGTGCTCCTGGTCCTTCTTTGTCACATGGGCCATTTGTGCTAAAGATGTATACCTATGTGCCTGATTTTCCTTCTTGTCTGTATTATATAGCTGACCTCTTTTACAGCAGAGATGGGGAGCTGGTTGCCTTCCAGATGTTGCTGAGCTATATCTCTGCTCAGCTCTCATTGCTGGCTAGGCTGGTTGGGGCTGAGGGGCACTGAAAAAAGCACCTAGAGGGCTTCAGACCCCATCCCACCCTAAAAACTCTTATGCAATCCCATGCAAATTTCTCACTGAGGTGGTTATTATTAACATCCTGCTTTTCATAACAATACATTTTCAGAGGAATAACCTACCCCCTGTCCATTACAAGAGCAAACAAGCCAGGTTTTAAGCATTTTAAAGGCCTGATGGATGGCAGGTGTTCTAAAAGAACCAAGTGTTGTAACTGAGAGTGTAACTACCTTGTACAAATACAGCACTTTTATAGCACTTTAACAGCCATGGCTGAAATATTGAGATTAGCAGTTTGGTAAGGGAGACTTGAAATTTTTTGCCAGAGGACACTAATGCTGTATTGCAGGAGGTGGAGTAGGGAATTCTAAGTACATCACAAGGCTATAAATCCCAAAATTCCATAGAATGGCACCATGACAGTTAAAGTGGCATCAGACTCTTATGATTGTCCAGCTTGGATACACTCTGAGCCTGAAGATACCAGCAAATTCAGTTGGCAAAAACATAATAGTATTTTCACTCAGTGGTTCCTTCCCTTTGGTAATTGGTTGCATGGTTGAAATGAAATGATACTGTTAAAGTGTCCTTACAGGCCTTCCTGGGAAAACTTCCTATGAAAAATACAACAAGCAGCAACTTTGCTTACTCTGGCTGTGTCAGGCTGAGGTTTTGCCCATACTTGCTCAGAATGTTGCTTATGCTGTTACATGTTGTGATGAGTATCATCCACCCTAGGCAACAGAGACATAGTGGGGTTTTATATCTGTCTTCTAATTCTATATGGAATCATTGGGTTTATTTTGAGCAAAGGTCTGTGCAAGGTCTGAGTATTAGAAGTAATATACCCAATGGTAGTTCAATTTGTGCTGGGTGTCAAAATTTGTGGCTCCCCTCACATCTATATAGAGGCTGTGTCTGTCATTTCCTAAATACAAGAATGAACAGGAAAACCCACATTCTAGTTGTCAACTGCTGCCATGTTGACTTCTACTTATGACAGCCCTATGGATGAGAAACTTCCAAGTATCATCAACCACCCTGCTCAGGTCTTGCAGATTCAGGGACATTTCTTCCTTGATTGAGTCTATCCATCTGTAATGCAGCCTTCTTCTTTTCCTACTGCCTACTACCTGATCAAACATTATTGTCTTTTCTAGTGAGTCATACCTTCTTGTGGTATGGCCAAGATATGACAGCCTCACTTTAGTTATCTTGGCTTTTGGGGATTGTTCAGGCTTAATTTGATCCCGGACCTATTCATTTGTCTTTTCAGCAGTCCAGGGTATCCATAGAACTCTTCTCCAGCACCACATTTCAAAAAGAGTTCATTTTCTTCCTATCAGCTTTCTTCAGTATACAGCTTTCACAACCATACATAGAACTTGGAAATACAGTGGCATGGACAATCCTGACTTTGGTAGTCAATGGTATATCCTTACATTTCAGTATCTTGTCTGCTTCCTTAATAACTGACCTTCCAAATCCTAGTCTTCTTCTGGTTTCTTGACTGCAGTCTCCATTCTGATTAATGACTGAGCCAAGGTATGAAAATCCTGAACATTTCAATGTCTTCACTGTCTCCTTTAAGATTACATAAATAATTTGTGCTCATTATTTTTCTTTTCTTAATGTTCAACTGTAAACCTGCCTTCACATATCCTGCCTTGATTTTCTTCAGTGATCATTTCACGTCTTTGCTATTTTCTGCTAGTGGTATGCTGTCTTCTACATATCTTAAATTGTTGATATTCCTTCCTCCAATTTTCATGCCTCCTTCCTCCGAGTCTAATCCTCCTTTCCATATGATGCGTTCATCATACAAGTGAAAAAGACAGGGTGATAAAATGCAGCCTTGCCTTGCCAAATGGAAACCATTTCATTTCTCCAAATTCTGTCCTAACACTAGACTTTTGTCCTGCATACAGGTTACACATCAGGACAATGAGATGTCGTAAGACACTCATTTCTTTAAGAGTGATCCATAGTTTCTCATGATCTACACAGTCGAAGGCTTTGCTATAATCTATGACACATATGCTGATTTTCTTTTAAAATTCTTTGGTGCACTCCATTATCCAAAGTATGTTTGCAATATGATCCCTACTGCCTCTTCCATTCCTGAACCCAGTTTGGACATCTGGCATTTCTCACTCACTCACATATGGTAGAAGTCTTTGTTGTAGAATTTTGAGCATGAATTCGTTTGCATGGGTAATTAATGCAGTGGTCCTGTGATTACTGCAATCCCTGGTGTTCTCTTTCTTGGGGACTGGAATGAATATTGAGCATTTCCAATCTGTGGGGCATTCTTTTGTTTTCCATATTTGTTGACAGATTTTACTTAGAACTAGAGTAGACTATGTCTCTGTAGACTGAGGCCCTTTTTGCATGGCATTTGCCATGCGAAAGGGCCCCTCGAGCATCGCGTGAATGTGGGGAGCGGTCCACACAATGCACTCACAATCATGCGACACTCCAAGGTTTGGCAGGCGCTGCTGGCACACTTTTTCATTTTCGGCTCTGAGCCGAAAATGGTGTGTGATCGCGCATCGCTCCAGGGCCCCATACACACTTGCCATGTGTGTGGTGCTCCGGAGCTGCGGTGCTCGCACTTTCTGTCCCAGCGCAGCCTGGGAAATTCCCAGGCTGCACTGCAGATGGAAGAGGTGGGGCTCTTATGCAAGCAGCCGGCAGCTGCGGAGCTGAAGGAACTAGGACACGAGAGCCCCTTGCTGGAGGCTGCTTGCACGATCCCCACACCTCAGTGCTGAGAAAAGTGAGTTGCAGAAAGGGCCTGAGACAGCCGTATTGGTATGTCATCTGTTCCTGGTGATCTATTTCTCCCAAGTACTCTGAGTGCAGCTTTCACTTCATTTTCAGAAATTGGTTGTTCATCTTCATATGGTTCTTCCTTGAATGAATCTGTCAATTTTTCATCTCTTTTATACAGTTCTTCCATGTATAGTTTCCATCATCTTTTTATTTCTATTTGGTCATGTAATATGTTCCCCTGCTAATCTCAGAGCATCGCCGCCTCTTGGTTTAAATTTCTCTTTCATTTTTCAGATCTTGTAGAAGAGGTTTCTTCCTCTTCATTTTTGGCTGCCATTGTCTATTTCTCTGCATTATTATTACAGTACGGTAGTTCTCCTTGTGCACAAGTTGTTGAACAATTGCATTCAGGCTTCTGCCTCTATTTCTGTTACCTTTTACTTTTGTTTTTCATCTGTCCCTGATTATCTATCATCTGTCCTTAACTATCTTAACATCTGTCATCTAATAAGACTTTTCTTTCTTTTTGGCTACAGATAGTATCTTTTTGCATTCCTCCCTGAGAATGTCCCTAATTTTAATCCAGAGCTCTTTGGGCTTCTGGTCAATTAGGCTTAATAGTGCACATCTATTTTCCACATTATCTTTACATTCTACAGGGATGTTCTTCAGCTTGCATTTCAGCATGATTATTTGTTTAGTGTTCTTTAGCTTTACTCTAACTTTTTACTATTAGTAGTTTACAGTCTGTACCACAATCTACTTCTTGTCTTGTTTTTGCAGAAAGCATTGAGCAATTCAGTCAGTCAGTCAGTCAGTCTCCTGCTTCATTTCTTGGCCTAGGCCAAAATTTCCTACAATCTTTGGTTCGGCTGTTTCCTACTTTTGCATTCCAGTCACATAGGATTAAGAAGAAATTCTGTTTTAGTGTGTGATAAATTTCCTCCTGGTCTCCTGCATAGAATCTTTCCATTTCTTCATCTTCTGCCTCTGTAGGTAGGGCATAAACTTGGATTATGGTTATATTGATGAGTTTGCCCTGAAGTCTTATTGACATGGTTCAGTCAGATTTTGAATTATATTCTTTAACTACTTTTGCAATATCTCTCCTCAGTATAAATGCCACTCCATTTGTTTTTAGATTTTTATTTCCCAAGTAAAACACTATGTAATTATCTGACTCAAAATGTCCCATTCCTGTTCATTTTAGCTCACTCACCCCAAGTATTGCAATGTTTATATGTTCCATTTCTTGTTTTACTCTGTCTAGCTTCCCATTCATGCTTTTCATATTCCATGTTCCTATAACATGTGCTGTGAAGCTTCAGACTTTCCCTTTACCTCTGAGCATGTCAACAGCTGAATGTCCTTTTGGCTTGAGCCCAGTTGCATCTTTAGCCACAGAGCTACTTGCAATTGTCCTCTGCTCTTCAACAGTAGCTCATTGAATGCCATCCGACCTGGAAGTCTCATCTTCTGTTACTATCTCTTGCTTCATTTTGGTTTATCTCATCATAGGGTTTTCATAATAAAAGACATTCAAAAGGGGTTTACTGTGCCTCCTTCTGTGCGGTACTAACAAAAGTGATCTATGGCCATTGTCTCTGAAATATCCTCCACCAGTGTCATTCCCCATTACTGCTGCTGCCTCATAGCTGTTTGGCACATTTACTCTGACTCCACTGCAAAAGCCTGTCTGACGGGGGGAAGAAGAAAGAAAAAGAAGACTTACAAAAGCACACAGCCCCACCACTATGGAAAGGTAGTGAGTGCCATTGGTGGAAGGAAACCTACACTCTCCAACATTTATCAGATGAAAACCTGGACATATATGACTGAGACACATCAGAGTGTGGTCAAAAAAGTATGGCAAGGCAACAAGACAGCAAAAGTTACTAATGAGGAAGAACACAGAAACTGCTATCTTTGGCAGAAAAATCCTGGTATTTATGTAGTGAGTTTAGGAAGGGCAAAACTCTCTTTTCCTCTCCTTTCCTCCCCCTCCTGCTGTGTTAACTGAGGCCCTTTCCGCACCAGGCAATTAGAACGGGGCAGTGTGTTCTCTCATGGAGGTCGTCTGCAGCTTGGAGTGGACTAGGAGTGGACTAATTACCGGAGATCCGCACCTCAGTCCGCTCCAAAACAACCCCAAGTGGTCCTCCAGCATGTTTTCTAAAGACTGCAAAAAACAGGTCCTTATTTTCCTGGAACGCGCCATTGCACTCTTGCTCCCTTGTGCAGATTCACAGGCTCGCACCAATATGAGCCTGCGATCTGCAGAGGGCGAGCTTTAGGCATGGTGAGCTTCAGCAGTTGGTCGGGACCCACAACCAACCGGAAGCCGCCATTTTGGAAGCCAGAAGCCGCTATTTTGGAAACTGGAGCAGTGCGGATCTACAGACCTCGCACTGCTCTGATTTGCCCTGGACCAAGGAGGAGCCCTGTGGAAGGGCTTCAGGGAAGTCCACGTTGCTTCGGACCCCAGAAGAAGCGGTAGGTAACGACACGGAGCGATTCCCTCGCCTCATGCGGAAAGGGCCTGAGTGCAAACTCCTGCACTTTTTGAACTCAGTTTACAGCAATTGAACTGAAAATGAGGGGGGAAATGTGAGGAAGAGAAAGAAACTGAAACATTTTAAAAGCAGTCCAGAAGATGGGACAAGAGAGGATTAATTGAAACTGTTCCTCTAAAATGGGGAGTTGGAGGGTAGGGAAACCTGAACTCTTCATCAAATAAATAAAAAAAGAGGCACTGGCACCTTTCTCTTTCTCTTTCTTGCCAGAATGTTAAGCTTCTACTGAGAAATTAATTAGCCTATTTTTGTAATTAGTGCTAATAAAAATGCACATAGTAACAAACAAACCAAGCAGACACAAAGCTGTGAACAATATTAATAAAACAAATTACACAAACTACAAGGAGTATCAACTCAAAACAGCACATGTTACAATAGTGAGAGCAGTGGGGCTTGGAAAATAGACCAAAGGCCAGAATGGAAGAGACTTATAACGGGTTGCATTTCTAATTCCAGGGAGTAGGACTATGAGTTAGGTCACTCTGTCCCAAATCATGAGTGTTATAAAATGTGGAAATTTTATATTTTATTTTATATTTTATTCCCTGTGAAATCTGCTTCTGCACAAAAAATGGAAAGTATAGTTAAGTTGTTATATATGTAGTACCTTACCCCCTTCCCAAATTGTCTTGCCTCACTTAACAGTAATTCTACATTGTGTTAGAGGAGATATGGCCAAATGGAATCATTTTTGTATATGTGATACGTTTGCCCAGCAGTCAAACAATTGTGAGAAATGGCAGTAAATTTTTAAAAGGGGTACAGAAGCATCAGGTTATTTAGGTTTTTTTAGTACATTAATGAGGTATCTACTTCTATACATACAGTAACATGGTCACATTATCCTGAATGATATCAAATTGAGAAATTGGGTCCTCTTCACACTACACAATTACCTCTTTATGTTTCTACTGTAACTGCCATAGCAAAATCCTATGGAGAACTCAGGTTTACAGCTGAAGGAGAAGAGTTTAAAGTTCTATGCCAGATGGATCAAACTACAAACCCCATTTGTTTTAATTTGTTTTTCATAGGTGTGAGGAAACGAAAACCATTTGGGAACCTCATTGGCACAGAGTGGGACTATGCCTGGCCTCCTTCTTCATCCTCCCAGTGCTGCTGCTGCTAAAAATCTTTATCTAGACAGAGGATGAGGAAAACATTGGGGCTTGGTGGGTGTAAAAAAGACTTTGTAAAAAGGAGGTTCCTTGTCAGAGGCTTTGTTAACTGAAGTTTGTCCATACTGGATAGGGCTATCCCTGCAAAGAATATAAGACAATGAAGGACCATAACTATCTTCCAGTCTGAAGGATCTGTTGATGAACCTGGCAACCCTGAAATCTTTTTTGGCTTAGTACACTAGGAAAGGGACAGTGCTGATCCAGCCACTTCTGAGACAATGAATGGAAGGCAAGATTCCAGCTAGACACCTTACATCCCTTCTGTTGCTGATCCACAAATAACGTTGCAAGACGTTGCCTTGAGTCCCAATCATGAGGAAAAGGGTGGTGATAATGGTGATAATGTCACATTCCAGTAAAATTACTGAAAATAGATTGAGATCATGCAGACGGTCAAGTGAGAGCCTGTGTGTTATAGTGATCTGAATGCTAGATTATGACCCTGGAGACCTGATTATGACCCTGGAGAATTTTCCGCTCAGCCTTAAGCACATCACACATTCTCAGCCCTAGAAAACCCCATGGCCATTTCCGCACTAGACTGTCATAGCCGGCCCCTCCCGAAACTGCAAATCCCAGGATTCCATAGGGTGTTTCAAGTGGAATCATAGCACTATAAAAGTCTAGTGTGGAAATGGCTCATGATAGGTTTGCCTTAGGATCACCATAAGTCTGAAATGACTTGAAGGCACAGAATAACACAACAAGACAGCCAAGTGAGGTTGAACTGTGGGAAACAGCTGCTGAAGAGTTAAAGCTATGAGTAACTGATATAGCTTGGTCACAGCAATTATCTGCCCCATCATTTTTATAAAATATCTCATGATTGCAGGTCAAGATTACTACACACCTGGACCGACTGCTGGCAAAGCTTAACATGCTGTGTTGGGATACAAAGTATTAACTGGATATTGGCATGAGTCTCAATTTTTTTCATACTCTGCAATAGGAAAAAATCATTTTTCATAGCATTCATAAAGGGCACCTCACTAGACAGTTATCAAAATCTGTAAAGAGAAGTACAAATATGTCACCAAAATATTTATACAAAGCAAATTAAAATAGACATCAGCAATTTTCCCATCCTACGTTCTATGTTTGTCTGTTTTACCAGGGCAGACAGGGTTCCTGGGAAAGTAAAACGAATGCTTCATTTAACATGTATGCCTTAAGGGAAGGGGGCAGGTGGGACTGTAACAAATAGCCAGTCACAAATTCCAAAGGGTCTGAGTGGTCTTTTGGAATATTTTTTCAGGGTACGGGAGTATATACTGCAGACTCTGAAGTCCTTTAGAGTATACGTGTGTATGTACACACAGAGCCCCTCAGGAGAAACTGCCTATTCTGTCTTGTCTGAGGGATCTTGCATGGGAAACACTGCAAGCATTTCTATGTGGTGGAGCTCCATGTGGAAACTCTAATGTGTGCAAGATGCTTGTTTAGAGAAAATTGCCACAGCTGCACTCCCCCATCCCACCCTCCCATCACATAATCAGCTCTGACTCTCCCTGTGGTGAGGGGAATAAAGGTGATGGGTGTTTCTTGCACAGTACAGCTGCTGTGTGGAATGATTATACACGTGGAAGCAATCACTTCAACTAAGTGTAAACAGTTCCACTTCACCCACCCAAGCGGTTCTTTCTTTGTCTCATCTCTGTGGTCTGCTGTGAAGACAACGAAGCAGCAGTTGAAGTCAAGGGAAGGGCCTGAAGCTTTCTAAGCCCCCCACCACACAGCGTCCTGTTAATTATCTGTTTTGTGAGTAATCACTGTCAATACAGCTATTGCATTTACTCCATGCTTCATATATTATAGGGCCAGCGGAAGCCTGTTGTGTAACTCTGGAAGACTCGTTGTGTTCTCTGGTCCATGTCCTCAGGGTAATGTTCTCTTCATTATTTGATTCCCCACGATCTGTAACGTACACCTCTACAAAGGTAGAATTGGAAATCATTTCCAGTCATTCTGAAAATCTCATCATGGTGTTTCCTTTAATGATTTCCTGTGAGCTGTAAGTCAATGGCCTCTTTCATTTATGTAATATTGGTAGTGCTGACAGGTCCTTAGAAATCAACTAAAGTAAACCCACAAGGAACGGATAGAACTTAGAAAAATTCCTTTTCAAAACTACAACTCCCAGATGTAAAATTCCCAGGGAATTTTGGGAGTTGCAGTTTTAAAAACTATTTTTTCCAAGTTTTAGAAGGAAACCACACTACTTTTGTTCCCTCCTTATGTATTTCTTTTCAATTTCTTAATGCAGAGAATTACTTTCTGAAGGGAAGAAAGTTGTATACTCAAAGAGATTCTTCACATGATTTGGAAAATTGATTTTCTCATGTTCCAAATTGCAGGAAGTACCTTGACAGATTCAGGAGGTTCTCTCCTTCAGAATCAGAAATTCACCTATCATCAAAATGCCTGATAATGGGAGTATGGCCTAGGCTGCCACTTCCCTGGATCACTGGACTCTGCTATAATGTTTTTCTTTTAGAAAAAAACACAACAGTTTTCTAATTGAAGTTCATCACAGAGAAGAACCAAAAGCGACACCCACTGTAAAAGTGGATCTAAGATGGAATATGGACATATCACAACATCTGGAGAGGCAAAATCTCACAAACACCAGAACTCTAAACTTAGAGCTGTGTAGCTAGAAAATGTATGTATTTAGTGAAGTGGATAATCAAATCATTGACAAAGTGAGCAGTTAATTGTGTTTGTCTTTTGGAAATTCATTCAAAATCCAAAATGGTGCTTAGGAAATTATGCATGTATGTATTTAAAATGACTACGCTTGGCATGCTGCTCTTCAAAAGCATTAAAAATGTACCAAGCAGCAGGAGAAGACCATGGATACAAAACAGATAACAGCAGAAATCAGGCCAAAAAGTGATCCTAAACTAAACATCCAGAGGAGAAAGGCCAGTCAGGACAAAATATTCTTCAACTTGATTCAAGTTGATTCACAAATATTAAAAAGGGTCTCTTAGGAAGAAGGTTAAATTTGTAAGCAATAAGAAAAAGGAATAGTGTAATAACAAAGAAGATATCTAATCTGTAGCTCTTTCAGAGAAGGAAGTCAGACTTGTTTGTATATAATATGTTGTACTGGAATTGTTTTATATTGCTGATATATTGTCTTTTTCTTGGTTTTTGTTTCTGCTATAGTTGGTGAGTACAAACTTTTTGTTTTATGTAAACTACTCGTCAATATTGTTATTGTTATCTGTCTGCATATATTCATACTTGTCTTTTTGTATGGACACGAATCAAGAAATCCTAATTTTAAAAATAAATGGCAAAAAAAGAAAGTTCTTCAGTTAAGGAAAAGAACATCAAGAAGGAGTGCAACAGATCTCTTGGAGCAAAGCGTTCCACAGCCTATGACCTAGGTGCAGAAACAGAGGGAAAACAGTTGCATATATCTGCCTCTGAGACTCCAGGAACATTTCCGCATGACACTCTTATAGCGCGATGATTCCACTTTCAACCTCCCCTCCCGGAACTGCAAACCCCAGGATTCCATAGGAGGTTGAAAGTGGAATCATCGCTCTATAAGAGTGTCATGTGGAAATGGCTCAGGTTGTGTAGCAAGATATGTAACAGGAACCTGGCCCAAAAGGAAAGATATTAAGGTAAGAAAGGCAGCCAAAGCATGGGAGGAGGTGGTTCCCAAATACCCAACCTGAGAAACACAGTTTTCTCTTAGGTCTGCCTGAGATGTACATAAGTAAGAGTGCTCCACTCTGCCAGGCATTCCAGATTTGTCTGCTTTCCCGCGCTCTTTCCGTGTATAGCCAGCTCTCCTCCATGGGAGTGGGAATGGGGATTGTAGGGAGTTTTTCCTGAAACATTTGTTTCCCTGGTTTGGTAATGCATGCTTTGTGGTTTTATAATTCAGTTTGTTTAATCTTCTGGCACATTTTGGGCATTGTAATGTAAGACAAGATCGAGGTACTGGGGAAGTTAGGCCTTGTAGCCCATCAGTCCATCAGTTCAGGGGGAGGACCCAATTGGAGACTTTTGAGGATAGAGACTTACAGGTAATGCCTGCTTCAGAGTGGGCCTGCCTCTTCCCCACCTCTGATGGTGGAGAACCATACAGTGGCTGCTCATCACCATTTCTTTTGCTAGTTTCTGCTTCAAGACAGGAGCCCAGTATGTGGAAAATGCTTTGGATCATTCGGTTATTAGAACGCTGGATCTATGCCTCATGCAAGGCCAGCCTTCACAGCTGTAACCAATAAAGTTATGGCCATTTCCTGCCAAACTTATATTGTGCGGTTGTCTATTAGTTTCAGCATTCACCAGCCAGCATCAGGTTCTTGCCACTAGTTTTTTTTCTATTTTTCCATAAAGGCTATTTTCCCCTGCAAAAAAAATAAAAAAATAAAAATTGATTATAGAATATTTTCTTTTAGAATTAATATTCAAAGTTCAAGACAATATGTCCATAACATTTACTTCTCCAAAATTATTTCTGAAAATTGTGTAAACTGAGCAGTTTTAAGTAAGACAGGTGTTTGCAATTCCTGGTGTTGGTTTCCTTTATTATAAAAGAAAATGCTTTGTGTCAGCTTGACACTATGCGGAGATAAAACTAGAGCAGACAAAATAATATTCTTTGTTTTGATGGCTTCTCTGTTTCTATTGTTACATGCCTGCTTATAATAAACTGGCAAAACCAAATAAGTTATTTACAATCCAGGTGTTCCATACATTTCAAGATCTTGTAGCTCTAATTTGTAACAAAAATTTTAAAAATTAAAAAGTAAATTCACTGTTTTAAGTGTTATCTGAATGAGCTGTGCCTTTCATTTAGAAAACAAGGTAAACCAAATTATATCTTTTGTGTTACTAATGTGAAAAAATGACTTTCAATATGTAAAGGTGGCAAACACTACATATTTCCATCGCTCCCTCCCATCCATATTTTCCTCCATGGTTTCAACATTTCTGGAAATTATCCCTCTCTACCCTAATTTATTTGCTCTTATCATCTTCACATTATCACATTTTCTGACTGAAGGATTCTTATATTGAAAGTAAAAACAAAACTCCCACTGATATTAATATGTTAATATGGTAGTATTAAGGGACAAAAAGCTGTTGTGTCTCAGAAAGATAAAAATATGCACACCATCCCTTTCTGGTAAAAACTGAGACAACACAACACTGGCAGTGTGGCAGAAATGGTCTAACTTGAAAGGTACAGTATCTGCCTTGAAAAAGGCTATGTTTAAATGCAGCAGATGCACTTTCAAACCACTTTCACTGCTCTTTAGAATTCTACATCCATCTTCAGCCCTTAGTCAACATTTTCCACATTCCCAGTAATGAAATCCACGTTTTCAGCTCCATCTGGGCTTAGAGGAAACTGACATGCCAAGAAAAGGCTGCAACAGTCCCATGGCATACTGGATGGCACGCCTGATGCTGCTGACATGGCTTCTTTCCTTCCACTTTTCTGTGACCTACAAGTGCACCCCAGAAGGAAAGGTGTGGCAGCCTCCGTCTTATGAATCACATTGGTCAGAACAGTTGCCAAAAGTAGATTTTTGTTTATTCTTTCCAATGTGTGTTGCTTTGTTTCCATTAATATACATAACTGAGTCCTTCTAGTTATGGTTCTGTTCCAGCAGTGATTGAAGATAGCCAAGGAGAAATCTTCTGCAGAAAACATGCCATTTTCATATGACTCATTTATAGTGACCAAAGATGAAGTTGCCTCTTTTTTATTCAACCAATACATAGTATTAGTTGAGGTATGGAGCCTCCACAAGCCTGACTTCTGCAGAGTTGGGAAAAGAAAGAAAGGCTCACTATTCCTTACCCTGTCTCCCAGCTCAGGGTAAAATTGCAGAAGCAGCCATGTTCTGATACTTGCTGCCAGAACTATGTGCGCGATTTAAACGGCAAAGCAATTGGATTAGAGCAGAGGCACAACCAAAACTATTCCAGTTTTGCTAGCATTTTCAGAAGTGCCAAGAAATATTTCCCTTTTCAGTGATGTTTTGGCACTCCTTGCAAAGATGTTCCCTTATTTGTTTACATTGCCCTCGCTTGCCCTCGGGGGATATTCTCATCAAGTCAGATCCGATAGGCTCTAAAGCTTTATGACATGGTTCTGTCCACTGTGTGATCCCAGACTGAAGGGAATAACATTTGTGACTCATGTAGGAAAGACAAAAACACAGCAGCCCTGGGGGAAATGTTGTCACAGCAGTCAAAGTTAGTTTAAAGTTTAAAAGAAAAAGAAACAAAAAGGATGGAAGCTGCAGTTCTAAACTGAGTTTATCACATGTTTGTAACTTCTGTTTCTTCTGAACAAGTCAAAGCAGTGTACATGATGTTATCCAATTTTATTCTCCCAACAAGTATGGAAGATTGGTTAGTTTGAGAGTGATTGATCCAAGTCCCCGCCCTGTCCCTGTCTTCATCACTGCAGAGGGATTGGCATTCTGATTTCCCCAGCTCAGGTGTGAGCTGCCCTTAGCTGGCCAGGGAGCTGCTGGTGGAGGAGGAGAAGAACCAGGGCTGCCTGAACTGATCAGAGCTGCAGAGAGGGAAAGGAGTGCCTGAGGTGGAGGAGCAGGGGTTAGAGAAACTCACAAATAATTAAATCTGTGAAAGTCAAACCCACAAAAGTAGAGGGCGGATTGTATACAAAAATCATAAAAAGATTCAAATGAAATCGTTACCAATTTTTAGGCCAGGGATAGTAAACTTTAGATACTTTTAAACTGTACTTTCCATCGGTCTCAGGCCATTTCTACACTAGAAATGCTATTATACTATAGGCTCTCCCTAAACTGCAAATCCCAGGATTCCATAGGATGTTGAAAGTGGAATAACAGCACTATAACAGTCTAGTGCGGAAATGGCCATAGCCAGTATAGTGAGGGGTGATGGGAACTAAAGCTCCAAAGCCTCTGGAGAGCTGCATAGTTCCTCATCCCTGATTCGGGTGATTCCTCAGTTTACTGTTTTACTCAGAACTTGAATGTAACTAGCTCTAAATAATTATTTGCCTGTAATTAGTTCCTTTCCCCCCTAATATCCAAGACGTAACCATGTTACACTGCAGTTATATCCTGATAAAAGATACAAGCTTTTTGGTGTTCATTATAACTTTTAAATTCTTTTTATAGTTATATCGTTTTGGCTTCACTAAATGGTGAGGGAAGAAGTAGTTCAGCTATTTGCACATCATGCTTTTTCTTTGTGCCTTGCTCTAGGTGATGAGGAAGCAACAAGGAGCATAGGAGCGCATGTGCATTTCATACCACAGGACAGCAAGTTTGTAATATTCTGGTGAGGGGTTGTTAAAAAAGTAACTTACTTTTGAGAAATAAGAATATAAAGAGATTTTTCAGAGCTGCAAATATATAGGCAAATTATTAGGTTTTGCTCTTTGGAACTACAACTGTAACTTTCTAAGCTCTGTTTTCCCTATGAAGTGTATTCAACAACTTGTTCCTACTTGGTCCATTGTAAGGCCTCTAGCTAAATGCAGTAGAAACAACTTGTTGTGGCTTGACTAACTTTTCCATGAAATAGTCATAGCTAAATGCCAGAAATTTCCCTCACAGGGAAAACAAAGAGCCTCTTATAGCAGAATAATGGACTGAAGATTTAAAATTAAAACAGTGAAGATTTGGAACAAAGAAAAATCAGCATTTATAAGGAACTCCAGCCTTGAATAAAGACAGCTGTTCTTACAATGCAGAAAGAAGCCTCTCTGTGTTCTTACAAATGTCTTAAGCCCTACAGTGCTTACACTTCCCCATCTTTCTCAATTCTCTCTAAACCCTCTACATACTGTCTAAATGCAGTTGTAGCTCCAGCTAGAATGAAGCCATTGAATCAGTGTACTTACAGTGGGATGACTTACCAAGGCCATTTCCGCACTAGCCTGTTATAGTGCTATTATTCCACTTTCAACATCAAAGGCCCCTCCCTCAACTGCAAACCCCAGGATTCCATAGGATGTTGAAAGTGGAATAATAGCACTATAACAGGCTAGTGAGGAAATGGCCCAAGTTCCCATGGTTTCAGTGAATCTACCATGTTGAAATTAACAGTTGGATTTTGGTCATCATTTCCCCCCCCTTCTTTTTCAAGCTTTAAAAGCTGTTTTGATTTTGTCCCTTTTTTCCTGTAATTTGAAAAAACCTGATGATCTAGAGGTCTCTCAAACAGCATTCCAATGCAACCCTAACATTTTGTAAGAGGTCACTAGGAGTTCTGCAAGAGATTGTGACTAAAAAAACAAACCCAAAACTTTTTTAAAAACTTCACACAGTATCCAACGTTTGCATCACAGAGGTGGGCAGAGAGTGGACTGCCCCATTAGTTACTGCATTAGAGACATTTCAGCCTCCCTATGATAGGGGTCATATTCATATTGCTGAGTCCATTTTCAGTTTTTGACATCAAATAGGGGAGGCCATGCATAATTAGTAAGTGAGTATTGCACAGAGGAGAGGTAAGCTGATAACATCAGCCTCACCCTCCTGCATTAACTCAGCCAAGCTCTCTATATGTTGCCAAACGACAGGAGTGAACAAGCTCTGCAGGTGTAACACAGTCTGGAGGGAAATTTTCTTTCTAAAGAACAAATTGTTCATAGGCTATATTTTTTCATATATGCCTTTGACTTATTGCTTTAGTGCCTTTACAATTCAACATTGCCAAAACATTTTCATGTTGTAAATATCATTAATTAAAATAAATTCACAGCCTTTATTTAAATTAAATCTAATGAACCTACCTTTAGAAAAATTAAATCCCATTTTGGCTTAAGCCAGTTATTTAATAGAAATGTATTATTATGTTTGCCTTATGAGTTTTTAAAATTTATGAAAGGGAAATATAGAGAGGTCAGGAAAGGTAAGCTAAACTTAACTGCCTGTTTTTTAAAGAGAGGTTGACTAAAAAGTTATTTTTAGTTTTAAAAAGAGAAAAAATGGTCTTGCACATACTGTGTGTCATTAGCTTTAAGTAAAATAGATAAGATAAAAAATAAGATTAAAAATTAAGTAAGAAATTTTAAAGAGTAAATACAGATATTTCTTCTACCCATACTATTGTCTTACATTAGAACTAATATCTTTTGTGAGGAAGGGCAACCAAACAAGAATATTAGGCTAATAAATTGGTCAAAAAATACAATATTCTCTGTTCAAAATAACATTATTCATCATCATCATCATCATCATCATCATCATCATCATCATCATCTTTATTTGACAATTATTGACACTGACAATTATTATTGGATTATTGTATCTGCAACTTACTAATGATACCCTGAGCTTCATAATAATTTTATAGAGGAGTTCCCTCAGATCTGAACATTGTTTCCAGGGTTCCTTCAGGGTAAAAACAAAACAAAACAAGAAAGACTGGATTAGAGAGTTTTGTCTGATTGTCAAAAGCAGTAGTAGATCCTTTTGGATAAAATCTGACCAAACCTAAAACAAAAATGGTGAAGATTCATACATTTGTTATTCAGATTTTTTTAAAAAGTGTGTGAATTCATTACAATGATTATAAATGTTACACTTTTTATTACATTGATTAAAAATAATTACAGGGCACAAGCATAATTGATCAGGAGCACACAGAGAGGAGGAAGAGAACAATACAATGTCTGACACAAACCTGCTCCCAAAATCCATCGGAAGGCAAGGTGTAAGTACACGGATTCAAAAGTTTTCCAGTTTTCTTCATGTTTCCCTCAAGGAAGAAATTCCTGCATAATTTAGCTTCTGTCCCCTATGTGACATCAAAAACGGATCCCTTTGTTTACATAATTTACATTTATACTTAAAGGACAATAAATGGCCGGGGGGGGCACTTGTAGCCTTCCAGATGTTGGACTGCGACCCTAACTATTGGCTATGCTGGGTAGGGTTAATGGGACTTTCAATACAACAACACAAGGGAGCACAAGGGATGTCATGCATCTCTGAATTGCTGAGACTTCTTGGTGGGTTGTGACATCTGGTGGGCCTTTGTTGTAACTACATCACACCAGTACAGTCCAACTGTGAAAACATCCTGAGAAGGAAAGGTAGGGGAGGAAGAAAGAGTCCAGCAGCATCTTTAAGACTGGTTTATTTTAACATGAGGTTTTGTGGGTTTCATTCGACTTTCTCAGATGTATTGAAATGGAAAGTAATCCACAAAAGCTCATGCGAAAATAAATAAGTTAGTCCTAAATGTGCTGCTAGATTCCTTTTTCCTTCCCTGTCTTTCCTTTTTATGCTGAAACAGACTAAAACAGTTACCTCGTCAAAAACTGAAAACATCCTAGATATACAGGCATCTACATAGTACAAGACTCAAACTGATGATTATGACTGCAAAAAGCAAGCTGAGAGTTGGCCAGGAGGAGAAATGCACGTGGGATGAGGTGGGGGGATAAGTGCTTAATCCTGCCCTATCCTATTGCTGCCTGCTCAAGATTGCCCACCCCATTTTGCCTTTTTTTCCTATGCAGGAAAATTCTGAATATACAAACAACAAGAAGCAAAACAATTAAGCACCCTCCCACACACACACACTTTCTATGGTTGTTTTGCATTTAAAAGAAAAATAAACTTTCAGGGAAGGATTATCCCAAAGTATAGTTTGAAGCCACTTTCACAATTCTCTTAGAGTCTTACTGTAAACCTGGGGCAGCAGTATGCCAGGCCCAAAGGACAGTGACCTTTAGCTGGAGCAATTAAGAATTATTTCAATTTAGAAAATCTGTTTATTTCTACTTTTCAAAATTATATCTTTATACCTTTATTTATGCCCACTGGGCCCCCAAAAACTATTGTCATAACTCCCCCGTTGGAATCTGAAGATTCAGACTCAGAGACAGATTGCCAAGATTGCCCAACTCCTACTGACAGTGGTCTCTCTGGCCGGTTCCACACTAGCCCGTTATAGTGCTATTATTCCACTTTCAACATCCTGTGGAATCTTGGGGTTTGCAGCTTACTGAGGCCAATGAGCTCTCTGGCTGGAAATTCTAAAGGACTCTCCGTGAACTGCAAACCCCAGGATTCCATAGGAAGTTGAAAGTGGAATAATAGGCCTCTGTGTCAGAGGCATCTGGGGCTGAGGCAGAGGGAGTCCCCACTTCCCAGCAAGAGTCTGAAGATGAGATCCAGCCCAAGTAAAGGGGGGAGAAAGAGAAGTTCCATCACTCCCAGGGACTCTTAAGCAGGAGACACTGACTAATTAAGAGCGCCAGCTGCCTTGAGAAACCTGGCTATAGATCTCCACCACTTCACTGAAGGCTTTGTTGCTTATAACCATCTCTCTTTGTGACTGGCAGTACTGCTTGACTCCTCACTGGCTTTGTTTATTGGGACTACTGACTTGCTGTGCGACTTCTAGAGTGGCCGTTGGCCACTCTCTCGCTCGTCCTTCATCCTGCTGGATAATCTGTGACTGAACTGGACTGGCTTAACTACCCGACAGCTCTTGCCGTCCAACGACCTGCTTCCTGGGATGCTTGGCGGCTGGAGCATAGGACAACTGTACTCAATACATTAAAAAACAATTTATTTTAAAAAATTACAAACTGTTTCACAAGCCAGTTTTATGATAAGTTTTAAACCAAAGGTCTTATGAAAGAATATTGTTTTGGCTGTTTGTGAGAAGCACTAGAGGTAAACAGCCAACCTGACTTCCTTCAGGAGGGAGTTTCATAGTCAACGGGCTGCTACAGAGAAATCTCCTTTTGATGGACTTAGCAATCATTAACCCTCTTAGGATGGTGGGGCTGGCCAGAGAGAGCTGCCCTTGAACATCTCAGATTCTTGATGGGGTTTATACAGGCAGAGGTGGTCTTTCAGATTTCCCAACCCCAAGCCATTTAGGGCTCTGGAGGTTGAAGCCAGCACCCCAACTTGCACTCAGAATCAAATTGAAAGCAAATAAGGAGCGAGTAACTACGGTAACCCAAAATACAAATAAAAATACAGTGGGGTGAATGAACAGAACAGAGTATAGCAGGGTATGATAAGAAATTACTGTAATTCAACCACACATGTGTCACTGTTGTCCAACAAGCTACAGTTTAGCTTGAATCCTCACAGCATTTCACTGCACCAGAGAACATTTGCCCCTCTAAATGTTTTGGACCACAGCTGTCAGAACACACTACCGTTGGCCATGCTACTTAAGAGATGAAAGCCAAAACATCTGGAGATCCAAAGTTTCCTGATGCTTGATTATACCTCCTAGCCACTTCCCTATGCATTCCTTTGGAAAGCAAACTGCCTTAAGTGATGTCTGGGCTGATTTTAGATGGTAGCATTCACTGTTAGCATCCAAGCTTTTCATGGCATGAAGAAAAATTACGCGAGTCTACAACCCCTAGAAACTTCCAGTGTACCATATCCTCCAACTGTCCTAGATTGGCAGGGAAAATCCCACTTAATCCTCTGTTTTCCCACTTTGTTCAGCTGCTTTTAAAACATTCCAACTTGTCTCTTTTCCTCCCACTTTTCTTCTTTGTCCTTGGCTTACTTTTGCTGCTGTTGCAGAATTTTGCTGCTGTTGCAGAAAAAGTAGTTTACATTTAATATACTCAGAGCAGAGAGACAGGAGGGGAAAGGAGAGGACAGGGTAAAATCTTGCTCTTCCCAGTAGTCTTAGGCAAAAGCAAACTGCTGCAGCGTCTCTTAGCATGTGTGCTCATTAATAATTTTGCCAATTTACTTCATCCTTATGTTGTTTGGGCACATATGTGGGCACATATGTCCTGGTTTTCATCTGTTAAAAGTTGAAGGGTATAGTATATGGGCTGGTAATGTGGTTTTTATCATTGTGCAGTTACATTGCTAATGCCAGTGATGCCTGAACATTTTGTGAAATGATGCAAATATGACATTAGAACCATGACTCAGATGCTGAGAGGCCTTAAAAATAGATAAGATCCAGCTGCTTACATAATCACACAAATCTGCATTAATCTTTCCACAGTGCAACTCAGAACAGAGGACTTATCTGACTGGCAGTGCTGTGGTCACTTACTGCTTTGCAGAAGAGTAACTTTTCTCTGACTGTGTTTTGAGGCAACATTCACTAGCCTTCCAAACTCATTGTAAAGGTCTGCCTGAAAGATTAGTGAATATTGCCTCCTCAAATTTAACACATTGTGCACTCGGAACAAAAACTGTGTGCAAACAATAAAATGTGATTCTATTTGTAGAGTAAATGTTAGGACATGCTTCACTGGAATCCTTCAAGGCATTTGTTTCTTTTAAATATCCAACATGTTAAACAAATTGCCATGAATGGAGTTTTGTGTCAGATCTAGGCACAAGCAGACAAGGAATATGGCCCTGGATGAAGAACATATCTTACAGTTCAGCTTTTCATTTTAAATGTTACTCACCTTAATGACTTTAAAGATAAGCTTGAAATTATAAGAATACTAGCGTATATACCTGACATTGCCTGGTATTTTATTTTCTCATAGATAATACTCGTTAGAAAGATTTGAGATCCTGTGTCTCTAATTCCCCAAACCATCTTGTCTAGTATCTGTAACTTTTCCCCATATTCCCCAATCCAATCTATATTCAGAGTTATTAACATAGAGAGATTGGGTTCCTGAGGGAACACACTGTCCTCCTCCTTGCTGCAAGACCTCTTCTCCATAGCAACTGGCCTGAGGCCCAAGAGCTCTCTGGCTGAGAATTCTACAGGCCCCTCCCTAAACTGCAAACCTCAGGATTCCATAGAATCTTCTCAGGCAGCCAGTCATATAAAGTCTTCATCTGACACAGACAAACAAACTTCGACTTGTATATATTTGGTATAGCAAATTGGACTTATAGAAAAATACATTTGCAAATGTTTGGTATGCAAGACCTCAGCAAAAATGGAAAAAATGTATTTAACACACACAAAAAAGTACATGTACTGAAGTGGTGGCTGGGCCCAGCTGTGTGTGCATTTCCTTGCTCGCTCACTCATTTGCACATGTTCCATGTCCCATCCCCTTCCACCCAGTAATCCTCAAATAATGAAATCTGTGAATGCTTAACCTGCAAATGTGAAGGGCCAACTATACTACAGTGTGGAGTGCTTCTGTTTAGGTTAGCAGCCAGGCCCTCTTCTAAGGTACTGCTTTGCCTCCTTCTTGGTCAGCAATCCCACAACCAGTCAAAACATTTAACCAGCATTTCCTGAGTAAGAAGCATGGCCAGCCCTCACTGCACTGTGAGGTCATGCTGATGTGCCTTTTCAGCTCTAGCCTCTGGAAATGCTAGGGTTCATTCAAGTTGGCTAACACTTCCCTCTTGAGGTGTCATTTTGCCTGAAGAAAAATCTACAGTTAGAGAATGACTGGCTCTGTGCATGAAAAACAAGGGAGATCTTCAGTACACTGTCATAGTACAGGAGCTCCTGCTAAGTATTCCAGCCAGGTAGCTGTACTTCCTTTCAGGATATTCCACATCCAGGCCCCTTCTTTTCTGGTTTCTCACCTGCAGCAGATGCTCAGCATTCTGTGGCTTCTTAACATGCTCAGTTCTCACTGGTTTTTTTGGGGAGCAGAGATGCCTCTTGTTGTGCCATCTTCCCACCCAAGATATTTTTTTATATCTTCAAACTTTGGGCATGCTAGGACTCCCCTTTTATTCCTCAGAAGTTCCATTTTGCCTCCATGGGCATCATAAACTAATTATTAAAATGAAATGAGGGGAGGCCCACTACAAAATGTTGCAAAGCATCTTTGGTGTGGGTTTATCAACCTGAGCCTGTGGCTGGAATTAAAAAAACAAGCATCAAAGATGATTAATTTGATGGGCACAAAATGTTGGACATCCAATACAGTTAGAATGGTGGGGACAGAGTTGGCAATGAACACAGAAATTCACTGCTGCTCAAAACTTAAAAGAAAATTATTACAAACTATTTCACAGATGGTACATGACACCAGAAAAATTAAAGACAATTTACAAGACGGGAGGTCAATGTTGGAAATGTCAAGAGAACCCTGGCACACTATTTCACATGTGGTGGTCATGTCCCAAAGCACAAAAATGCTGGAAAAAAATACACAAGAAAATAAGTTCAATTTTGAAGACTCAATTTGAGATGATACCTGAACTTTACTTGTTAAACATGACACATATATTAGATGGAATGTCAGCCAAGAAATATTGGAGAATAATATTATACATGGTGACGACGGCCTGCATTGAGTACGCACGACTTTGGAAAAATGAAACTATACCTATTATTGAACAGTGGTGGACAACTTTTATGGAAAATAGAAATGCGGACATACTTACACAAGGACTAAAAAGGAAATCAGATGAAGACATCAATAAAGATTGTTACAGATTTGGGTTGGATGTAGACAGTAGGCAATACATATTTCATGATATCAATTACTATACAGGGTAACAATCAATGAAATATCATGTAACAAGTAAAGTAGAGATATAGCAGGAACTAACAAATTATTGATTACTAACATTTTATAGCGATACGTGGTATAATAAATAGAGGAAATACTAATAATTGTAATCCAGAAAGGAAAGGAAGAAGAAATAATATTGCATGTAAACATTGCAGAAATAATTGTTTATTTGTTGCAACTTTAATACAATTATTATATATAAAAAGATGATTAATTTGCCTCTTATTTCAGATTGTGATGATGAAGTTGTTGCTGAAGATATTATGCTGTTACTTAATTTTTAACATTTAAAATGCAACAGTCTGCACTGGATGGCACACAGGACCTTTACATGCAATTTACCGCTTTGTTTGTACTGGGAAGGGCTCTGAGGGGATAAATAGACTGACCTGTGATGGGGGATTTTTTCCCCCCTATGAATCCAAACCAGCCTCTGCTTCCATCTCACCTATATTAACTGCTTTAAACTGTGCTTTCTCAGCACAATCCCAGAAAATGGTAAAATGCACTGCAGGATTGTTTTTCACTACTCCTTCAACCCTGATCTACAATATAAAGGATACAAGCGATAGAAAACAAGAGAAAATGATTGTGAGCCACAACCCAGCCCACTATAAGACTATATAATAGTCTCAACAACATTGCAGAGTACATTGTTTGGCTACTCAGAGCATAACTTGCACTTTTAAGTGTGAATTACACTGCAGGACCGTCAAAAGCCACTCATTTCTGCATTTGCCGAAGTCCCTTCAAACACACAGTATGAAGACAACGGACTACTTTTGCTCTATAGTCTGGATTAGCTGGTTTATTTTTTAAAACATTTCAGACTAAAGAACAGAGAAAAAGCAGAAGCTGATCTCTTGGCTGCTACCTATTTCTGTAAGGTTCTTTGGGTACATGCATGCACACATGCACACCTGTATGGATATATTAGCTCCTTATCCTAGTTACATAACATCTCGAATTTTGCTTTTGATTTCTATGGGCCAGTATTTCTTGCCTAAGAAAACACTATGAAAATCATGGGGTCTTCATAAATTGACAGACTTGAAGGCACATACACACAGACCCAGGACAAAAGTGAGAATGGTCTTGCCTTGCTTGCATACACTGAGTATTGTTCTGTTGCTCTGTATTGTACAGGAAGTACACCAGTGGTGGCAGCCAGCTCTTTTGGCATGTTTGCATGCTATTATGGATCTTTTAATCTCGTATCCTCAACTGTCCCAATTTGGCAGAAACAGTTTTGATTAATCCTCTGTTGTCCCACTTTTTCAGCTACACTTAAAATATCCCAGTTTCTCTCTCCTCCCACTTTTCTTCTTTGTTCTCAGCTTACCTTTGCTGCAAACTGAGTTCAAAGTGCAAAAGTACTTTACGCTCAGTTAACTCAGCAGAGGGAAGAGGAGAGGACGAGAAATAATTTTGTCCTTTGCAGTAGAAGTGGTGGAGCTTGGAGTGTGTGGAGGGGGGGCGGGAAGGGGCAGGGTGACGGCACAGGGATGTGGCCACTTACATGGGGGCATGGTCCCAGTGTGCGGGGTGTGCTCAGGGCGTGTAGGGGCATGGCCAAGGTGCACGGAGGCGTGGCTATAGGCCAGGATGCCCCAAAAACATTGCCACCCAGGATGAACCACCCCTATCACCCCCCCGTCCCTGTTGCAGAAGAATAGAGATCGAGACCCACAGAAAGGAAATTCAAAGTTTTTTCAGCCAGCTGGGCTCGGTGGAATATCTTCCAAAGACCAAGACCCCCCCCTTCATCAATTCACAATGCTTTATACATTTTTTGCAGTGTTATCTTTGGTACATTGTCATCATGTTCATACATGGCACCAGTTTAAGTTACATACTACAATAGACAATGGACCATTCTGTGGCTGTGCATTCTTTAATGTTGCAAGTAGAACTTCTACCCTATTCCTCCTCATCCCTACATGACTGTCCAGTAGGGTCTGGCAGAAACAAACTGCTGCAGCCTCTCCTAGCTTGTGTGTTGTTGTTCTTCCTCATTATTACTTCTGCCCTCTTGACCAGACTCTGAGGTTGCTTGGTTGCATATATTCCATCTGTGAAATATTGGAGCGTGTGTAATTGAGATCATGCCAGAAAGCGTCCAAGTAATACCCACTGAAAGCGGCCGGTCTGCCTAGGCCTCACTCTGCTAATTCTTTCTGTTTAACAGCATTCCAAAAGCCAAAGCCCTGGCTCAATAGTGCAAGTGAATTCTTTATACGATTCCCACTGCTTCTTTATTTTTATATTTACTTAGACCATTTTACTCTGACTTTAACGCACTTTCACATATTACAGGGTGACATTAAGACTTTCAGCATGTAATATCTATGCCAAAAAGAAGGTGAAATTTTTAATTTAATATTTCCTTTCCTTCTCCCATACTATTAACAACAAAGATACTATGCTGACCAGTTTATGTCTAAAATGAATGCATGTCCCTATTTAGACAGTTCATTGCCTTTCATTTTCATCCAGTTAGGTAATGGTACGCAATGAACTACCTGTTACTATTACACTAGGGCTGATATATGTGGACTCAGTAACAGATATTTGCAGCAAGATACTTTGCTTGGCGTTAAGTATGTAACAAAGGTACATTTCAAAACTAATGAAATGAGAGCCACTTTATTGATATAATAAGGGATAAAGCAAACAATATTTTATACTTAAAAAGCATCTTAAAGTATTTTGAAGGGAATTTTTTGCCATTGTTTGGCTGTTAGCTCATGAAGTCACCATCTCGGCATGGCAACACATTGCTGCCAGTCTGGAACGTGCCATATGCAATAAGGGACCTTGTCAGTCCTAAGGCTTTTTTCGTATTCACAGACATGCACAACAGTAAGTAATGGAAAAGCAATGATGATACAACAAGCAGCCAAATGTGTTACTTTGTAACAAATTGTACCAAGTCATTGTAATTGATTACTCTTTGAACAATACAAAAAGAACATAAACAAATTAGTCTCAAAGATGGCATGGGAGTAACAGACATGTTGATCTGTTGCAGCAAATGCAACGAAGAGTCTTGTGGCTCTTCAAAGAATAATCAGTTTTATTTGGTATAAGCTTTTGTGGACTCACTAATCTTTGAAAGCCTGCAAGCTCCTTTCTTACTTTTTGAATGTTATTTTCCCAGGCTTAGTTTCCCAGCCACTCCCCCCACCCTGCTCCACACACAAAGAAGGGACAAGTTGGTTGTCGAAGTGTTCTGACTCTATGCAGTCAAATGTATTCAACTCAGTCTTGTACGTTGGTTTTCACTCATGCTAATTCCATTACATAGAGAATGGAACTAAATTGTGCCCATAATGTTGTTGAAACAGCTATTTCCTGTTTAGGGTTTCTTTTCCCATGTTTACTTTTTTCCCCCTTAGATTGGTAGCCTCTTTATATCCAAACTGTTTGGAGCTTTGTTAATCTTTCTTAATCTTCACTTCTTGTTACTTGGATCAACCAGACTTGAGTACACACAAAAGACCTAAGGTAGACTAGTTAACTGCCTTTATTTTCAAGCCCTGTTGAGATCAACTGTTTGTCTGTACTAGCTCTGGCAGTCTTTATATGAGCTGTTGTCTCAAGATGAAGCAGTACTAAAAAAAAAAGAGCCCATCATTTTTTAGGAACTGAACATACGTGTATCCCAATAAACAGCAGTATGTTCAATACAATTGCCAGTTCAATTCCTCACCAGTCTTGCTGAAAGCAAAGGTATCTTTAAGAGGTAGTGTTAGGACAACACCGATTGCTTGCTGCTCAGCAGGTAAACCTTTTGTGCCCATTAGTTCTGTAACTAAGCTGTTTAGGATTAAATGCTATAGATATGCCTGGCTGTACAGGGGTGGAAAGATATTCTTCCTTGTTGTTCTTTGAGTTTGTGGGAGTGCCAGTATTTAATAAGCCACTTAAGAAGGGCACTCCTGGCTGTGCTCTTCCGCAGCAGCTAGATGCTTTGGCTGGAATCCTTTTGGTGCACTGTGCCAGTATAATTGTGCCAGGATGGACAGTGGCAGCAGGAGGGAAAAGGCTGTGGGCACAGCAGCTATGAAGGAAGGAAGGCGCTGAAGAAACAGGGTGCTAGGGGCTGGCATATTTTACATATTTTCCCTTGTCATTAGTGCACTAAAATTTACTACTGCTAGCACAGTGCAAAACCAGAATTTTGGCTAGGCTGTGCAGCTCTAATCCTGCACATAAGCAGAGATGTGGGGTTGAATTTTGAAATGGAAGTACTTATTATTCATAACTATCTCCATAGACACACCCCTAAAAAGAGCCCCAAAATGCAGGAGACTGTGTTGATTCATATCAACAAGCTAGTTCTAGCCATTTTCATTTTTCCCAGCAACATGTGTTCCATAAAACTAATAGCTCTTAACTGGGTATTCTGCACAAAACCACCACCCCAGATATACTTTGTCTTGCAGTAGACACAGTTCACAAAAACATCTTGTTGCTAGGAAAATTCCTTTCCTCTGAGCTTCTCCAGGGATTATGTGTAAACTCAGAGGAAATAGGGAAGTCTGATGTTGGGGTAGGAGATGATGTTGTTGTCCCCACTAATAAATGTCCTGGCATGTCCTTGAAAGGCTTGGTTCTGTCACAACATTGTACTTTATTAACTCTGTTAGTTCAACAAGCCAAAATGCCAGACTAGAAAAGATTCCACAGTTAGTTGATAGGGCAGCATATCTTATGAGCATCTGAGACAACAAGCTAGTTGACTGGAATGGAGGCGATCAGTTTTAGTTCATATGAAACTACATCAAAGTTTTAATCACAGCTTTAATCCATAAGATCAGTTTTAATCACTATAGAGCACCTTTAATAGGCAAGGACAAGTCTTCAGTTATTAGAGGAGGGCTGTGTTGCTACAAAATGGGCTAGAGGCATTTATAATTTTTCTAAACTCTTTGGATAAAAGGCAAATATGCGGATTTCCCTTCTAGCAAAGAGTGTTAGTCTTTGTTTATTAAAACAAAATTTTATTAAAAATTTATTAATAACCTTTTACTGTCTTTGAAATACCAAAATGGTATCTAATTCTATACATAAAATTAAAAACGCCCAAACTTCTGCAATTGATTGACATCCCTAGTCCCCTTCCCCATGCCATAAAACATTGAATTGCAAATAGTGGAGAAAT
Source organism: Ctenosaura bakeri (assembly GCA_948474755.1). Taxonomy (NCBI): domain Eukaryota; kingdom Metazoa; phylum Chordata; class Lepidosauria; order Squamata; family Iguanidae; genus Ctenosaura; species Ctenosaura bakeri. Next base: position 141,327 of record CAOLHI010002308.1, read on the forward strand.
GTTGGGGGTAGAAGGAAGAATACCTTTTTGCAAAGAGAGGGAAGCAAACGGAAAAGCTGGGAATCTGAGCAACAGCATGCCATATATTTGCAGGTTCCATTTGTACTCTCTATTCCTTCAAATAGAATGCCAATCTAACAAACACAATAATGTGCATGTGTTGAAATCACCTGTCAACTTCTAACAATCCAAAGAATTTCATAGGGGTTTCTTAGGCTAGGAATATTCAGAGGTGGTTTTGACAGTTCTTTCCTCTGAAATACAGCCTACAGCACGTGGATTTTGTTGGTGGTCTCCCATCCAAATACTAACTAGGGCTGACCTTGCTTAGCAGCCAGTATCAGACAGGATCTGGTGCCTTTAGACTACTATTTCTCTTGTTATGGACAAATTCTTCAATTTGACAGCAGAGGGAGCCCTTAATTCAATTGATAAGTTCTGTTTTCCATCTTTCCTTTCTAGCTGCTCTGCCCCTCTCTGCCTGGACATCAGAGCTTATAAGTAATAAGTTACAAATAAAGTAGTTAAATGTAATGAGTTAATCCTGGGTGTAATAAAGTTATACTTCAATTACACTTGAAGTTGGGAAACATTACTTTATTAAGTGTAATGGATAATATCTTCCATTTATTTCCAGATGTTACTTTTTTAAGGGCAAAAAACAACAACAAAAAGGTGAGTAGTGCAACAAGTGATATAAGGAATTTATTTGTGGTGTTTGTTCTGCTCCCTGGTATTTGAGAGCAATGCAAGCAGTTAAACAAGTGAAACAAAGGCTAATATGGAAATGGTGCAAGACTAATTGTGAAACTGCGTATCAGAGCACATCATCAGGCCTATCACATGGTAGTGAGATGAGCTGATTTTGCTTCTTCCATTGCTTCCTCAAGCAGCCAGAGCTCTTTGAATGGCCAAGGGATTACTGTATTAACTCCTGCCCTTGTGAATGGAAGCCTACATCCTTCAGAGGCCCGCTGTGACCTTTTTACTGAACACTGAGGATAAAATTGCTCACCTACACAGTGGTGTTAACACTGTTATTGTGACGAGTCCAACCAAAATGTCCAGTGCTGTATCTATACAAGTTGTTGAGCTCAGTTTCAGATGATGTGGCCTAGGGAAATGGACAAAGTGCTAGCAATAAAGTATTCAGCCACATACCTTCCTGATCTTTGCCTGTCATGGCTGATTAAAATGGCTGGGTGGGTCCCCAGGGTGGGGAATGCTTCTAAGTGTGAAGGAGCAGTGCTTTGTTACTGCCATGGCTGGGCCACACTTAAGGTGACACAGATATCATTTTGATATCAATGATTTGGCTCTCTTCCACCACCCCTCTCCACGTGTTTGTGAGGCCCCCGGAAAAGCACAGAACTAGGCTTGGTCACTAAACGCTGCAATATCCCAAAACAATACAGGCAGGCCAGAAATAGCCAGATCACCACTTTAGGAGACCTCTCTGCAAACAGCCTCATTTTGTATACAAGCTGCAAAGAACTCCCTGCCCCGAGCAGGCAACTTGGCAAACTGAATTCTCAATTGTCAAGCACTCTGCGCATCTGCATACTGGCTACTCCATTGTCAATTCAGACTTAACTCAATTATGCTAAATTTTGACCTTTCCAAAGCTTTGTCTTGTGCCCTAAACTCATTGTTTTCCCCAAGTACGGAATAGCCTGTAGCCACATTCCTCCCTATAAAAACCCCTGATTCTGAGACCTTCCTCAGATCACTCCTGAGTTCCACCCCGTCTTGCCGCCGCTCTGCTTGGCGAGCCTTCCCCTCAGTCATATTGGCTGAGACTGCGCAACTTCGGACCTTCACAGTGATCTATCCCAGCTTCAGGACAGATGTCGTATCACCCAATTCAACAATCCCTCTCAAAAACACCTCTATACCTCTCCCACCTTTATTTTCTATAGTTATCTGAGTGCGTGTGTTGCATATACTGTTTGTCTGTATTTAATAAATATCACAATTATTCTTAAACTTTGGTGTCCTTGGCTTGGCCTGACCCCGTAGACATTGGGTAAAAGATTCCGCTGCGTTGCCCTGCCTCTCGCATTGCTAGCTTGTGCTCTTGGCTAATTTCCCCAAACTTAGTTAACTGAGAGCGCATATAGGTGTCCCTCCGGGGACCCCCAATAAACAGGGTAACAGCTTGCTGTCCTTGAAGAAGCAGTGGTGCGACAATGAAATGTGGTTCTTCATTCGAGAATATAAAAGTCCTCTTTGAAATCTCAAACCACCCTCTGTCTAGTGTGAAACTGAAAGGTTCTTTTATAGAAAGTGAGTAGTAAGTTCTGTAGGTGGTCTCTGTGTTGTCAGAGCTGGAGGTGAATTTAAGCAGTGAGCATTTTTCATAGTGACCCTGTTTTGAAAGCCTACTCACTATGTTTTGTTCAGACCTCCAGTCTTCTCTTGAGAACTACACTGAAGAAGAAACCCTTTCTTCCTAGTTGCAAATTGGGCTTTGCACAGCATGGATTGGCTCACTCCTTAGAATGGTGCAAGTTGGCCTGCCTCTTGCTCTCTGGAACAAGTTTTGTGACTGAAGAAATGAATTGTACTTAAAAGTAAATAGATGATGCAGACTTTTAATTTAATAAACATACTGCATATTAACCGTCTTTTAAAAAGGCACTGTGCTTGCCTGAAGCATGGTGATCAGGGACAGGCAATCAACAGAATGACCTGATTACCATGCCTGTCAATGGCATTTCAAATGCTAACATTTTATTATTTAGTAGCTCTACTTAAGATTCAAAGTTACAGAAAGCAAGGAACACAAACACATCCCCCCACCATCTACACGCTTAACATGCAGCAGTTTAAACTATTTTAACATTGAATTGTAGAGAGGGGAAGAGAATGCAAATACATGTGCTACTTCTAATCATGTACAGCTGGGTCAAGAGTTGGGGAAAAACACAGCAGTGGTTGGTATGTGAAAGGCAGGACTTTTCTAAGTGTGGAGTGATGATTTAAACCTGTGTGGGAAACAATCATTCCGGTGTGCAAATATTTGTGTTCCACTACATTGGCAGTGAAGATTTCCTGGTTATATTTGTGCAGTTTTAATTCTCACTGCCCACAGTTCATTAGCTTTAAACATGCCAGTCTTTCCTGTATAGTGCACCTGCTGAATTATGCCAGGGTCACTGGGCTATCTTTGTACAGGCTCTCCCCACTTATCTGACAGGCTGGGGACCAGAATATTGTCAGAAAATGGAATTGATTGAAAAGCAGAAGCCATGTACTGTACTGTAGAGAGCATGAAGGACTTATGGAGGCTCACTTGGGACCAACAGCACAAGAGCTACTTGCAAAGTCCCTCAGCTGGCTTTGCACCTTTTTTTCACCTCTCAGCTTGCTTTGCAAGCAGCACATACGTCCAAGCAGTTTCAAGCAAGCCCCCATAGGCAAGAAGATCTGATGAAACAGTAGAACCTCCATCAAATTAATAGAATTTGTCCTTAATTTGGAAGCATCAAAAGATTGCGTTATCAGATTGTCAAAAGGTGGGGGCTTCCCATAGCCCATAGCCAATATCTAATCTCACACCCCATAGGCACCAGCGAATGCTAGGTCATTGTGCACTCACATGATAACTGGAATGGCACCGGGCAAAGCTAGATGCTATGGTAAATACAGGGCTTCAGCTGGAGACACAGTAGGTATAAGAAGAAAGAGAGTTAAAGTAAGGGAGTGCTATAGCTACCTGTTGACGTTGCCTCCTGCCTTTGTTTCTCCACAACCATTGTTAAAATTGAACTTGTCACCTCATCACCATGCCCGCAAGATTTAGATTTCTGTTGCTATTCACACATACAGTCTGATCATTCATAGCTACCAAGTTCTGTTCCTAGGCACTTTACTCCATACATCTGATGAAGTACTTACATCTACAAAAGCATATGCTACCAAGTTCTTTTAGTCTCAAGGGTGCTACGAGATCCTTTTGGCTAAAAATAGATATGGAAGAAGTGCTTCGACAATGGGGTTTCTTCTTAAAAGAAAACATTGAGTACCAACTGGGAAAGATCACACATAACTCCAGAATCTCAAGGAACCAAATCTGTAATTTTACTTGTCCACCAAAAGAGCCAAACATTTCTCTGCCCCTCCACCTCAGGCACTTCTTTTCTGGGGAACCTTCCCTCTTGGTGGCTCCAATCACACCATGCAGCTCTTTAAAAACCCATTTCTGGTCCTCCTACACCAGCCGCTGCCTGGTCAGCTAAAGACAACTCACAGCCTGATTTCTCAGCACCACAAGCCTTCTCCCAATGCCCCCCCCCACACACACACCTAAGGAAGGAGATGGGCAAGAGAGCAGAAGTGTAGGGTCACCATGTTGACCCACCCCCTTTCCCTGACCGGGTTTGGATTCTTGGTGCCCATTCTCTCTACCGTGCCTTGGCCACCTTTCCACATTTTGATATTTCAAATGTTTCCACTTTTGTGAGGATCCTGTATCCCTAACCCTAGCAAATGCGGAGGGCCAACTGTAGATTTTATTTCCCCCATTTCTCAAACTTAACTAAAATGATTATTTAGTTAGCTTTTGAAAATCTGTGTTAGAATTCAAAAACATAACCATGTTAGTCTGTATCAATATATGAAGCTTGTAGTACCTTTGAGATTAACTGAAAGAAATTGATAGAATAATTTTTTATAGACCCAGTCTATTTCATCAGATTGTAGCTTATGCTTTTTAACTTATCAAAACATTGCTTCAGAAGTTGTAGTCTTTGGTGATCATAAGGGTGACTTTAACGTTTAACAAGTTCCTTCAATTCCTCATTGATTCACACTTCTCCAACATTCCTCCACTCCTTCATCCAGCAGGTAAGCAAATTCTTCTCCACCAAGTTGTCTTGCTGCATGAATGCTTCTTCTCCTAACTTGAGAGGGCATGAAAAATCATCCACAACATCAGTCCACAGGTTTTTCCAGTGGCATTTACAGTTCTTGGTTTTAATTCATCCATTGCAGCTTTGATGAACGTTATGGCATCAGCAAAAGTGAAGGATTTCCAGGACTGCACTATGTCCACAGTAGAGTCTGCATCATTTGTTGATAGAATGCAAACAAACACCAGGTGAGTGTAAGTGACCTTAACAAAACAAATTATGCCCTACTCAAAGAGGTGAATAAAGGAGGTTGTATTGGGAAATAAGAAGAAAACATTGACACTTCTCCACAATATTGGGGGGGGGGTCATCTTGAGATCCAAGTACCAAATTCAGGAAGGGTTGGAGGGGCAAGGTGAGTGACAGAAACCCAGGGTTGAAAATGCAGGGCCAAGCTGGCAAGGAGTTCCAGCACACTAATCAACAGCCATGACTCCCCAAAGTGAGAGCTGAAGGGATAGGGCAATGAGTTAAAAGCATCTCATGTGTGGGGGTGAGTGGAAGAATCTTATTTAACACTCAGAATTAGAATTCACAGAAGGGGTGGGGAGAGGAAAGGGGTCTCAATGTGGAGGGCACAGGTTTGATACAGAAGTGCATGAAAGGAAGACCATGAAAACTTGGTCTGGCTTGCTAGCCTGCTGGCCTCCCAGCAACTCCAGTGTCTGATGTGATGGACAGACCTAAATTACCCCAGCACTTCAGTCCAGCCCTTGCTGCACTACGATGCTATAGACTAGTCAATGGCAGCTGGAGGTTTCCAAGTCAGTGGTGCAGTGAATCAACACTGGGTTTTAGTCTGAGCTAAAAAGAAGCTATCCATGATGCCTGAATCCTATCCCCCAAATAGGTTCAAAATATTAGAACATTCCTTCAGGACCACTGATATGGGAACCACCACCTATGATTGAAAATAGCAGTTACTCTACATCTCTGGCAAGATCTGAGCCTGACTGCGGCTTGCTAAAAGGTCCTTGGCCAGAAGCGTTGTGCCTTTCTCTTAACAAGTTTCCTTACCCATAAAACAGTATAGTTTCTTTTCCTCTTGCAGATGTTGCAATGGCTAACAATATAAAAACTCATATAAAACTCTTTATCCAGCATAAACCAGAAAAACTGGAATCCAGGATAAAGTGCCATTCTTCCTTTGTTTGGCTTGTACCTTATATTGTTATGTCCTTGACTTATTAGGAGCTTAACAAGCTTCTTGCTGCCTTTTAACCACATATTTTTGGCAGGTGTGAGTGTGTGCGTCTGTCTGTGTAAATAGGTGCAGGAATTCTCCCTCAAGATTGTGCTCCGGAGACAACTCTTCCTTTTCATGTCAGACAGGATGTGTATTTGCTAATTAATTAATTAATTCTACTGTGGCTAATAAACCACTGCCAGCTTTCTCTGAGGATTCCAACATGCCATCTCATCTCACTCTCATCTGCAGCTTTTGGCCGGTGCACTTGTTCTTCTTAACAACAGATAAATGTAAATGAAGTTGCTTCATCAAGATTAGGGCTAAACAGGTTTCTCTCAGCTCAGCTTTAATAATTCAAAAACACAGGTATTGCTTGCTCAGCAGAGTTTGTTCCTGGACTGGGATGAAAGTAAAGAGAGACAACAAATACAGATGTTCCTCCAATTTTATGTTGATATTAATGTTTTTATTCGTCCATTGCCATTTCTGCACTGGACTGCTATACCATGATGCTTCCACTTTCAAAATCCTATGGAATCCTGGGGTTTGCAGTTTAGAGCTCCTGAGTTCTATAAATGGCATCCAGGTTTCACTAAATACATTTTGTTTTTGTCCTCTATTACTTTTAATTGGTTTTTCCTTCAAAGCCAAGTCCCATATTTTCATTCACCACATAAACATGTCTATTTTCTCTTCAGACTCCCATTCTGACTTCCATTCCACTGCAGATCAGGGTGCTGAGAAATGATGTCTGCAGCTCTCTCTTGGTTGCAGGGCATGTGGAAAACAGGCAGTTGGAGAGACTCTCAGGGTTTTGTTGTAACTACTTCTTTCAACATGCCCCATGACTAGGGGAGTGCTACAGATGTCATTTCCCAGTGCCCAGTTCTGAAGCACCTTGGAAACATTTGGGTAGGGTACTCTCAGGCTGAAAATATAGGTTTGGGGGATCTTGTCTGGTCATTAATGACTGTAGACATGAATCCCTAAAATTACAAGTCCAGCTTCAAATCTTATAACTGCTGAACAAGATCCCCACCAATGTCTCTTCCATATCCATTCTTTGATCCAACTGCTTTTGATTTGAATTAACCTTCTGAATGAAGATATATTTGCATTTGTTGCTTTTGATTTTCCCAGGATTAACTATTAACTAAATCATCTACCTTTGGTTTTACCACTTCTGAATTAAATACTTCTGAACTAAAGTACTGTATCTGTACTATCTGCTTTTGTAATGCAAGAAGGTTGCTGCCTTTATTTTTGAAGGACGCCATTGCGTGTTTTCCATAAGCAAAAGCAATTATATTGTTTTCCTGGAGGCTGGCATAATTTGGGAGAAAACTTTGATGTTTTACATGCTAATCTGTCACAGAATTGTTAAAAGCATGGGAGCCCTACACAGGTGGCAACTTTATGAACGCCAGCTACAGCTTTTCTGAGTATCTACCACAGCTTTAAATAAAAGGGTTTAGGTTTTTGCACTTGTTTCCTACACAGAAATTGCAGCCAGTTTTTAATTCACAATAGCATAACATCATGTCCTTATATTTTTGTGAAACTAAAATGAGTGCAGATGTTTTCTCCCATGTCCTTTTTACATCATAAAGTAACTCATATTGTCCAGATTGGCTAAATTTCTAACCTTACAGTTTGGAAGCCAAATCTCTGTGGTATATGCTGAGAAAAAACTAGAGGTTTAAGTATTTGGCTTCTTCATATTAACTATGTAACAGACTTTGCACATAAAGCTCATTGTATCAGCATACGAAGAGCTGCATGCTATAAAATCAGGCAATAATGTTGCCTCTCTAATATAGTATCAGCAACTAGAAACTTAATGACCAAGTTTAGCACGAGGAGAAACCCCATCCTGAGATCTCTGTTACCAATTCAAAATATAAGACAGATGTGAGAAGGCAGCGGTGGGCAAAGAAACAGAAGATCACTTGGAGGGTGGAATGAGTCTAGCCCACCATTTTTCATCATTGCCCCAAATTAACAATAATGTAAAAACACCTACTGATCAATGCTCCTTTGATATAGCTGAAGATTTATATAGGAGTTATTCTTCTCCATATTTATTCCAGTTTATATGGCCCTACATTTTGAATTTAATTAATTACTGTACATAAAACTGTGTAAGAATTCAGAGCACCCATAATTCTGCTGTGACTGATGTTAAGCTTTAGTATCATATTTTTGTAAAATTCTTATATAGTTTCTCAAAACTGGGCATGATAATTTCCTTCTGGTTTGTATATGTGTACACACACATGGTTTCTGTGCCTATTCAGACAAGGTTCAAAAAATACCTGAGCTCATCTCCTAGACTGCTGGAGCAAAAAGAAATGGAGTACAGAGACTTGTAGTGGGGAAGGAAGATGGATCGTATCACTACAGATGGCTATGTGTAGAACATCAAGTATTTGTATGCCCTCTCCTCTTTGTGGTCTCTGTACAGGCATATATAAGAGAGACTGACAAGCTGACATACCTGGTTGATGTAGGAGAAGTCAATGTATGGAGAAGAGCTCTCCCAACGGCAATGTACAAATAGGTGCTGACATCTGAAGTACATTGATAGCTGTTCTGCAGGAATTCAAAGACAGAAGTAGCTAAGAATTGGTAGAAGGAACTGAATCTGCATTGCTTCCTTTTGGCCCAACGTGAAGTTGAAAATTTGGTTGGTTTGAACACATTGGAAGTTAGTATACGAAGCTATTTTCTTTTCTTAAATGGATTTAGGCTTGGAAAAGGATAATAAAATGTGAATAATGCATGGATCTAATTTCTAAAACATTATACACTCATGTGCCTAATGTATCTCAGATGTGTGTCTGTGTGTGTGTACCAAAAAAGATTTACAAATGTCTCTCCTCTATGTTGATTTTAGTTAGGTGGGGGTTAATAAAAGCATGGCACTGAAAAACTTTCAGTTTTAAAATAAAAATGGGAAAGAAAAGGAGAGGAAAAAGAAATATAGCATCACCTTTGAGACTAACTGCTTTTTGTTTTCATATGAACTTTCATGAATATAAATCCACTTCTTTGGATGCATTACAGTGTACTGCATCAGAGTCTGTCCTGGATCCAAACAAGTGAGCTTATAGACACAAAAGCTCATGCAAAAATAAAAACCTGTTAGGCTTTTTCACCCTCTCTCTTCCTTCCTCCTATTTATACTGGAAGAGACTAACACAGTTAGTTCTATGAGTTCTAAAATAGTATTCACAACCATCCAAGACATCTTACATTTTGAAGCATCAACCTTCTGATGTGCCTCATACTGGGTTTCAAATCATCTCTGTCAAAACCTTACAATACTGTTGCTCTAATTTACTGAATTATAATCAATTCCCATTCTCATTTGCAGTACAGGAACAAAGAAGCAAACTCATTTCATCCACTGGAGCGTCTATACTTTCCTTTTGTTTAGCTCACTCTAAGAGGCACATTCTTTTGCCAGACTAATTCTATATGCATGCTGAAAGCTATGAGCTTTCTCCAGATTTTATATTTGGGAGACAGCAGCCAAAGGAATCTTACAAATCCTCTCTCATAAGTTTCCTTTATTGACTTATTTTCCCTTTGGTCTTCACATCACCATTTAATCCAGGCACCTTTCCAATGTTATCTCTAATTCTCCCTACAGGAAAACTCTGCTGTGTCAGACAAAATACGCAGACTGAGTCCTCACTAAAGTGGTTAAGCTTTTTCTAGGCCATACCATTTCTGAGAGCATATGGAAGCTCACATAACTGAGTGGTCTTTCAAACAAACAAGTAAAATGTCAATCCCTGCCCACAGAAATGGTGGTGCTCCCTTAGTTTATTTTTTTAAAAACCTGAGCTATTAACAATATGACATTGTGACCTAAGGTAACCATTTTTTTTCAGACCAAACATAAAACCCACCAGGATTTATTTCCCCTCAAAATTAAGAATTCCAATGCTCATATGAAGTCTTCAACATGCTAATTTCTATGTGAAAGTAATTCTTTTCTTCTGGAGGACTATTTTGTCACATCAGCAGCATCAACCTGTGGTTTGGGGCAGTACAGCCCAGACAAAACTTTTAACTACAGCCAGTAAAAACTAGGCCTAATATGCTCCCCATTTAACATAGCATCCTGTTATTCATCTCACCCTTCCTTTTTCTTATACCTTTTGCACACTGTCTTTGGAAAATTCTGCCCCTCTATTCAGCACAGCATCTGTACATTAGTTTAATCAAATATCTGTCACTCCATACATATGAGCTTCCCCCCTTATCTGAAAGGTTAGGGATGGAGCACTGCTAGAAAGCGGAAATGGTCAAAAACAAAAACCCATTTACTGTAGAGAACATGAAGGACTTATGGAGGTTCACTTGGAACTGTGTGCACATGCTGCTGGTAAAGTCTCTCAGCTGGCTTGGTGCCTTTCCCCCCCTCTGAACTCACTTTGCAAGTAGCACATGTATGGTCCCAAACGAGCCCTAATAGTCAAGAAGAACTAATGAAAGCCCGCTGTTTTAATGCTTGCAATACAGACAAGTTCCATTAATTCAACCAAGGGATACTCTCTTTCTGTAGGCAAGATTTGGTACCATGCACATGTGTGAGTGTTCCCAAGCAAGCCTCCACAGGGAAGAACAACTGATGAAAGAGCAGGTCCCACATTGAATTAACGAACCTTGTCTTTAATTTGGAAATATCAAAAGAGTGAGTCATCAAAAATCAAAATCAAAATTTAAAAAGATCAGAAGAGTGAGGGCATCAAAAGGCAGGGGCTTCCTTTACTGCATTTTGCTGTTAATACAGAAGCCTCTATGTGTGTGTACTGTCAAGTTACCTGTCAACTTATGGCAACCTCATGAATTTCAGGTTTTCTTAGACAAATACTCAGAGATGGTTTTACAAGATCCTTCTTCTATAATGTTGCCTACAGTTCCTGGATTTTGTTGATGGCCTCCTATCCAAGTACTAGTCAAGGCTGACCCTGCTTAGCTTCCAGGATCAAATGAGATCTGGTGCCTTTTAGAATATTTAGGCACTACAGGTGCCTAGGGATTGAGAAATCTGATGCCATGGTGGTGGAAGCTTTTCCTATGGCTTCTTTCCATACCTCAGTCTGGTCATATTTGGTATGGTTCACACAAATAGTAGATTGGATGATTTAAAAAATAACCATCAATTTCAGATAGAGGATCCTATTGTTGAGAGTACCCCCTTAGAAAATCAATTGTCCTATAGAGAGCCATATAATTACCGGACACATCTGAGGGTTCCTTTGCACAAACATAATGGTTTATCAAAGATGTCAGTGTCAGAAATGATTAAAAGTAAGAGTTCAGTCTCAGATGCAAGAGTGATCTAGATCTTACTGCAAGCGTTTTAGAAAATAAGAAAGAAGTCAAAGAAGAAAGGGCTGGCAAGATGAGTATACAGGAGCAAGGAGCATTACTGTCCTGGAGTCATTATCTGCTTAGTGCTATCAATGGCCAAGGAAAGCATACAGGCATATAGTTTATAATTCTAACTGAAGGACAGTTGGACTAATCAACAACATGACAGCTAGCTCCTGATTTAACAACACATATATCACACACATGCAGTCAGTCTCTAAATTCCTTGAGCCACAAGGACAATAAAGCTCCAAAGGAAAACACAGAATCTCCTCTCTAACAGGTCAGACGCTAAACTGGTCACCTAGGTTGGTAGGTTAAAATCTTTGGTCCTTTTGGAGTTAAGGTCCCTAGTTCCTGAACTTTGGCCATAATAGCTAGGGTTTCTGGAAACTTAAGTCCAAATCACCTGTAGAACCAAATGTTGTGAATCACTGATATAGGCCACTGGAAGTACTACAGTATTGTGGGATGTGAGACTGTCTTTTACCATTGAAGGGGACAGAGACTTATTAGGTCTCTAAGAATAAACCTATATTCTTGCCATTTTAAACACATTGATCTTTTAAAAAAACCCTGCTATTATCCACAGTTTGTTCATGGATGATCACAGGAAAGAGTCAGCAGGATATAGTGGTTTGAGTGTTGGACTAGGGCTCTGTGAGACCAGGATCTGAATCCCTACTCAGTCATGTAAACCCACTGCATAACCTTAGGTAAGTTACACACTCTCACCTTCAGATGAAGGTTATGGCACCCTCCCAATAAATCTTGCCAGTAAAACCCCATGATAGATGACCTGGGGGGACAATCAATTTCAGTGCCAACTCTTGATTAAATTTTCTCTCTACTTATAATTATTTACATTGTTAATCTTCAAAAAATGATCAAGTACTAATCTAGCATATGAATATTAAATTTTTAAAGTGTCACAATTCACAACACATTAGTCATAAATCCTCTGAGAAGTTTCTTACTGTAAAGATTCTGTAAAAAATTATAATTGCTTTTCTCCTAATGTTTTTCTCCTGTTGCAAAAACTCGCAACACCAGTTTAATCACCACAGTCACAAAAGTGTATACGATCAACTACAGTTATGGAGGCAGGGTTTTATTTATAGAGACTGCAAATCCTGTTCATTGTAAAGTTAAGGTGGATTGTTTGGTCATCAAATTTGATCCTAGTATTCAAGAAAATTGCAATGGTGTTTCTTTAGTGGTTGGTGAAAATCTATTTATTTTAATGAGACTCCAGAGCTACCATTTTAAATACATTTCTGAATTAATGAACCAAATCATGAAGACAATAATAAACAAAAATCAATCAAAATAGCCTTACTTACAGTGCTTGTGTATTATTGAAAGTGTTTTTAGCATCTTAAATACAGTTTAAGTGATATTTATTTATTTGTTTGTTTGTTATATTTATATCTTGCTTTTCTCCTGAAAGGGATTCAAAGCAGCTAATAGGTTGAGCCTAACATATTTGAAATGATTGAAAGTGTTTGGTATTTTGAATTTTTTTCTTGGATTTTGGAATACAGTACCTTTTTGGATTAGTCTCAAGTCTTGTTTGTTTGCTACTTGTATTACGTATGAGATGCAAGGCTGAAGAGAGACTAAGGATCTGTGAAATGACAAGAATCCAGGCATAGTGCTCAGTGCAAATCCATGCCTCCCACCATTTCACAAACCCTCAGTCTCTCTCCATTTGCCATCAGCCTTCTGCCTCCGCTATTGAGGTGGAAGCAGCAACTCTCCTGCACATGTGTCTCTCAGGTCCTTAGTCTCTCACCAGCCGCTTGCTTCTACCTTTGAGGCAGTGGCTGCAGCACTCCTCAGATCTGAGAGACAAACAAGCAGGACTCCATAGCCACTGCCTCAGAGGCAGAAGTGGGTTGATGGTGGCAAAAAGAGAGAGACCGGAACTGAGAGTTGAATGAGAAGGAAGGCTGCAGTTGCTGCCTTGAAAGCCAAAGCTGGTGGCTGGTGGCAAATAATTTTGGTTTTGGAGGTTTTCAGATTTCTGGATAAGGAAGGCTCAAGCTATATAGCATAAATTAAAATAGAGTCATTTAAGTACAAAAGTTCTTAAAAACACTGAATAGTACCTTCAATTAAAATACCAGTTTAAAAACATTAAAATCTAAAACAATTAAAACACTTAAAATACACAATGCATATTCAAACAGCACACCCAGTTACACATCACTTTGTCCTGGCCAAGCAAGGCTGAACGCTTGTTTAAACAAGAAGGGCCATTTCCGCACTACACTCTTATAGTGCAATTATTCCACTTTCAACATCCTATGGAATCCTGGGGTTTGCAGTTTTGGGAGGGGCCAGAACAATCACACTATAAGAGTGTAGTGCGGAAATGGCCAAGGTCTTTGCCTGCTGGTGAAAAGAGAACAGAAAGGGGACAGATCAAACCTCCCTCAGGCAGGAGTTCCAGAGTTTAGTAGCAGCCACTGGGAAGGTTCTCTCATAATAAATATTGTAGAGATGCAAAAAATTAAATTTGTTCCCTCTGCCTAAGAAGGCTCATATAATTCAATTAATTTCTTTTCAAACATAGGGAATCTAGAAGCAAAACACCTTCAGTCTGACAAATGAATTAGGGCACTTAACAAAGTCACTCACACATGGAATTTGTAAGTTAAGGCACTCTAATTTCCTCAATATGTAAATTGTAATCATATTCTGCCACCTCTCACACAGTACTTACTTGCAATTTAGTCTCTATTACTACTCCCACTACTAACTGAATTAAACTTTGCCTTTTCCCCAAAACTGGGATTTTTGAACAGCTCTTCCTGGATTTAGATTATTTGGGGGAGGGAGGTAAATGAAAACAATATGGTTATATGGATCATACCATTTCCTTGTTATGTGCTGAAACAGCTTCTCTGGTTACCAATGTCCTTCCAAGGCACAATCCAAAGTACTGGTCATGAGTTCTAAAGTCCTACATGGCTTGGGACCAGACTATCTGAAAGATAATATCTCCATATATGAGCTTTCCTAAGCCATGAAATCATCAGGGAAAGGCTTTCTCTTGGTCCCATGATTGTTGCAGGCAATCTAGTGAAGGCTTGTGAGAGAGGTCTTCTCAGTGTCTGCTCCATGGCTGTGGAATTCTCTTCCACAGGAGGCTACTCTGGTTCCCAATTCTGCCCTCCTTCTGGCAACAAGCAAAAAACTTTTTATATAAATAAGCATTTGGCATTTAGCTGTCTATGCAGAAGGATCTTATAAAGAAGTGGACGTCTTATATATTTGCTCTTATTGTTATGCTATTCAAAATGCTTTCATACTGTTTCAAATTACTGGTATTTTAATAAAGCAGATTATTTGCTTTTTAAAATTTATTATTATTATGTTTTTAGCTATGTGTTTTGTTTTTAATTTATGCTGTAAGCTGTCTTGGCTCTCATGTTGGGAGAATGGTGGGAAATAAATGACATAAATCAATAAATTTAAGAGTGGAGAATGAATAAATTTAAAATGAAGACATTTTTGAGGATTATTTCGACATGGAAACTGATACCAGAATGGTTTGAGATGCAAGTAAAGGATTCATGACAGGACCTTTTTGTTCAATGTATTACAGACAAGAGGAAATCCAACTGATTTTGGATGAGATTAAAAAATGAGAATGAGTTAAAGAAATCTCCTTTGAAGAGTATAATTGATGAACATATTAAAGTCTTACAAAGACAACTGTTAGCGTTAATGGTGGATGAGATAAAGAAAACACTGAAATTTGCAAAACACAAGAATTTTGAATTTGCAAATAGACCAGGAAGACTACTAGCATGTAAATTATGGAAAGAAAGAGAAAATGATTTTGAAAATACAAAAGAGTAATGCTTTGATTATAGATAATAAGAAAATACAGAAAATGTTTTATCAATTTTATTCCTCTTCATATTTGCTACAAGAAATTCCAAGGGACAAACTGGAAGAATATATGATCAAACAGAAGATCAGAGAAGATCCATAAATGCACCTATTACAGTAACAGAAATCTGTGATGTTATCAACCAGGCTATGACACGAAAAATTCCAGGACCAGATGGACCTATTGTGACATATTATAAATGTTTCCAAGAGAAACTTTTGATACCATTACTTGATTTTACATACTAGGAAGATTCCTGACAGTTGGAAAGAAACTAACACAGCACTGATACTTAAAGAAGAGCAGGATGTTACTTTGAGGAAAAATAAAATTTATATATTTGCTGCCTTTTCTCCTGAAGTGAGACCTTAGGCAGCTTTATTATAGACCAGTTATAGACCAATATTTTTACAGAAAGTGATTGCAATTTTTTTTATGATGGTTTTAGCTGAAAATCCTCCTTCAGGATTTTATTCATAAAGATCAATGTAGATTCCTACCTAAATTACAACTAGGCAACAATACCAGAAATGTATTAAAAATATGAGAATATTTGGAACAAAATAATGAGAGGGAGGCTGCACCGATTTTCTCGGACACAGAAAGGCTTTTGATAATTTAAACTGGACTTTTCTCTTTAGACTACTGGCAGAGATGGCATTTAGAGACAATTTTATGACATGGGTTAGATTTATTCCATGCAAACAGCATGGATAATAGTTAATGAAAAGTTGCCTAACTCTTGTGAGCTACTAAAAAGACCTCAACAAGGATGTCCACTGTCACCACTGCTGTCCATTTTAACACTGGAGGTTTTGAACAGAGATATTAGGTAAGGATAAATGATTACAGGCATCAAGATTTAAAGGGAAACCTACAAACTGAGAGCATTTGCAGATGATTTGATGATTACTTTGACAAATTCACTTGAGAGTGTAGATAACCTGATGAAAATAGTACAAAATTTTTGAAGATTTAGCAGGTTTTAAAATGATAAAAAGATTGTAATATTTGCCTAAAATAGGAAGATGCATGATCAAAGAGAACCGAAGGGGGGAAAAGCAGGTTACAGGATTAAAAAGACAGTGAAATTTTTAGGTATTATAATGACAAATTCAAAGTATTATATCAAAACAATTACATTAAGGTATGTAATGAAATCAGAAAGGACATGCAGAAGTGGAAGAATTTAAATCTCTTCATTGCTTTCAGCTGTAAAAAGGAATGTGTTACCTAGAATACTGCTCCTGTTTCAGATGATACGGATTCTTTCAAAAAGCATATTTTTAAACAATGGCAGAAGGGTTTATCAAGATTTATTTGGCAAAAGAAGAAGCCAAGAGTGAAGATCAAAATATTGCAAGATGCAAAATAATGAGGAAGCCTGGGGCTACCAAATCTGAGATTATGCTTTGCTGCATATTGTTTAGTGCAGTAAAAGAAATGGATATTGTTGAGAAATAAAAGACTTTCAGAAATAGAAGTTCAGGGTCTATGATTTGGATGGTATCGATATTTATGGTATGATAATGTTGAAGTGAATGTAGATTTTAATGATCATTATGTGAGACATGTTTTATTGAGAGTATGGTTGAGATTCAAACCCAAGTTATGCCAGAAAATGCCATGATGAGTCAGTTAGCAGATAGTTAGCAGTTTCATTTCTATACCGCTTATCAGTGCAAAGCAGTCCCTAAGTTGTTTACAAAGTGTTTAGCTAATTGCTCCCAACAAGCTGGGTACTCATTTTACCAACCTACAGAAAGATGGAAGGCTGAAGCAACCCGGAGCCCTGCAGGATCGAACTCACAATGTTCTGGCTGCAGTACCAGCATTTAACCACTGCACCACCAGGGTTTCTGCTCAGGAAGCTTTTTATAGAAAAGAAACAATTGGCAAGAAAAGTGGTTATGGTATAAAAGTATGTTGGAGAATCAACAATGAGACAAAAATGAAAAAGGCAGGATGCGAATTTCAGTGGTTTTCCTAGGTGCAGATTTGTTGTTATTGTGTGCCTTCAAGTCATTTCCAACTTACGGCACTCCTACAGTAAACCTATCATGGGGCTTTTCACCACTGAGTGTGTGTGACAATCCCTAGGTTTCCATGGCTGAGCAGGGAATCAAACTCTGACCTCCAATCACCCAACAAACCCTGTTCTAATCACCCAATAAACACCAACTGTTATATGATTTCTAAACATCTTTTGCCCATTGAAGAAGCCAGTTGAACTTTGAATATAATATTTGCATAGCCAACTAATCATTGTTATATATTGGATAATTTTTCTGAATTTAGGACATATATTGTTTTAAAATGGAGCGAAACAAGGCCATTCAGATTAAACAAGCAGAGGTAGGCACAGCTGCAAATTCTGTGCTCATGGTGGAACAGCACTGCTAATCTTACATTTTAAAATAAA
Organism: Ctenosaura bakeri; assembly: GCA_948474755.1. NCBI lineage: Eukaryota > Metazoa > Chordata > Lepidosauria > Squamata > Iguanidae > Ctenosaura > Ctenosaura bakeri. The sequence goes on from CAOLHI010002308.1 coordinate 159,143, forward strand.
AAGCTTTCAGAATCTAAAAAATTATTGTTGACCAGCTGCTAACCAGTTAATTGCCATTGGTCGTAGTCCAACACTCAAACCACTATAACTGGCTGGCTGTCATGGATGATTTATATAATCTTAACAAAGAGTATGAAGACACTGAAATAGTTCAAGATTTTCCATACCTTGCCTCAGTCATTAATCAAAATGGAGACTGCAGTCAAGAAATCAGAAGAAGACTAGGACTTGGAAGGGCAGCTATGAAAGAACTAGACAAGATCCTCAAGTGTAAAAATATATCATTGAGTACCAAAGTCAGGCTTGTCCCTGACATTATATTTCCAATTTGTCTATATAGTTGTGAAAGCTGGACAGTGGAAAAACCTGATAGGAAGAGAATACAGTCAGCCCTCCATATTCATTAGGGTTAGGGGTGCAGGACCACTGCAAAAGTGGAAAAATCACAAGTATCAAAATATGAGGCATGAGGCAAGGCATGGTAGAAAGAACAGGCATCCAGGGTCCAAACCAGGTCAGGGAAAGGAGAGGGAAAGGGAGTGAATCAACATGGTTGTCCTATGCTTCCTCTGTCTCACCCATCTCTTTCTTTCGGTGTGTGGGGGGTATCAGGAGAGTGTTTGTGGTACTGAGAAATCAGTGGCTGCTGGAGGAGGAGAACCACAGGTGGGTTTTTAAAGGACTGTACACAGCCTGTCTGCAGCTGGCAAGGAGGAAGGTTCTCCCAGAAAAGAAGCATCTGAGGTTGGGGAGTAGGATTGGAGAAATTCACAAATAATCAAATCCGTGAAAGTGAAACATGCAAATGTGGAGCGCTGATTGTAATCTCATCTGAAATGTATGCTGGAGAAGAGTTCTGCTGATACCATAGAATGTCAAAAAAGAAATAAATGGTCCTAGAGCAAATCAAACCTGAACTCTCCCTAGAAGCCAAGGCTGTTGTACTTTGGACATATGAGGAGACATGACTCATTAGAAAACACAATAATGCTTGGCAATGTAGAAGATAGTAGGAAAAGAGGGAGAGCACACTACAGTACAGGTGGATGGACTCCATCAAGGAAGCCACAGTCCTGAATCTGCAAAAGTTCAGCAAAACTGTTGATGAGACAGAGTGACTTCAAGGTGTCTCATTCACACAGTCGCCACAAGTTGAAATTGACTTGATGGCAGCTAACAATAATCAATCAATCAATTACTACCACCCCAAAATTAAACAAACAGAATATAAACAAAAATACCCCACCACCAATCTAGCATCTCCCCACTTTTAAACCTGCACTAGCTTCCAATTTGATTCTTAGTGCCATTCAAGGTGCTGGTTTCCACTGGCAAAGCCCTACATGGTTTGGGACAGGATATCGGAAAGACTGCCCTCTTCTTTATGAGCATGCTCAGTATTTTAAATATTCAGCAGTGGCCCTCTTGTGTCTTCTGCCATCGCAAAAGGCCTAGGCTGGTGGTGGCATAAGACAAGGCTTTTTCTGTAGCAGCTCCTCAGTTGTGTAACTCCCTCTTGGGCAGTTTCCACCTACACTTTTTCCACTTGTGTTGAGTGCCTGGTGGGCAGATAAAACAGGCTTGTTCCACTTGGCTTTTAAAATTGGACATTGGCTTTTAAAGTATTTTTTTAATTAGTATCGGCTGTTGTACAATGCTTGCGGATCCTAATGACTGGGTTAAATAAAAAAACAGTAAAAACAATTAATTACTGCCCCCAAATATTTTCTAGAAAGCAATTTCTATTTGCACTTGGAAGGATGAAAGAAAAAGACCACGTGAACTTATTTGGAAAGGGGACGCCACAAGTGCATCCCCACCACCAAAAATGTTAGCCTGCAAGTTATAACTGGCTTTGTTAGTATGTATTATCAACAATGTTGGTAATATTTAGTCCAACTCTGGACACTCCAGGGGGATTCTAGAGTTAATGAACAGAACACAATGTGACCTATTCCATCTTTTATTCCTGAAAAGACTTCTTTTCCTGGTAGGAAAAAAAATGGAAGAAATGGTGGAAAAACATGAGAGGTTGAGAAACTGAAGATAAAATTTTGCATTTGAGGCAGGGTGACTTCAGGATGAAAGTCTTCTCTTTAAACATCTGACATTTACTTTCAAGAAAAGAACGTGGACATCATATCTTAATTGATGCTGAAATAGTTCAGCGGACACAAAATTACCACTTCTGCCAATCAGGACCAGAGAATGTCTGGCCCATCAGATACTGTTGCACTTCTCCTCCCAGAAGCCCTAATTAGGATGCTCAATGCTGAAAAATGTTAGCTCAAGCAATCCAACTACCTCTGAGCACTGCAGGTTTCTCATAGATGTTCAAAATTCTAGGAAACTCGCTATGACCTCCAGTGCTAACAGAGAATTTTCTGCCTTTTGTTGCTGACGCCATTTCTGCACTAGCCTGTTATAGCACTATTATTCCACTTTCAACCTCCTATGCAATCTCCAAGACTCCATAGGAGGTTGAAAGTGGAATAATAGCACTACAACAGTCTCGTGCGGAAATGGCCTGAGATTTCCTTGGAGTAGTCATAGACCCTTTCTGCACTACACTGTTATAGTGGTATTATTCCAGTTTCAACAGCCTATGGACTCCTGGGGTTTGCAGTTTCAGGAGGGGCCGAAACTGCAAACCCCAGGAGTCCACAGGCTGCAGAAACTGGAATAATACCACTATAACAGTAATGTGTAGAAAGGGACAGACAGAAACACTGTCTTGTTTAGTATATAGTGTTTACTTGATTGTTTGTACTCTAGTGTTGGCTGACTTGGGCCATTTCCACAGGGGACTGTTATAGCGCTATGATTCCACTTTCAACATCCTATGGAATCCTGGAAAACTGCAAACCCCAGCATTCCATAGAATGTTGAGAGTGGAATCATAGCGCTGTAACAGTCTAGCCTATGGAAATGGCCTTAATGGATTTCTGAAAGCCTTTGGACTTCAAGGCAATGTAGGAATTCCTTCATTCATGGGGTGAATTGGACCACTTCTGCACCTGCTGGATTGACACCAGCGCTCTCTGGCCTGTTCCCGAGGCATCCTTCCTTTGGAGGGGGGAAAAGGGAAAAAGGGCCCCTGGCCAGCCACTCGCCTCCCTGTCACTTCCCGGCTGCCCTACTACAGAGGCAACGACGCTCCGGGAGCCATCCACGAACCCCAGAGGGGACACGGGGAAAGAGAGAGAGGCCATTTCCGCACGACACTCTTGTAGCGCGATGATTCCACTTTCAACCTCCTATGGAATCCTGGGGTTTGCAGTTCCGGGAGGGGCCGGCCGGCCCCTCCCGGAACTGCAAACCCCAGGATTCCATAGGAGGTTGAAAGTGGAGTCATCGCGCTACAAGAGTGTCGTGCGGAAACGGCCAAAGAGAGAGAGAGGGGCGCAGGTCTGGAGACGAAGGCGGAGTTGCTGTCAGCGGCTGCCGACCGCCTGCGGCTTCCTGCTCCGGCTTGATTGGCGCGGACGGGCCCCGGAGGCGGCCGCGTCTTCCACGGACGTAGCTAGAAAGAAGGTCCTCGCCTCGGCGTGGGAGCCTCTTCCGCCGATGGGCCCCCGTCAACACGTCCCAAAGTTGCCAAAAGGCCTCTCCCCTCCCGCCGGTTCAAGAGATACACCGTGTCCCCCTTTCCGCTTCTTCGTTGCGAATATCAACCCATCCCCCCCGCCTCCCACGAAGAGCCGCGGGCTTCGCTCCCGGCGCAAGGGAGAGACGCGCGCGGGTCTGTCCGGCGTAGCCTGGAGCGCGCCGTGCGCCCGGAGCAGCGACCGCGCCTCCACCGGCTTCCTCCCTTGGCCCGCTTCCTTCACACGCTCCCTCTGCCGCCGCTGGGACTGGCTCCCTGGGAGGGCGACCCCTTCCTCCGTCCGCTGAGGGGAACGAGGCGGCCGTCCGAGGAAAGGTGGCGGACTTACCCCTTCGGGCCCTTTCTGAGGCGAGAGGAGGAGGAGGACGCCGCCGCGCTCCGGTTTTTTTCCCGCGCGAACGCCGCTGGGCATCCAAACCCTCGCCGGCCCCGCGGAGAAGGGCGCAAGCGCAGCCTCCGCGAGGCCGTCGCTGGTGTCGGCGCTCCCCTCCGGCCGCGGCTCTGGGGGGGGAGGGAGGCGGGGGCAAGAGGAGCCGCCAAGGAGACGGCGGCGAGCCGAAGGAGGCGGTGGCGCCTCCGCGCTCTCCCGGCGAAGATCTCGCGGTGCTGGGCGCGCTCGGCCTCAGACGCCGCCCCCGCCCCCGCCTCCTTTCTGCTGGGAGCGGTGACTGTGCGCAGTGGAGCGGGCGGGGAGCGCACAGCTGGGCGGAGAGGCGCGCCGGCAGTAGCTCCAGGCGGCGGCGGCGGCGGCGGCGGCGGCGCGAGTAGTAAAGAGAGGGAGGCCGAAGTAGCGCGGCTGGGGAGAGCGGCTGCCGGGGCGGCCCCGCGGAGGTCTGCCCGTCCGCGTCCCGCGCCGGAGCCTCGCCCAGTCCGATGTCCCTGCGGCGGCGGCGGCGGCGGCAGTAAGCGAGCCTGCCTCCGAGCTGGCCGAGCCCTTTCCGCCTTCCGCAGCCCGAACATGGCCACCCCGGCAACGTGCACCCGGTTCACGGACGAGTACCAGCTGTACGAGGAGCTCGGCAAGTACGCAGCCCTTCCCTCTCCCCCGCTTTGTGCAGCCGCCAGCGAGCCGGCCGGGCTGTTCTTGCGCCGGGACGCCGCCGCCGCCGCTCCTTCCCCTTGGCACCCGCGGGCCGCCCCTCCTGCTTGGCCGCCTCCGGCTCTTCCCTTGCGCCCACCTCGGAGCCCGCCCGCCCTGCCTCCCCGCCTGCCTGCCTTTCCCCGCTTGGCTTACTTCAGTTTGTACTCGGGAAGGCTTTCTAGCAAACTCTTTCTCTCTCTCTCTCTCTCTCTCCCCCCCCTCCCCGCCTCCGGCATATAATGCGGACTTGGCGTCGCTGTTTACCGGATCGGGGGCCCCTGGCGCGGGTGTTTGTGCCAGCCCACCTGCGCCGGCCGTTGCGCCATTAGCCTTTCGGGCCGTTTCCGCGCTAGGCTGTTGTAGCGCTATGGTTCCCCTTCCGACATCTCGTGGCATCCTGGGGCTTGCCGTTTGGGGAGGATGTTGAAAGGAGGGGAATCGTAGCGCTGGTCAAGTGCGGAAATGGCCTCGGTTGCGTTAAACTGGGATGAGCCGCCGTCTTCCGCGATTGCTAAAGTGAGGCCGTTTCCGCACTAGCCTGTTATAGCGCGATGGTTCCACTTTCAACCTCCTCTGGAATCCTGGGGTTTGCAGTTTCGGGAGGGGCCGGACGGCCCCTCCCGAAACTGCAAACCCCAGGATTCCAGAGGAGGTTGAAAGTGGAATCATCGCGCTGTAACAGGCTAGTGCGGAAACGGCCTCAGCTAGAGCAAGTTGCTCGCTTCGGCGTGGGGGAGGCAAGGCGACGGGCTTCCCTCTCTTTCAGCAAGTCGGTGAAAGAAAGTCCGTCGCAGTGGGTGACGGCAACGGGGTAAACAACCTGGGCACGTCGCCGGGGCTTTTGTGGGTTGCGCCTGGGCTAGCAGCACCCCAGGGAAAGCGCGATTCTGGGCGTTATGATCGCAGTACTGATCCCCGCAGCTTTCCTTGGCGACTTCTAGCTTCTCTGCCTTGATGCCACCTTCCCTGCTTAAGGCGGGTTGTTATTTAGCACTCGGTGTCAGGGGGCATTGCTGCATTTCTCGTGCATCGAGGGAGGCTCCCTGTGCCGATGCTTCCCTTTATCAGTGCCCCCTCCCCACTTACGGTGTGGTCCTGAGCATCTGCTTGCTCTTTCCTCAATGTTCTGTCAGAGAGATGCCCATCGACATCCAGAATGGTGGAGGGGGGAAGAGGTTAGACGCATCCCAGGTGCTGCTGCATTGGATTCCTCCTCCTTTCTTGCACCAGACTGTGGGTGCTGCTGCATCTCCCCCCCCCGTCGTATGTTGAGCTGCTACTTCAGCTGATGGGTTCAGCTTCTTCACCAACTCTTCCTGGGATGTGTTTTTTCTCTCACTTGAAATGCACGAATGGCGAGGAGATGTTTTTCCTTCCCAGGCCAGGCCATCTGTTTTGGGGTTTGCTTCCCAGGGTGTTTGTACCTGCGTGTGCTGTTTAGACGTGTCCCGACAGGGTGCCTTTTGTGCAGGAGGTGTATAGGGGACCAGTTTCCCCCTCTGATATTCTTCTGGTCTTGCGTTTAAGCTGCCCTCCTATCATCCTTTGGAGCTCTTTTCTAGTATCTGTTCCCCTGCCGCCATTGGCAATTTCACTAGCATTCCTACCTGTTTCCCCTCTTCTTTTGACTGTTATACACCTTTCTTAAACCTATACCGCCCCCCCAAAGAACATAAATACACATAAGTCAAACGATCACTCTTGTCTGCATGTTAAATAAAAGTTTTCATTGCCATTTTGCAGACTTTAGTGCTGTTTCAGGGTGTTGCAGTGAGCTTGGGACAAAGTCTAGAACAGAAAAGAACAATTTTTTAAAAACCAGTATTAAGTGTCCACCTTTCAAGCAGCCAAACATATCAAGACATTTGTTTGCCCTAGTTATCCTTTCATGTATTGTGAGATTTCCCCCCCTGCTGTACCCTTAATTGTAATGTAATTCTTGATTTAAGTTCCATTCTTACCTCAGTGTCATAGATTCAGCCTTTCTTTTTTTGTTTCAGGGGAGCTTTTTCAGTAGTCCGTCGCTGTGTGAAGAAATCCTCATCCCAAGAGTATGCTGCAAAGATCATTAATACCAAGAAACTGTCAGCCAGAGGTGAGTGCCAGGAATGCCTGAATGCTGGTTTTTGATCAGGTTGCTTGCAGGGCCACCATAAAGAACTGATTTTAATGTTCTTTATTTCAAATGATGTGACAAGCAGCAATTTGATTTTCTTTGTGTCACAATTTCTATTCGTATTTTTACTGTGCTGCCCCAAAGTTAAAATGATAGTTAATATAGTCTCATTTTTTTGTTATTATTATTTCAAACTATTAATTAGTCTTTGAAGTATTTAGCTATTTTCCTTGGTGATACCTTCTTGTGGTTTGTTGCTGGTCTTCACTTTTGTTTTTAGTACTTTCAATTAGAAATAGATGGCTCCATCTTGAAAATAGCTTGAATGAACTCAGGCCATTTCCGCACTGGACTATTATTCCACTTTCAACCTTCTATGGAATCCTGGGGTTTGCAGTTTAGGGAGGGGCCTCAAAGGCCCCAAGATTCCATAGCATGTTGAAAGTGGAATAATACCACTAAACGGTCTAGCGTGAAAATGGCCTCAGTGTGACCTACTTCTGAGTAAGCATACATTGGCTTGAAGTGCACTTGGTGATAGATATAGATATAGATAATAAATATACAAATTAGACTTTTTGTTTACTTTTCCATTTTTAGACCTGGTGTTAGAGTACAGCTGTGCGTCATACAGAAATGTTAGAAGCAATGCTCTCTGTTGCCAGCAAAAAGATAAAAAGCTTTGAAATACGATCGATCTTACACATTTGTGAGTTTGACTTTCACAGTTTTGATTATATGCAAATTTCTTCAAGCCTCTTGAAGCGCTTATTTTCCAGGGAAACTTTCCCTCTTGGTGGCTCAAAGCAGGCTGCATAGCCCTTAAAAAACACACACAAAACACCTCTGGTTGTTGTCCTCCTCCTCCTCCACCAGCCACTGCCTGGCCAGCTAAGGATGGCTTAAAGCCTGATTTCTTAGCACCACAAACCCTGTTCTCATGTCCCCCCACACCCAAGGAATGACATGGGTGAGTGAGAGAAAGTATAGGACCACCCTGCCATCCCCCATTCCTTTCCCTAGGTAGGTTTGGACCCTGGTTGCCTGTTTCCTCCACCATGCCGCAGACCCCTTCCCACAGAGACACGTACACATTTTGGTATTTATTTTTTTCCACATCTGGGATTCTTGTACTCCTAACCCTTGCATATGTGAAGGCCTGACTGTAATTGCTCTTGGATGCATTTATATAGTCTGCTGGGAAATACCATGTGAATGGGATTCATAACCCTTGTTGGCATTGTGAAATGAGGATCGGGTCCAACATTGTGACACATTTGACATGGGGACTCCTGTCCATGTCAAAAGAAGTACATACCATGTTATCTGTGAAAGGTATCAGAGGCAAATTCAAGCATGTGGTTCTTTTCTTTAAGTAGGATATTTAGCCATAGGCTGTTGCTATCAAAAGAGTTCAATTAAAATTATATCATGGAAAACGTTAAGGTGTTAAAAAAATACCCATACATTCCTAAATGCTGTATTCTACAATGTTTGACTGTTCATCGGGATCTACTGCTCTTTCCTCATAAGGCAGGCAAGTTGACACAACCATATTTTGTGGGTTATGATATAGAGCAGTTGCTGTAGTCACTGTTGTCTGTGGCAAACCGTTATTTCTTCTACATGCTCTTTCTAATTAGCTGTGTGTAACAAGTGTGTTTTCAGTGGAAGGTAGAATATGTATGGCCAGTCTTGATTTAATAACAAGAAACATTGATTATTATGTAAAATGAACAGTGATGTATTTGCCTAGCTGCAAGTTTCAGTGTATCTGGCTAAAGGCATGCAGTCTGCTTGTACAATTGAGTTACCTTATCAGTTGTGTTCTTTTTATTTCCTTCTTGCTGTTGTCCTGTGTCTTTTACAGCAGTGTTGCTTCCCCACAGAGGTACGTGGGTTTTCTAGTTAAAAATTTCCAGCAGTAGGAAGATCTTCAATAGTGGAAGTTGACCTTCTGAGATGTTCGCCGTCTAAGCTGGAACGTCCCCACAGTTCATTTCTTACCTTGGTTGTGAACTCAGTGGTTCTAGACTAGTAACTTTCCCCTCTGCTTTCTGTCAGCAATGTGACGATAATGGACACCTTGAATTTTTTGCAAGGATTATTCAAAGATTGTTTACTACAGAAGTGAATTGCTGCAGAAAATAAGCAGTGGGAAACAAACCTGGGTCAGAATAAAGTCTCTGGAGGTGTGTTTTGGAGGAGCTGCTGTGGTATGCGTTTGATTCAGTTGTTTCTGTCTCATTTTCTTATTGCAGACTAGGAATGTTTTTGAGCATATTCCAGTGCACTCTAAAAGACCTTTAAAATGACAATTTAACATCCTAGTGTCCAAGCAAATACTCTGTTGCAGTTTTTTTCAGGTTTCTCTAGCATAGTTTTATTTAGAGATTTGTAAGAAGGGAGAAGGAATAGCAAGTGCCTGTAAGTGATATCCTTAAGTTGGTGAAAAGGACCTTTTAATAATAATGAGTATCTTCATATTTGAGGTAAGTTTTGGGTGATTGATTCTAAAAAGTAAAGAAGATAATGTACTTGCCATAGGGCAGCAATACAGAGCAGTGGCATAAGTGAGAGATAATTTGAGGAACAGCACGATCTAAAGTTAATGGAGTCATAAGAGAAATCAGTGATAGAAGTGAAAAAGGGGGAATCTGTAGAGCCAAGGATAACTGAAAAGAGTGGAGAGCAAGAGTTGGCATTAAAGGGTTTCTTCATTCCATTTCTTGTGGAGTGAAAGGGAGACTAAAATTGAATAGAACTCTAAGGATAGAATATGTGTACGAATGGGGAAGATTGTGGACAAAGATGATGGCAGCTTGTCATGTGAATTAGTTTTGCAAGGCTTTCTAGTGTTCCTGAGGAGCTGTTGTGCTGTGGAAATGGAAAGAACTCCAGTAACTTCATGTGGTTTCTATAGATTACGGGAAATCTTTATTTACATATAATGGGGTGGTAGAAGCTTTTTTCTGGTAATGTCTCTGATAAACAGCTGAGATACTCTTGGCTGTTCTTAGGGCTGTCCTCTCTTTGGGGGGAACCAGGAGATTACTGTTGGTGCCAAAGTTCATTAGTGCCTTCAATTTGTAAATGTCTTTAGGGATATTGGTGGGGAGGACAGCCACTGCCTTTCCTTTTAGAGGAGCAATTTAGCAATTTGGATGAGTGAGATTTTTTTGCATTCCTAACAACAAGACCAAGAGCCTTTTAAGGGGAGAAAATCAGAAAGTGATGTATACTAAGAAATAAAAATAAGAAAATTATATTCCAGTCAAATCCTGATTACTGTGAAAGGGACCTATATAGATTAGAAAACTGGGCAGAAATTAATAAAATGAAATTCAGTAGAAACAAATGCAAAATTCTACATTTAGTCTACAAAAACCAAATGCACAGGCACAGAATGGGGAATACTTGGCTCAGAATACAAATATGCAAATAAAAAAAGAAAAGAAAGGTCTTGGCATTATTGTTGATCATTAAGTGAACAAGATCCAGCAGTGTCATGCTGCAGCAAGGAAGGCAAATGCTATTTTAGCTTGTATTAACAGAAGCATTGTTTCCAAGTTGAGGGAAGTAATAATGCCACTTTATTCTGCACAGCTTAGTCCTCATCTGGAGTACTGTGTTCAGTTTTGAATGCCTTAAAGATATAAACAAGTTGGAGCAGTTTCAGAGAGGGGAAAGGGGTAAGAGGTATGGAGAACAAAACGTATAAGGAAGGGTAGAAGGAACTGGGCACATTCAGCCTGGTGAAGACTGAAGGCTGACGTGATTGCACTCTTTAAATATCTCAAGGGCTGTTACAGAGAGGAGGGGGTAGGCCTGTTCCCTGTTACCCCAGAGAGTGGGGCCAAATCTGATGGTTTGAAGTTACAGGAGGATAGATTTTGATTGAATATTAGAAGGAAGCTTTTGCCAGGTAGAGTGGTTCAACAATGGAATCAGTTTCCTAGAGGTCCCCTTTTCTGGTCATTTTCATCCTACAAATAGATGACATGTTGGATGTAGGTATGGATGATTTGTCCCACCATCTAGTAAGAATGGAGTCCTGAGAGACAGTTAACAAATCAAATAAATAATCTTTGTTTTACCTTTTACTTTTTATTGTGCTCTAGAAGTTTGACATGCAACTCTCTTCCAGGTGAATTTCCATTGTGTAGTGACTGGGAAGCAAACTGTAAAAATCCACACAAGGGGAATGCACAGATTGGGGTAGCATTGTAAAAACTGCAGTGCTTCAGGGAAATAAATATCTGTCACTCAGTTGTCATGGCATCCAAATCATCAGATAACGTGCTCACATAAGATTTTAAGTACCCAAACAGCTGTTGAGCTGCAGCAAAATGCAGGGCATCAGCAGTTGCCAACTAAGTAGAGGACAAACTAATGTGTTTGAAATGAGAAAAAACAACTAGAATAGAATGGCTTTGACAGAAGGCATCAATGACAAAAGAACATTCTTGTGATGGTGAGTTAATTAAATTCTGTGTTTTTCAAAATAAGCGTATAGGACACGAAGTTTACAGCAATCAGTTATCAAAATGGAGGAGAATGAAAAAGGATAATAAGATGAGAAGGGTAGTGAAAGACTCCTTGAAACTTTGTGTAAGGAACCTCTGCTGGAAATGAATGGAATCTGACAGAGTACATAGGATCAGATATAGCTCTCTATGACCTCAGAGGTGCTTAGTTTCTGTGATGCTGCAGGGCAGCCATGCAAATCAAGACCATGACGTAACTATTCAGCTCAGAAGACATTGGAGCAAAAGTGACACTTGATAACATGGCCAGGCTACAAGAGAAAGGCCCGAAATAATTTTCCCTGTGAATGAGAATAGTTTTTAAGTAGGTTTCTAAGGAAACCACAGTAGTTTACTATTTATTTATATGCTGCTTTTCTCCCAGAGTAAGAGTAGTTCAGTATTTATTTTAATAAATCATAAATCTAGCTTATTGGCTGCTGCTTCCTTGACCTATCTGTTGTTTCTTATTGGGAATAGTTTGTTGCATCATATTCTAGCTCCACAGTCTGTTAGTACATGCTTGTTAGCACATGTGTCAGTGCCTCTACCCGCTAATCGTTAACAGTCAGTTCAGACTGGAGTGCCCCATTACGTGCTATTGCCCCTGGGGTAGAGGACAGCTATTGCCCTCCAGGTGTTTTTGGCTTACAGCGTCCACCAACTTTGTTCAGCATACCCAATGACTGGTGATTATGTTAGCTGCAGTCCTGAAACATATGGAAGACACAGTTGTTGTCTCCTGCCTTAGTCTGTGCTTCAGGTGATACTATATTGTTTTAAATCACAGTTTTTTGAGGCTGCAGGACATTAGAGAGGGAAGTGATTGCTTGCTTTGTCACTGTTGTAGCCACAGTAATTTTCCATTTGCTCCAAGTTGTGTTTGGCTTGAGATCAGCAAAAGCAGGGATGAAGACCTGTCATATAGTGTGATCTGTCAAGCAGTGATTTGGGAGCCTTGAATTGAAGATTGCTCTGGTTGCTTTGGTGCCTTATGCCATGTCAGTACCCACAGCTCTGCTTTCTGCACTCTAATCCTGTGTCTGCCTCTTATATAAGGGTTCTCAGGATGTACAAAGCTGACACTATACAGTTTACAGCAGCCCAGAATCTCATCCTGCCAAATCTTCACATAGATTTAGAACTGTGAGTTTCAGGATTGGAACCAATAGTGATTTGAGAGCAGAATCTATACTTAATGTCTTTTATTGTTGTCTTAAATTTGTTAGACAAGGACTGGCCATTCAGCTTCTTTTAAAGTGTGTCTGCTCTACTGTTTTCAGAATGAAGTGCATAGCCCCAGTTCCTTAGGTCTGGTTTGGCAGTAACCTGAGTTACTTACTGGGAGTAAGCAACATGAGCTCATGTGAGTCCTTATTAGCACCTATATTTTAAAATGAATCTTGCTTTCTACTTCTTTTTTCCTGTTATGTGCCTTCAAGTTGTTTCAAACTTAACGATGACCTAAGGCGAGCCTATCACGGGGTTTTCTGGAGCTGAGAGTGTGTGATGCGTCCGAGGTTAGCCAGTGAGTTTCCATGGCTGAGTGGGGAGTTGAAACCTGGTCTCCAGGATCGTAGTCCAATGTTCAGACCACTACAACACACTGGCTCTCTTTCTAGTTCTACTTCCAATGAAAAAATGTACTGGGCTTTCACTGATAGTGTTGCCTACAGGGTGTTTTTTTTCTTACCCTCCCTCTCCACCTTGATTAAAAGAAGAGTTACCTCTTAAGTCCCAGATATTTTAGGTGGGAGGTGGAAAGAGAGATAATAATGGCTGGTGGTGGCTTTCATTTTTTGTAGAATATGCAGGTTGTGTATAATTCCAGTCTCGCTTCTCTGTGACTAGGAGTTGCTTTTATCTGACCCCTTCAGCTTCCGGCCTGAAGATCAGATGGCTTTGTTTGTTTTGCTTGCTGTTAGTTGCCCTATCCTTGGTGGGCTTTGCCATTTGGAAACTTTCTGTTTGTGTAGGTGTGTTGCTTTGAAGTAGTGGGTTGCAGTGATCTTTTGTCCCTCTGAACAGTTGTGGATGACTCTTTTCTTCTTCCTCCTCTGTTTGTAGCTGGTTTTCTGTGAACAGGGAGCCCCGGAGAAGCATGGTGGAGGGGACTATTCTGCCCCGCATGTCAGGTGAAGGCTGTAACACTCCCTTTGCTCTGCCTGAAACACAATTACCTCTTAAGGGAGGCATACACTTCTGTTATGGATTGCATGCCCTTTCCTAGAAATGTAAGTCTGGCTTCTTCTTCCTGTATCCTTTAAGAACTATCAGATCTTCTGGGCTGAGAGGTGGAGATAGATGTGCAGAGGAAAGAGACCACTGAGCCTTTGCCACATGGAAATACGCTGAGTGGCAGTTGCTGTTGCCCCAGGTACACTTTACATGACAGCATTACTCTGTGGTGATGCTGAGGGTTCTCGCAATTGTGTCTTGGTTCTTGCTTGGCACAGACGAAAACAGTGCCAACCTCTGTACTGTGTGAACTGTAATGTGCAAACACTTGGATACCATGGCTTAAATCTAGTTGCTAGTCCTAATTACACTTGGCCTCTTGAGTGAAATGCTGAATAGTAAGACACCATTTATGTAAATTCTGTTGACTCAAGGGGACTAGCAGTTTGCTTTAGGCCCTTATGTTGTCAAGAAATGACTGACTGTAAAAGGGAGCATAATGTGTAACTAAACCCCAAGAAAGAGAAAAATAGTGTCAAGAGAAAAAAAAATCAGTCTTGAACAGTCTGGGGTGGGTTAGCAGTTGTGCTGGATATCACAGGTAATTTGGGCTGTCAGTTGTAACTCTTTTTCTTCTGTAATTCTAACCCAAACCCTCAGAGCAAATAAAGAACTGATATGTTAAAAGGGCAGTCCTGACAGCTTGTGGTCTCTTTATAGAATAATAAAACAAATATTGAACTAGGTAGGAAAGAATATTGAGGTATTCACATCCTGCTCTTAAGCACCTAGCAAAATATTTATGTGGTACAAATTGTTTGACAGACAACCTTGTTTCAGACGTAGTGGAGGGCAGAGAGACCATAAGTTTAATTTGGAAGAGTATCTTAATGGGGCTGAAAATGTCCAGTCCCTACATTCATGAAGTTATTTGGCCCAACAGTATGTTTGTATACAAGCAAGCAGAACAGGACAAAAACTTTTTCCTTTGCTGCCACCTCTCTTCCCTGTGCAATGTCTTACTCGAGGAATATGCTATGTATTTGTAGATTGGTTGGCAAGGGAGATTTTTTGGCACGTAGGTTGTTCAGAGACCTGGTTAAGCAGTAAAAACTAGATTCATCTCGGAAGTGTCTGCAAAACCTACATTGACTGCAGTTTGATTTCTAGAAGCATAAAGAAAAGATTTGTCACCCCCCCCATAGAAATTGTGGTAAAGTGTCATACCAAATTGCATGTGTTCTTAGATTTTGTTCACTGTAGGCTCCCCTTCCTCAAACCAGCTGATGCATAGTGACTTCTAGTTCAAGTCTTGGCTTGCTGATGAATTCAGCAGGCAGCCTTGAGAATCTGTCTCTTTGAGCCTCAGCTCTCCGCTTACTGCAGTGTAGAGATGGAGTTGAAGAGCAACCTTATGGGGGAGTGTTAAGAATTTCAGAGAGTATGTAAATGAGAGGGATCCCATTGCACAACATGTCTAGCCCAGAGAATCATAGCAAGGCAGGAAAGAACCTTTCCATGACTGCCATCCTCTAGGACAAAACAAAACTATCACCAGCCAGAGTGAACACTACTTGATAGGTTATTCTTATAGTTCATCCAAGTTCAGGGAAAGTTCATAAACTTGGATGAGATGGGTTATGGAAATAAATAGGGATGTTGAAGAGAGTATATGATTTCATTACATCTTTTGCTTCTCATGAAATGCTTCATTTTTTTTAACCCAAATGGGAATTTGCAACTTTATCTTTTTTTTTTTTAAGCCCCAAGTAAATGTCAACTTTTGGAATGGAAAATGTATTGCATTTTTTTTTCTTGTGGGAAAAGCTTTCGTTTCTAAAAATGTAGTGTCCATAGCGTTAATAGCATAATTAACGACGCTCAGTTCAGGCTGTCTTTTAGTCGTAATTATTTTGCCCAGATTACTTTTACTGAGGAAGCACTAATGGGGATAAATTTAATGTATTTAAAATTTAGCCAGACAAGATAAGCATTGATTAGTGGAATAAACTTGCTACAGAAAATTCACAAATAATTTGGTAATAACAAAGCCTTGAAAGCCTTAATGAATGAGAGCAGAATGAGATGGCAGATCAGGACAAGGTACATTCAGCTGTGATTTTCTACAGCTGGAAATTCTATGAACGTGGCAGCAAGAATTCTCATCATGGTTCCTTTAATTTAAAACTGTTGAAAATTCTCATCATGGTTCTCTTAAATTAAACATGCTGAAACAAATATATAAAATTTTCTTAGCCCAATCTTAAAGGCTTTAATATGTGAATTTATATCAGTTCTAAAACTTTCCAAAGCCCTAGAAAATAGTGTTTCCTGGGCACTTTTTTGAATAATGGTATTTTAGCCCCTTATCTTTGCATACTGTATAATGATATCCTACAGGGATGATGCCAGCCATAGACCTGGATGACCTTGAACATGATAACCATTCCCAAATCAAATGGACTCTTTGCAGGTCTCATCATATAATCCAGTTTGTCTGATTGTTTATCACTATAAAGTTTTAAATTCCTTTTAAATCTAAATGCTTAGCCATTTTTATAGAGGAGTCTACAGAACCTGACCAGACTGTTTTTAAGCCCCATCACCATTTAACTGACTCTGTGTGTAGAACTCTAAACACCTTGCCAAAAATATATAGCAACTAGCAGCCTTGCTTTCCTTAGGCCATCTCAAGGCATTTGACCCAATAGAATGGTGTTACTTGCTTAAAATATTTTAAAAACTAGACTGTGGAGAAAAATGTGTTTCCCTAATAACTGTACACAATAAACTGTACACAAATTCTAAAGCATAAGTGTGCACTAATGGGATATCTATTTTTTCCTCTTTAAGAGACACCAAACAGGGATGCCTCTTATCACCATTATTCTTTAACATCACTAGTGAACCAGTAGGAGAACTAACCATGGCAGTTTCCACACCTCACTGTTACAGTGTTGTTATCCACTTTCAACATCCTATGGCATACTGGGGTTTGCAGTTTAGGGAGGGGCATTTAGAATTCTCAGCCAGAGAGCTCTTGCGGACAAACCCCAGAATTCTGCAAAATATTGAAAGTGGAATAACAGCACTATAATAGTTTAGTGCAGAAATGGACCAGGTTTGACAGGATCAAAGACATCAAAATAAATAGTCGGATCCACAAAATCAGTTTGTTCAAAAATAGCATTCTTTTTTTGTCAAACCCACATACACCAATACCTGTTGTGTACAGTCCTTCCAAATTTTTCCGTAACATTCAGACTTCAAAATAACGGAGTCAAGATTAATGTGCATCGGCATACCCTTGGAACCATGACAACAGCAACAACAAAAAGCTGTTCTTGACTTAGAAATTGGTTCTTTTAAGGATCTGGGCATATTTTTAATGGGAGACAAAAAACAACTTTTACTAAGAAATCATAAATAGTATGTTAGAAGGGATGAAATCTGAAGTCTCACAGTGCTCCAAACTAAAATGTTCTCTGGTGGAAAAATGTTATCAAAGTCTTAGTAGAGCAGTTGAGTTGTTCTCAACCATTCATTTCTATCCACCACCAAACAACTTCAAAATCTGGCAAATATTAACTGAAAAAATTATCACGAAGCAAAAACAAGCTCCAGTTTTCAAAACTGATCTACTACCTTCCTAACCTCCTGGAACCAACTGGCAGTTCCTGAATTGCAACTGTATCATAGCTCACTTTATCTAAGACAGATGGCTAACATTATCAGAAACAATGAGAGCATCCAGTGGTTCAGATGATCTTATGCTAAAAATAAAAATAAAAAAGTTTCCTAGCAGATGTTACTAACCCTTTAATCCGCTATAACAAACTGGAAATGTGTTCTCAATTCTTAGCAGAGTGATTGGGTCCTAATAATGTAAATTGGCTTCAGAAATTTTAGATCCATTGTTTTACTTGAATTGTTTACTATACAGAAGGACAACCATGCAGTATTAGAAGACTGAAAAACCTTGTATATCTCATGTAAACAGTCCCTAAAATGCTGTATCAAATATATACAAATGGATCTTAAACACAAACCTAATTAAGGTTTTAAAACAATACAAGAAACTGATTTTGACATGGCAGTTCTTGAAAATCTGTGGGAAAATTTGTGATCCAAACTCCCCTACAAGTCCCCCCTACAACTCCATGCCAGCGTCAATCAAAGAAAGTATGTTAAAAGTAATTCATAGACAGCATCTTATTCCCTGACACTGTCACAAATAAATAGACATTTATCCTCATTGATAAGAAAGGAGTAACCCTGCATGTGTAGCTTACATATCCTAAAATTAAATGTTTAGGGATCAGATAGTAGAATTCATACAGAAAAGTTCCAAGCACATTGTTCATTTTTGTGAAGCACTGCTATTGCTGTCAGTATTCTGTGGAAACAGTGAGAACATAAAAGAGAAAGTCCAGTCATTCTCCTGTTGACAGCAGCATGGATAGAAACTGCACAATCCTGCAGACAACTGGAAGGACTGTCTTGTCACAAATGGTTAAATAGAGAATATCAAATAGCTTTATGTAAAAAACTGACTCACAATTTGAAGACACTAGCAGATAATGAAAACAACAACTTTGTTTAAATGTGATACTCTTTTTTATTTTTGTTAAAAAAGGCATATCCCAGTACAGACCATGAATGCACATAGGCAAATTCTTTTCTGGTACATTTTGATGATGTTATACTGTCTCAGAAAGAACTCACACTCAAACACAGTAATTTCACTCCTTAGTGAAATGATACCTGAAATACTTCTCAGTATGTGATAACTTGAGTACGCTAGCTTTATTTTAATGTCATTTTGTTTTTGAAAGAAAAAAGTACTGTTTGTTGTAATTTATATTCTGCAGTGGATCCTATAATCTTTTTTTTAAAAAGCCAAACAGGCTATATTGGATCCTAATTTATTTTGGGCAAGATTGAAGAACGTGTTTTCTGATTCCTTCTCTTGAGGCTGTGTAACTAAGGTGGGAGAGACCGGAGATAGTAGTAGGTGAAGCCAGAGCTGGCAGTAGATGGAGGAGCTCCAACCCAACTTAAGGCTTACTCCTCTCTTCCCCAGTGGTGCGTCTCCTGTTCAGAAGATTGTTACTTTGTGACACTGATTATTTCCAGTGGAGGCTTTTGCAGCCAATAAGGCATTTTCAGGTGTAGGGTATATGAATGAAGTGTGTGGTATCAGGTAAAAGGTCCCTGCCTGCTCTGAGATGTAACACCTGCCCACTGATTGTCTGCGTTCCCCCACATCTTTGCTTGAAGTCAATTTAGTTCTTAGCACAAAAAACTTCTTACCCCACCATAAAGTGAAACTTGAGCTCAGTATTGGGAAGTGGCTTGGCAGATTAGTTAGGGATCACTTCAAGATGGCACATACTTGTTTCCATGTTGAGAACTTCTGTTACAGGGTTTGATCATACAGCGGCTGTGAGTATGCCAGTGAGAATTTCCATGGACGTTCTACCTGACAAATCCTTTAGGTTCAGGCATGGCAGAATGTGCACTGCTGAATCTTCTGAAAATCTGGGGTGGTGGATAAGTGCTTCCCATTGAAAGTGGTAATTGGCAGAATTTACAAATTTTCAAAGAGGAAACTGGCATAATGATGTTTAGACCAGACTCTCCTAAAGTGATGTCTCTCGGTTGTGAATTGCAGCACCTGTTGTGCACGGTCATTGGCGATGCTGACTACGCATGATAGAAGTTTTTTGTCAACATATCTGGGAAGTACTAGCTTAGGGAAGACTTTTTTAAGACCTGGAATTATGCGTTTATCCTGTGGGTTTATTCTGTGCCTTCCTGTGCAGTAGTTTCCCTGTTAGTCAATATGACATGGTGGTGCTTTCAGATTCTGTTGCTTCTGGAACAGTGTCCTACCCTGGAATGGTTGTTTTTCTAGGCTTCTGACTTCTCCTTTTGAGATTTTAGTTGTACCTCTAGGTTGCATTCATAATTAATCTACAAAGATTTGATTTGTAGAGGAAGTGTTTGAAGCTGCCACCCCATGCCCTGTTCCCCTTTTTCCCTGAAATCACGTGTTTTGTTTCTATATCATGCAGTTGAGATTGGTCTGTTGTAGACCTGAATGTGGCAGAAGCTGGTATTCACTTTCCTTCCTTCCCTCCCTCCCTCCTCTCACCTCAGCTTGCTTGACTGAATTGGATGCAGACGACATTGTGCTGCACTGCAGCTGAGCAAGAGGACTGTGATGAAAAAGGCAAACCCACAAAACAGATTAAGTGAAACCTGAAGCACACTGGTGGCCAGAACACTCTTAATAGAAGCTTGTCTTAACGTGGCAAATATGTGTCTGTGTGTTCTCAGCAATTTATCCACAAGTTTGCACACAGGTCATTGCTCTTTTCTAGAGGAAGTCTTGACTCTTCAAAATGGAGTGCAGGGCAATAGCTTATTTATCATAACTGCTCATTCCCTTTGTGTATGTGTGTATGCTTGTGCATATGTGTGAAAGAAAGGTGGTCTGAGAATTGCTTCATCTTGGTCCTGAATCTTCTTCTATTCTGTTGTATATAATGAAAACTGTCAGAATAGTTATAGATAAGTGTTTCAAGAATATGAGAACATGAATAGCACAACACAGTTTTCTCGATTTGTGCATCTTTGGTCTTGTTGGCTCATTGTCAGCCAGGACATGGTTCGGTAAGTAGCAGTCATTGCAGAACTTGGTTGGCCAATCTTTTTCTTTATTTAACGAAAATGCTTTGTTGCTATGATGGTAGGAGTCTTGTGCTTTTGTGTGTTTTTTTTCCACCCCAGCACCTCTAGTCAGGCTTACAGTATCCATATCTGTGGAGCAGGTAGATGCATATATGCAAAGGGGGAAGATGAGTAAGTTGACAAACTGCATCCTTCCTCTTGTGCCAGCTGGCTTTTGCCTGTGTGCTCTCACTTGCTCTTTTGTTTTTGTTTTTTGGGATAGCCTACTTATGAGCAATATTGCAAGACAAAGCACATTGTAGTGATAGAATCTTCATTGTGGGAATAAATTAACTTAAAAGGGACCACTGAAACAGAAAAGGTTATGTGATGGAGCTCTCGATCTTGCCAAAAGTGCAAGAAATATTTGACAGAGTCTGTGTTTCAAAAGTGCTGGGAATGACTTTTGCAGGGAATGCAGGCTGGGAGCTGATTTTTTGTGATCTCTCTCAGTGAGAAACCCGTGCTCTCCCTGTGTGGAGTGCAGTGCGTGGGCAAGCAGGGTCAGCCTGGCTTATGAGCTGCCTGAGCTGCCTCTCGGTTTACGCTGTATATTTTATAAATGTGCTGTGGCAGGCAGGATTTCAGCCTGCTGTTTGTCTGTCCTGTCTGTGATCATGTCAAGTCTCGGATTACCTATACCAGCAATGTAGCTAGGGAAAGAGGATTAGAATGCATTGCGTTATGAATGCTTCACAAATCCAGAATTTCTAAGTTTGGGGCTAACTCAGTCTAAATACATTGACAGAAGGAAAAACACAGATAGTCCTGCAGTTAGTTACTCCTCCTGTACAAATAGGTTTGAAGAAATATCCTCCCATTTCAGTCTGGGAATCTGGGAATCAAGATTTCCTACATGGCTTCTGGATACTCAGAAAGTTAATCCAGACATCAGGTTGGATGTGGATACTAAAAGCCGGATTTGAGGTGCTGACATCAGTATGATGGACCCTAGAGGTCTGTGCCCTTGATGTGGCCTTCAGACCATGACTGATCCATAGATCCTTTACAATATCTTGCCCCCCACCCCCATAACCATTTATAAGAAATGAGGTGATGGGAGGCCTGGAGTCCTCCGTCTGAGGTGCTGAAGGTCATCTGAGGAAGATCTAGGTAATGCTGTGTTTTGAGTGTATCCAAGGAGACTTGGGAGCTCCAGAAGCTTCCATGTGGTAGTGATGGAACTGCTTCAGACAGGACAGGATGGAAAGGTAGGGGTAGAGATCCTTAAAGCCTACAGTAGACCTGCTTTGGATGGGACTCATATAGCAAGTAGTTGAATGTCTGGTCTGGAATTATTTGCTCTATGCTGTATAGGCAATTCACAGAAGCCATTCTTAGGCCATTTCTGCACTATTATAATCCTGTTATTCCAGTTTCAACATCCTGTGGAATTCTGGGGTTTATAGTTTACTGAGGTCCAAGAGCTCTCTGGCTGAGAATTCTAAATGCCCCTCCCTAAACTCCAAACCCCAAGATTCCGTAGGAAGTTGAAAGTGGAATAATAGCACTATAACTCTGTAGTGTGGAAATGGGCCTAGAGAAAGTTCTATGTGCAGCTCATTGTTAAGTGAGCTTTAAATAGATTTTCTTGATAGTAGAGTTCTAACTGAGGATGTTTTATCTCTGGAAGACACATAGAGCTATGGGAAATCAGAACCATTACCACAGAATTAAGTGTTCTTTTACTAAAGTCTGTAGCTTTCATCAGAATCAGACAGATCTTGACTGGCATTGGAATTCCATGATTCATTGGGAAAGGGTTTCTTTTCTGACAGCCTGCTTAGCTCCAGAATTGCCACAAGTATTGCCAGAGCCAGTGAAGTGTAGTGGGGTGAGCACTAGACGATGGTCCTGGAGACCAGAGTTTAATTCCCCATTTGGCCATGGAAACCCACTGGGTGACCTTGGGTGCATCACACACTCTCAGCCCCAGAAAACCCCACGATAGGTCACCTTAGGGTCTCCATAAGTCTGAAATGACTTGAAGGCACAGAACAACAACAATTGCCAGAGTACAGCACAAGTTGGTAGATAATCCCCTGTTCTGTGCCAGGCTTAAGAGAGCATTGTGGAAATGTCACACTCAGGAGACAGGGAAGAGTCATTTGACATGGTCAGTGAATTTTTGACCTGAGTTTCAGATATTCTTTTGGGGTTATGCCAATATGACAAGATGAACCATCCTTTGGGCTCTCCTGTGCAACAGAGATCTCTTGATGAGCACTTCAAGCTGCTGAGTTATTGTACCCTGTAGTTAGGCTGTGTAATACCACCACACACTTATCCCCCTCCCTGACTTTTCTTCTAGATTGCTTTGCTGTGGAAAGAATCTCATGTGCCAGCTTGATGTGCATGTCTGCTGTGCAGAAGTTTTTCCTTTCATGGCTGTACTCCCTGGAGCTGCTATGTCTTGCTGCAGAAATTGCTGTTATAGCTATTGATTTTATGGTTTACAAAGTACACCTTTCTACACAAAGTTGTAACTGGAGATAAATTAATGCAGCAGAGAATACCTGCCTAGAAATGACCATGTGTACTTTAGGTTAGTATGAAAGTGCTAGGAAAGGCTGTTTTGTAGAGCCAGGTAGGCTTTTGATATAAACCATGCAGAAAGACCAAACTTGTAGTATACATAAGATCACTGCAAGGACTTGCACAGAGTTTTGCAGTGTCAATATGTATGCTGTTGTGTGCCTTCAAGTCATTTCCAACTTATGGAAATCTTCAGTTGAACCTATCAAGGGGTTTTCTGGGACTGAGAGTATGTGACGTGTCCAGGGTCACCCAGTGGGTTTCAGTGGCCAAGCAAGGAATCGAACCCTGGTCTCCAGGCTCATAGTGCAATACTAAAACCACTACCGAAGGTAATAAATACTCAGTTATACAAAGTTGTCTTATAGTAAATTTGTTGCACACTTTCCACTTTTGAGTACAAGATGTTCCAGGCCAATGACTTGAGATCTTGTATTCTTTTGAAGAAAAAGGACTGGAAGTATACTCTGTCTTTGGTGTCTCTGCTTTACTTACAGATGTGCAAGTAAAGCATAAATGGGGGGACACATTCCCTTTCTACATCAGACAGCAGATCCACTGACTACGCACCAGATTTCCAGAGAGTTACCAAATCCCACTGTGCTGCAGCAACTCACAGCTCTTTCTTTTTCTTCTTCCCATGTTCAAGCTTCCCATCAGTTTCTTCTCTCGTCCCTCCTTTTCTGGTGGTGAATGTGAGATAGACTTATTCATTAGCTATTAATGTTCTTTGGTTAAATTCTTACTGTACCGTTTCTGCTACTATAGGTGGTACACAGGAGGAGGCTGAATTTAATAGCTAGTGCCCTCAGATGTTTGAGGCATATTGTGATGAGGGTTAGAGTGGTACTCTTCTCTTTCCATTTAATAGAGTGATTGCCATTCACCATAAAGCAGCAAAGAGCATCATTTTACAAGAGTGTTACAATGGGCATCTGTTTTATTTGAATGCAGATTGGTGGCCAACTTAATGCAACAGCATGAGTATGTGTTTGAGTGTGCCTAGTTGATGTGCTTACTGCAGTCACTTTATTAAACTTCTGATGTTTTAAGTGGAATTCTGCCACATGACATTTTGATGTATTAATTAGATGGCACTGACCTATGGGGATTATGAATGATGCTAAATTTGGGCCCATTTTATAACTTGAAAAGGAGGTTGTCATAAGGTCAAGTGAAGAGCTCTGTTGGATCTGCCAAAGAGCTTGCTGAATTACATCGATATTTCCAGTGGTGGTCTCCCTGATACTTTTGTAGAATCACAGTCCTCCTTCATATGTTTTTTCTTCAGAGTCAGATATTCTTCAGCTGGCCCCTGGCATTCTGAGGTATAGCAGGTGGCTGCTGGGGAAAGGACCTGCACTGTGTTGGCATCCTAATTATGTAATGCTCTTAAGAAAGGTTGTTTGGCAGGTGCCTTGAGGTACCAGGCAAAGCCCTTTCTGTTTCCCCAGGCTTTTAGTTGTCTGTGTATTGCATTTGTCTTTGCTTGGAATTTTGTTTTTAATTCTGCTACTGGTTTTTATTTATTTTATTTTGATGTATATTCTGCTTTGCTCCCAAAACTTGGACTCAAGGAAGCTTACAATAAGTCTGTTGTTACCTGTAACAGATAAAAAAAAAAATAGAAGTCATATTAGGAAACAATTAAGTTATAATACTAAAAAGATAGTTGAATTAAAAATAATTTCATTGCACAACAGTAGAAACAAGTGTGGTATGTACCTGTCAAAAATGCCTTCCTCAGCAACCTGTCTATTGACAAAACCCACCTGAGTGGTGGTGGTAGTCCTCACCTGCTGGAAGAAGGACAGTATGGGGCACAGTGAAGTGGATAGGCAGCTGAACTTTCTTTTATAGGAAGTTTTACAGCTTGGGAGGAGACCCTGAGAAGTTCCTTTCTTGCTTCCCCACCAAATATACCTCTAAAGGTAGCAGGATGAAGAGTAGGGCCTTCTGCTGAACCATCAGAGTGTGAGCAAGCTTATAGGGGAGAATATATTCCTGTGTATAGCCTGGATCCAGTTCATATACTGTATTACAATCTGAATGCAAGTCTTTTATCCTGTTCGTTTTATTTTGTGACATGCTCTAGTGCCTTAATGTGCTTTTCTGTAACTTTCTGTATGCTACTCTAGTAACGTGTTGCAGGGTGTAAAACAAATCAATAAATAATGAAAAATATTTAGATATTTACTGCCTGTGGGCAAGAAGTTGTCTAATAGGAGTGTTAGCCTGTGTCCTTGCATTGCATCTTTTATACAAGACTAAAGCTGTATGCTTAACCTATTTTGTGTGGATCTTTGGCAGAGCAATGAAAGAATGGGATTGCGACCTTTTATTTCATTTTTTCCCTGGATGTATTTAATCTCCAACACTGCTTAACTGGTTGTTGCCAGAGGAGACTTATCCCTTGGAATTGTAAAAGAGATTCCAGAAGTGATTTTTTGCTTCTACCAAATAACTTGTCATTATCATAAATGTTCCTGAGGAAATGGTGTGTTGGTTCATGAAGCTCTGTCTCTCCTCTCCAATGATTTCACCACCATTTAATTCTTTTTATGAGTTCTTGTCCATTGTATGATTACAGTGTTCTCTGTGTTGAGTGTTGCTTTGATGAGGTGGCTGCTGAAAAAGGCAAAAAAGTAACTGAATAAAATTTGTGACACTTTGAATAAGGTTCAGTCTTGTCCGCTGTGCTATTGAACATCTACATTAAACCACTGGAAGAGGTTGTCTGAAGTTTTGGGGTCACGTGTCACCAGTAAGCTGATGATACACAGCTTTCTTACACTTTTTCACCAAATTCCAAGAAAGTTGGTCTGTGCTAAACTTGTGTCTGGTAGGTGTAATGAACTGGATGAGGGCAAACAAATTGAAGTTTAATCCAGACAAGACAGAGGTGTTCCTGGTCAGTCGAAAGACAGGTCTGAGAATAGGGATTCAGCCTGTGTTAAGTGGGATTACATTCCCCCGAAAGCACAGGTTCAGAGTTTGGGGGTACTCTTGTATTCAGCTCTGAGCTTGGCGGCCCATGTAAATTTCTGTAAAGCCCTATACAGCTTGGGCCCAAGGTATTTGAAGGACTATATCTCCCTTTATGAGCCTGTTAGATCTCTGAGGTAATCCAGAAATGACCTTTTCTCTCTCCTACCACCCTCTCAGATGTGTTTGGTATGAACAAGGGAGAGGACCTTCTCGGTGGATGCCCCCAGACTTTGGAACTCCCAACAGCAGATTAAGATGGCAGGCTTTTATAAATTGACTGAGTTTGGGCTTTTGATGCTGTGTGAATTTTAAGGTTGTTATAGTTTTTAAATGCATTTTAATTTGTTTAGTATTTTTGATATGTAATATTTTAGCTGTATAAATGGTTTAATTGTTTTTCTTTTTAATTTTGATGTTTTAATTTGTACTGTTTCTGATTAGCTGCTTTGAGTCCTACTGTCAGGGGAAAAATGGGAGATGATGATGATGACCTGCTGTTGATTGGTATCTGCTTTGGTCATGGATGCTTTGCACAAGGGACATGCTCTAAGGATTTCCTTTGCTTCTGAGTGGCTGAAAAGAGAATGCTGAGCGTGGTGCTCATTACTTTCTCCATTGGATTGCCATCTTTTCCACCGTTCCATATCATCAGGCTTGTGCCATGGAGCTTTTTCAGGTGGTAAAAAGCCTCCTTGACGTAGGCTTGGGAATACAACAGCTTGAACTTAGTGTTCACTAATTTAGTTGTTATTTTATGGATAAAGTCATTTGTGTTTATGCTAACTTGGATGCTGATGTTTTTAATAGATTTGGAGATGGATGCCATACCTCATTACAGGATGGAAGCAACTTTGGGTGCCCTGGTTGATGATGTACATTGGATAATGAAGTACAGCTCTGTTAGTTCTTTTCGATTCTCATCAGTCTTCAGTACTATCAGCTATGGTATCCTTTTGGATTGCTTATCTGTGTTCAGTTTAAGAGCACAGTCTTATGTTCTTCCTGGAAGAATGGTATCAGAAAGTCCTGGTGAGATACTCCTTCTTCCACTTTGTGGTCTTTTGTCCAAGGTTCCTTCCTATCCTCCATGCTTTTCAATATCTACATGAAGTAGCTGGGGAAATTTGTGCTGAAATGTTGTTGCTTGGCAAATGATAGTCGTACATCTAAAGAAGGCTGTGGGACTCTTTAATCAGTGTCTAGAGACAATTCTGAAGGAGGATGAAGATTAATAATGTGAGGCAATGTAGAGATATGGTGGGAAAGGAAACCAACTGATCTACAGTGGGTCTGTCATGAAAGGCTAGCTGCATAAGTGGGAATTCTCCTGGACTCTGTACTAGCATGAGGAGCTCAGGTGGCTGTGGTGTCCAGAAGTATTTTTTTGCCAGCTTAGGCTGGCACAACAGCTGTTGGCCCTGTCTGGAGAAGATAGCCTTCACTTTACTTATCCATGCACTAGTAATATCCTGACTTAGACCACTGTAATGCACTGTACCTGAGTTTGAAACTGGTTCAGAAATTTCAGCTGATGTAATATGAAAAAGTGAAACAGAATGCTGGGATCAGAGGAGTTGGGTCATGTGACATTTATACCAGACCAGCTGCCAGCATTGGATTTTCCAAGCCCGTTTTCAAGTTCTTGTTTTACCCATTAAAGAAATAAACAAGAGATGAGAACTGTGTGGGCCTCCAAGTTTGTTGGGGTGCAACTCCCATTATTCCTCATCATTGACTATGCTGGCTAAGGCTGCTGGGAGTTCTATCAACATTTGTAATGCTGCAGAACTGAAGTTTCAGATGTAACTAAATATGGTGGTAGGGATGGCTAGCACTTGAGGCAAGAATTTGGTGCTATTAAAACAAGAGCGTAGTGTAGACTGATGTGGAGAACTGATGTTCACTGTCTGTAGCCTTTGTAGCCAAATAATTGTGCAACCCAGTCCATCATCTTTTTAGGAAATCCCTCAGTAAATGTAGATTTCTCTGTGTCTTTTCTAATTTAACCGAGGGACACGTATTGGTTGTTTCCCCCTTAATACTTTCCTCTTTTCTTTTCTTTGTGTTCAGTTCTTCCTTTTTTTCTTTTATTTTATTTTTGTATACGGCACCTTGTGTCTTTTTTCTTTGTTGCTTAAGAAACAGTAAAAGTTTTCCATTTTTCACATGTGCCTGCTCAGGGGAAAAAGCCCTGAATTCTACAACCAGTGCAGTACGTGCATGTGTAATTTTCTGTAATTAGTTATGTTCGCTGCTGTCAAGGAAGGCTGTACAAGGCTGTATAGATACCGAAGGCATAGTTCGTTGGATGACTAATTTTGTGCCCAGTGCCAAATCAGTTTTATAATAATAGATATAGAGAACTTTAGCTATTGCTTGCAAGTTGTGCTACATAAAAACAGGTTGTTAGAGAGTGGTAGCTGGCCAACTTGTCATCCTTGGATGAAAAAGGTTATCTGAATCAATTGTGTCTCATTTTCAACCCTTGTTTTGGTGTGGAAACTTCACTGAGTGTCTTATTTTATGAGTTTTATGTTGAGAAAACACTGAGGGGAGGAGGTAACCTTGTAGACTTTTCTCAGTTTTTCAGTTGTTTTTGATACTTTGTCCATGGTATGTGTGTCTGAAAAGTTTGTGGCAGGCACTATTGTCTTTGGTTGTGCTCTTACTTGGATGGCTGTTTCCACTGGGAATTACTGCTTAACTTCTTAGTAGTCAGCCTTTGTTGTTCTGAAAGGTTCTGTGTTTTCTCTAATATGCTTCTAACAAGAATATGAAAATGCAGGGAAAAAGTAACCTGAAAATGTGGTCTGAGATACCACCAGTCTGTGGATGACACTTGGTTTTGTCTCTCTTTTCTTCATCAGGAAAAGATGAAGAAAATTGAGGCTCTGTCTGTTCTTCATTGATTCTTGGGTGTGGAATCCAAGAACTTGATTGATTCCTAGAATTTGTTTGTTGGGAGCAATAATGGTCTGGGTGAAGGTGAACAAACGGAGAACATCCAGAAAAGTTGGGAGGTACTGTGCCTCAGTGGTTTGTCAACTATGCAGGGGATGATCAGTCTGCTTTAAATGGGGATTACACTTCCCTGAAAAGTAGCATGCCTGACTTGGCATTTTCAAGGTGTTTTGGACTGAGTGTAGCTTGTTGACTGTGCTTCTGGAGACTGATGAGATCTGTAATCCAAAAACATCTGGACAGCATCCTATCAGAGAAGGTCCCCCTACTATATCAGATTTGCAGCCTGGGATGTTATTGTCCCTGTATTTTCATCAGAGGCTACAGTGATCTTTATAGTTTGCAGTAATGATAATGCAAGCTGCAATGATAATGCCAGCTGCAACCTTGCCTGAATGCCTTGGTCGTAATCATCCTTGTTCTGGAAACCTCCTACTTGACTGTTACCATGCATTGTGTGGAACTGCCTTTAACAGCTATTTTAAGCTGGGGTTTGGAGATTGGAATTGGTCTAGAATGGGGCTACAGGTTTATTGACTGTACATTTTGATTGCATTATTCCTGTGCTTGGCAGTTGGATCAGCTGGCAGTCTATTTCCAAGACTAATTTAAAGTGGCAGTTTTAAACTATTTATTTATTGAATTTATATCCTCCCTTTCTCCCAGATCTGATCCAAGGTGGCTTACTAAAACATTATTTACAAAAGTTAAGAAGAACGTAAATGTTAACAATTATGAAGATATGCTTCAAACCATAAAAACACTTAAAACATTTTTAAAATGTAGTTTCAGTAACAGATAAAAAAGATTAAAAGATTAAAACATCACAGACACTACTCTTCCATAATTAAAATTTGAGATTCAAACACCTGCCTGAAAAAATATCATCTCCTACCGGCAGAAAGAAAGCAAGGAAGAGGCCAACTGGATCTCTTGTGGAAAGAAGTTCCACAATCTGGGAGCAGCCACAGAGAAGGCAATTTCCTGAGTCCTCACCAACCATGTCTGTGAAAGTGATGGGACAGAGAGAAAGCGCTCTCCTGCAGATCTTAACAGTCATGCTGGCTTGTGTAAGGAGACATGGTCTTTCAGATAGTCTGGACCCAGATAGTTTAGGGCTTTGAATGTCAAAACTAGTACTTTGAATTCTGCCTGGAAATGGACTGGTAGCCAGTGCAGCTGGAACACACTTCCCTGTGCAGTCCCCTGCGTGGGTCACCTACTGAGGTGACCAAAGCAGTCTCTGTCCCGTAGCCAGGTGTTACTGCAGTTTAGGCCTCCTTGGAGATAGCATATAGATATCATTTTGATAGCATAATTTGGCTCTCTTCCACCACCCCTCTCCACGTGTTTGTGAGGCCCCCGGACAAGCACAGAACTAGGCTCAGCCACTAATCACTTGACATTCCATTCTCCACCCAGACAGGCCAGAAATAGCCGGATCCTTGCTTTAGGAGACCTGTCTGCAAACACCCTCATTATGTATGCACGCTGTTTACAAAGAACTCCCTGCCCCAAGCAGGCAACTTGGCAAGCTGAATACTCAACTGCCGAGCACTGAGCATTTGCATACTGGCTAACTCTTTGTCAATTCAGACTTAACTCAATCATGTTAAATTTTTACCTTTCCAAAGCTTTGTCCCGCTCCTAAAGCGCATTGTTTTCCCCAAGTATAGCATAGCCTGCAGTTACATTTCTCCCTATAAAAACCCCTGATTCCGAGACCATCCTCGGATCGCTCCCGAGTTCCAGACTGCCTTGTTGCCGCTTTGCTGGGTGAGCTTCCCCTCAGCTCCATGTGCTGAGATATATCGAACCCCAACCTCGCTCTCTATATTCTTTCCGGGCTTCAGGAACAGGTTTCGTATCACTTGAATCAACTATCCCTCTGAAAATCCCGCTATCATACTCACACCTTTATTTTCCTTGGTTATCTGTGTGCGTGTGTTGCTTACATTGTGTGCCTGTATTTAATAAAGATCATTCATTATTTCCAACATGGTTTGCTTCTTGACTTGGGTTACAAGATCCTGCTGCATTACCCTGCCTCTCGTAGTGCCAACCAGTGTTCTTGACTAATTTCCCCATCTTGTGTAATTGTAAGGTTATTTAGGTGTCCCTCCCGGGATCCCCAGTAAACAGGATAACAGAAGCCTCAAGCCAAATGAGCACCGTAGTTCTCTAGGGAGCTGGCATTGATGAAATGAGTGGACAGAAACAACAGCAATGATGGTGGAAGACTCAGAGGAAGTCTGACCAAACACAGAGTAGAGTTCATTGGAAAGCCTAAGCTGCAGTAATGGCAGCAGTGAAGAAATATTTTCTCACTACCACTATTGCAGCTGCACAGCATTGTTCCAGCATTTTTGAGTGGTCATGAGCCTTTTATGTTGTGTTCCACAAAACAGTATATAAACAACTTGACAGCCCATTGTGAAGAGTCTGCAAAGTACTTTGCTGATAAAATTGCCTGGATCCCCTTTGACTCAGATTCTGTAGTTGATACAGGTCTGATGGATGTAACCTGGGTCCCTGCTTGTCTTGCATGGGTGGATACATTTCAGTTTGTGCAACCTGAGGTTGCGGACAGGATACTTAGAGAAGTGAGAGCTGTCACATTCATAAAGGACCAGTGACTTTTCTGGCTGTTGAAAACAGACCATCTAGACTGCAGTCATCTGGGTTTGGTCATGGATGCTTTGCACAAGGGTCATGCTCACTTGGCTCCTCTGTTTGAGAGGGAATGCTTAGGAGCAATCGTGTCCACTGCCCTGGCCATTTTCCTATTCCAGAGATCAGCCAGGAGTTCAACAGGATCACCTGCCAAGGCAACAAGAAACTCCCCAAGAGCCATCAGGAATCCATCCAGATCCATAAGTTTCCTGAGGAGGAATATCTTAATAGCCCCCCACAAGGGTGTGAGTCCACAGAGTCTCAAACACATCAAGTAGTGATCTATCCATGACAATGGAACTGTAGACAGTTCCTCCACACAAGATCACCATCATCCTACCCTACACAGAAAACTATCGCCTTCTACCATATGCTTCCATGTAAACTTTGAGATCTTCTTCAGAAGCACTACTTGAGGAATACCACCAAACCAAATGAAGTAACCAAATGTTTAGGGACACGGCCTTTTTGATGGGTGTTTCCTCCATTGTGGAACAGCCTCCACAGAGTGATTCTTCTGGCACTTAGGCTTTTTAATGACTTATATTTAGCCTGTGTGTTTTCTGTGCTTTTACTTGTTGTGGTTTTAATACCTTTTATTATTATATTGTTGTTTCTGTGAACTGGTCCAAGAACTGCTCATACAGTATGGCTTAATAAAAATAAACATTGGTCTTTGGAGGCCACTGTGAAAGGGGGCCAGATTTGTATTCTCGCTTTTTGAGGTAGTCCAAGATTCAGGTCCCATATCTGACTTCTCTAGTTAAAATACCTCAAGCCAGGACTGAAAACTGTGTACTCATGAAGGCTTCCTTTGTTTTGGACTGACAGGAGCTATAGTTCAAAAAATCCGAGGTCTATGAGGTTGTTACTTTCTGAACTAAAGTGACAGTGCTTGGGAAGCTTCACTGTCAGTTGCTGGAAGTCTGCTAGCAGTGGGCATGTTATTTGGTCTTATTTTTGTTAAAAAGGTAAAGTTAACAGACCTAATATTGAACAATAATAGATTAGATTTGTTAGACAAGGCTTTTTCTCTCTTGCTTGTGTATGTGAAAATCACGTAAATGTTGTTCAAATGAAGGTAATTTTTAGAAAAGTTCCTCTCAGCAACTTCAAGAAACATTATGTTGGCTCTCGACTTAGTTTTCATCCTGAGAAGTAGCACTCATGACCTGTGTTAAGTCACCAGAATTCTGACACACAGGACTGAGTGCCTCTGCCCATGTAGAGAGTGTTTCCCTCAAGAAGGAAACCTTTTTTCACATTTTGAAATGAAAGCTTCCTTATCCCAGGAGTGAAATTTCATACCTTTTGATTTATCTTCAGCCTGCCCACGTGAAGTAGTTCCACATATGGTGTGCATTTGGATATGTTGCTATGAGTTGGCAGACTGGTCTTCAAAATTTCTAAGAGACTAACACGCATGCATGCATTCTAATTGAATGCACTCTACAGTCATTTCCATAGTCCCAGTTGTGCATAAATTGGATTTACAGCATAAAGCTGCATTTGTAGCACATTGCTTACTACCCTGCAGACGTAGCCCTCACAAGTAAGTGCGTTATGTAGGTAGCTGGCTGCTGTGAGAGCTAGATGCGTTCATTTGCTTTTTGATTTCTATTTACTGCTATACTTCTCTTCAGTCATGCTCATGAAAAAAGTAGAAAAAGCCAACAGTGTGTGTGTATTTATAAATTGAAAAGGGAGAGAGCAGAATTTATTTGGAGTGAACTATAAGGGAATATGAATGAAAGCATGCATGTTTTAATTCCTAGAGATTAAGGAGCTCTCACTTCTACCTTCTTTTGTTATTTGGCAGTATGATAGGGTAGAAAATGGGTCCCCTCTCACTCAAGTGCATTGTTGATTTTGTGGAATGTTTCTCATTATTTGACCAGCAAGTAATTAAATGACCAATATCCCAACCACATTCCAGTACAGACTGTTGAAACAGACTGTACTGAGCTGCACAGATCATTGATCTGTCTTGAATACAAGGTGAACCTTTAAATGTTTCTTCACTGGCATTGAGGGGTTTTGCTTTGTAGTCTTTTAGATCCTAAATGATTTTTCATAACTTTCCCATTTTAATATTTCTTCTTTTCTATATGGGTTTTGGAGTCAAGGGAAAGGCATTTGTCTGAGGAATTTCTTCTTCTGTGTTGCAGAGTACAGCACAGAGATATAGATGACGTGTGTTCAGCTTGCTGGCTCCTTGCCTAGGACTTGATGCCTTACATCTGATCTGATGAGTGAAGCATGACCCAAGGGAGAACTGCCCAGTCTTATCTGTTTGCCAGGAGAAAGCACAGATGCATGGAGAACGGCATGGGTGTCTCATAGACCCTCCCGGGTGTGTTGGTCTCCAGTGTTTGCTGGATATGTTTAGTGTCTCTGCTTCAGTGCAGCTGCTGCTCTCTTCTGATACTATGTGGTTGTGTTAAAAGTTTATAGTATTTCATGGGTGATAGGCCAAGGGTTTCCTCCGGACTGGTGAGTGGTAGAAGACCCCACCCTCAGTAGTGCCGTATTAGGACAGATAGAGGTTAGCAAGAGGAACAGCTCCAGGCTAGAATTAATTGCTAATGTATTTTGAAAGGTTTTTATTGTCCTTAAGCTTTCCAGGGTGAGGCTGTACAGTTGGCTAATAGGAATTTTTGCATGGTTGAAAGGCTATATAAGTTCCTTGCTTGCTGAAGGGCCCAGTTTTTCCTGGTGTAGAACTTTGCCATGAAAAACAATTACAATTTGAGTAATATTGAGAGATGTTAAGCAAAAATTATAGAAGTCTGCATTAAGTGATGGCACTGAAAAACTCAGGGTGCAGTTGGAATTATGTCAGTCTGAGTAGATTTGCATAAATGTGCGCCTGCTTTACATGATAAGGAAGGCAGATGTTTGCGGGGGGGAGTTAAGACAGCTTTGAAACTTTCCTGTGCTTAGAGGCCCCACTTTGTCCAGACTTTAGGTTCCCTGAGCTGTTAGTAGAAACCTTGAATATAGCATAATAAAAATACTTTGCATTTGTATATTACTTTTTGAATGTTTAAAGCACATTGCATCAATTATTTTAATCCTGTAAAATAAGCCACTATTACTATCCCAACGTTTTAGAAAGGAGTACTGGGGCTGAGAGTCTAGTGAGTTGTGATAGAGGCAGAACTTCTTTCTTGGTTGAACTACAGATGTCTTTTCATTTGTTTTATTAATTTGCTGGACTCTGAATGGATTTTCTTGATCATATATTGTTGTTGTGTGCATTCAAGTCATTTATGACTTATGGTGACCCTAAGATGCTCCGATCATGGGGTTTTGAGGGCTGACAGTGTTTGATGTGCCCATGGTCATCCAGTGGGTTTCCAAGGCCAAGCAGAGAATCAAACTCTGGTTTCCAGCATTGTAGTCCAGCGCTCAAACCACTACACATTTATAGCAGTGGGCAACTGTTGACTTCAAGAGATCTTGGAAAATCTTGAAACAAAGTTATGTGATAACTGCAGCAAGATGGTTACACTCACAGAAATGGAAGAGTACTGAGGTTCCAACAAAAGAGAACTAGCTAGTTAAGTTACTGGACTTAGCACAGATGGACAAATCAACAATTTTATTAAGAGAATAAAAATTTAGAGACTTTTGCAGAAGATTGGAATCTGTTAATACACTTTTTGGAAGACAAAATAAAATGTTGACTGTAGGATTTAGCATTTTGGGGGATGTAGCAGTGGAAGTATTTGAAATGATATCTGGATCTAGAGAAGTTTTACAAATTACTTAGAGTCTGTGTTGAGAAAGCTGGAAGCCACCTTCTTTAAAGATATTTGTAGTGTTTGTGTAAATCGTTTTTTGTTTTGTAGGTCCCTTTTTTCTTTTTTAATTTTTTGGTGTGTCTTCTGTATTTATGTCTTTATGTATGTTCGGTGTTAAAAACTTTGTTCTTAATTAAAATTAAGCCAAAAAAAAAAGTAAAACCTTGCAGAAAGTTGGCACTATAGCTCAGGATTTAAAGACATATTCTGCATAACAGGTGTTAACCACCTATGTTTTGTTCTATAATAGGTGCTCTTTTACCCCTGCTATTTGCTGTTGAGAGAGCCAGTGGGGTGTAGTGGTTTGAGCATTGGACGATGACCCTGGAGATCAGGGTTCGATCCCTGCTTGGCCATGGAAACCCGCCGGGTGACCTTGGGCACATCACACACTCTCTGTCCCAGAAAACTCCATGATCCCAGAAACCTTAGGGTCACCATCAGTCGGAAATGACTTGAAGATACACAACAACAGCAACAATTTGCTTGGATGACACTTGATGGGCTTGCTCTTACCTTTTACTTACTACCCTGGGTAAGCAGGGTGGTCTTTCTTTCAGGGGCTTCATAGTTGCTTTGCTGGCAAAAGTAGTGTAGTTGCTGATGTACTAGAATGATTGCTGGGTTGAAGCAAATGAACATTGTACTTACCATGTAATGCCTCTGGATACTTAAAACTACATTGAAGTGCTTCTTACACTGCTTGCTATCAAGACCTTGCAGGACAGAATTTTGTCTTTCTTGGGACATATATTCACAGTACCTAATTCCATTTATCTTATTTTGTCATGAGGCATTGCTTTTTTATTTTTTAAAGGCCAAACTCGCCATCAGCTCTCTGATAACAGATCATTTGTTTGCTTCTCTGAGGAGCTATTGGCTTTGTTGACTACAATCAAAGAGGATGGGTTGCATGGTAGGTTGTATATTCACCACAAAGATTAATCTCCTAATTAGAACAAACCTAGTCTAACAGTCATTCTGTCTTCAGTAGTAACCCACATGAAAGCACTTAAATCCTGTTAGGTTATGTCAGGTAATTAGAAAAATTCCAACCAATGCAAGCCTTAGCTGAAATAATTTTCTTACCATACAGATGGTCTCAAATTTATTCTATCTTAGAGCTCAGTACAATTAGCTCTCCGTATCCACAGATTCTGTATTCACTGATTCAATCAACCATGGCTTTGAAAATATTCCTAAATAAATAAAAAAATTTTTTTTTGAAAAATCTGAAAAGCAAGCTTTGATTTTGCCATTTTATGTAAGGGATGCCAGTTTCCTACATCTCTGAACATGATGGGACTTGAGCATCCATGAATTTTGGTATCCACAAGGGGTCCTGGAACCAAACCCTAGTGGATACCAAGGGCCCACTGTATATAGTCCCACTGCTACCATCCACCAAAGAATGCACTGACTCCTGCTGTAACAAAATGTACAAGGTTCAGTTTAGCATTTTCAGTATTTACCTTGTAGTATCCATATTTTGAACTGCAGGAAGTATAATGCTTTTAGTGAACCTATAGAACTCTAAAACATGCAGGCTAAAACATTAGAAAACTTCTGATCTGTTATAAAAATGTATAAAATACGTTTGCTGTGTATTTCTTCCAGTATTCCATTATAACTGCAACATGAGTCCAAAGCTCTTGTGTTGCTAAAGATATTCCTTGCAAGATTTCAGCTTACTGAAATAACTGCCTATGTCAGAGCTTAGATACAGCATTTGCCAGTTATCCATTATTTCAGCTTAAATCGGCTTTTTTCAAGCTCTTAGCCCCTTCCTTCAAACATGTTAAGAGCTTCCTAGCAGTTGAGCTTTTATTCATCTCCAGAGGCCTCAGTTCATTCTGAAGTCTGGAAAGCCATGAAAGATATTCTCAGCAGTTCCAGGATGAAGCATCCTTTAGTTCTGGGGTGCCCACCACCTCTTTCTCTCCCCCTCTCGCTCCTCCCCCTCTCCCCACTCCTCTTCTACCAGCTCCACTCTTGTTTGCCAGGCCACAAAGACCAAATGCACAGGGGTAAAATGGGGAATACTTGGCTCAGCAGTAATACACATGAAAAGGACTTTGGGATTATTGTTGATCATAAGTTGAACATGAGCCCACAGTGTGATGCTGCAGCAAAGGAGGTGAAACGTATTTTAGTCTATATTAATAGAAGCACAGTCTCCAAGTTGAGGGTAGTAATAACCCCACTATATTCTGCACTGGTTAAACCCCATTTGGAATACTGGCTTCAGCTGGGCATTGAAGAGAATATCTTGAGGGATGCTACAGAGTAGAGGGAGCAGGTTTGTTCTCTGCTGCCCCAGGGCGTAGGACCAGGTCTAACAATTTGAAATTACAGGAAAGTAGATGTTGATGGAACATTAGAAGGAACCTCTTGCCAGTAAGAGTGGTTTGACAGTGGAACCAATTGCCTAGAGTGGTGGTGGGGTCTCCTCCTCTGGTCATCTGTAGAAAGAGGCTGGACAGCTACATGCTGATGATGCTTTGTTTAGAGATCTTTCATTGAGCAGGGAGCTGGACTTGGTGGCCCACGAGGCCCCTTCCCACTCTATGATGCTCTGACTATATCTTGTCCTGTTGTTCCTGCTTTGTTTTTGTTTGTGTCTTTTGAAAGTCCATAAATCAGAAATAGAATTATCCTATGGTAAGGCAGTGTTTGAAAATCAAAACTGAATGTATTTGAGTTGTTGTTGTAATATAATAGAACGATGCATTTTCTGAAAGCGTGCTGGGAACATTTTCTTAAAATACTGCTGTGTCTGGAAGGGTAGGACATATATATGGCTATCTGTCTGCATATGGATTTCTGTGCTTCCTTCAGAAAAGCTGCCTGTTGATTTTCCAGTACATAAGTGCCTTGCTGACTGGCTTCACAGTGTGTGCATCTGTGTGTCCACTTTAAGAGGGTTCATCTGCAATGCAGCTGTTAGCTGGGAAGTTCTGTAAATCAAGAAGAAGCAAGCTAGTCCTGTGCTTGCCGGCATTTGTGGTTGGGTCCTTGTTACAGCAGTGAGAGGGGGAGTAACTGGCAAAGAGAGGCTCAGAGGGGAGCATTGTTGGGAAAAGTGATTTTTACAGTGGCTCATTAGCCCAAGTCTTAGATCTGCATTGTTTGCTCTGAGGGAAAAACATATGAATAGCAGTGGGCTGGGGTGTGGAACTGGGAAATCTTGGTGATCTCATTGTCTCCTTGTTATTTCTCTTTTTAAAAAAAATTAAGAATTCTTAACAAAAATGCATTAAATATTACAAAAACAGAATTATAGAAAAGCAGCATGGTGTAGTGGTTTGAGCGTAGTACAATCCTGGGGAGTTTGATTCTCCATTCAGCCATGGAAACCCACTGGGTGTTCTTGAGCTTGTCACACACTCTCAGCCCCAGAAATCCCCATGGTAGGTTTGCCTTAGGGTCGCCATACGTCAGAAATGACTTAAAGGCACACAACAACAAGTAAAGAAAGAGGAAAAAAGGGAAAAAGAATGAGGAACAAACCCTGTCATGCCTCATGCCAAATCATCATTCCCTCATGCCAAATCAGGCATTTTACTTTTTGGTGGATTCTGTCAGGATTTCTTTGTTGCCCCTGTGAATTTACTGTCAGGTTCTTATGAAGGAAGTGCTTAAGCTACCAGCCTCATTATGAAGACTTTGAGAAGATAGGCTTTGAGACCTATGTATCTTTTTAGGCAGCAGCGAAACATTTCTGCTCTTGGGAGTGTTGTGGGATCATGTGACCATCAGGCAGAGCCACAGTGATAGCTGCATGTTTTACTCACAGGCATGAGAAATAGTATTTGTACCAGGAATCATTCTTGTACCCCTCCCCATGCACGAGACTTTCATTATCTACTTGACCCCAGTCAGATAGGAAAATACTGCTGGTGACTTCAGAAACCAGCTGACTCCAGAGGAAGAAGAAACTTGAGAAACTTGCATTTCCTGTTTCCTCTACAACTTGTACAGGGCTCAAAAAAAAAAAAAAAAAAAAGCTGTGGGGAATTGTTGAAGATGTTACTCCATCTATAGTCTGAAGCTCTCCTTGATATAAAGCTTATTGTAAGCCTTAATGTGATTGTATTGAAATTCCAGGACACTGAAACTTTGTGCAGAGTGTCTACAAATTGGCTCTCCTCTGTAAACAAGATGGCCTCCACTTATAGAGTGGTATGGTAGGAGGAGCACAGCTATGTGCTTGTCTGACCCCACGTGGTGAACTTACATAGGGAAAGGACTGTGGAACAGGGCTTCAATGTTAATGTAGATCATGATGGTAATCATGCAACCTTTGAGATGTTGTTGGATTTGAACTCCCTAGCCAGGATAGCCAGTGATGGAGAATGCAAGGAATTGCAGTTCAGCAAATCTTAGAGGTCCACACACTTCACAGTTCTCGTCTAGACTAGGAAGCATGAAGGCTGCAGGCAGCTCTGCCTGGCTTCCATTCTCTTGTTAGAAAGCATTGTGCAAAGCTATCTTGAGATTCTGTGATTAGGTAGCAACTATCCTAAACATTTCACAGAGATAACATGGGGGGGAGGAGTAGAAAACCACACTGAATTGGTGACTGATTTTAGTAATGGATTGGAGTAGCCAAATTGAAAGCAAAATGGAAACTCAGCAGCATGAAAGAGATTGTCCCAGAGGTGGTCCCTCAACCACTGGGCTAGCTCTGCTGGGTGCAGTGATTTCCTGGCTGGGAACCCTTTTGCACAGCTAGAAATGTGTAGGCCTGGAAGCGAAATGGACAAATTTGGGAAGAGAACTGAATTTTGTCTGTTTTTTTCAAGGATAACATTTTTTATTTTTTTTTCCAGTAGAAGGATTGGACATTTTCAGGAGCATAGGTAAATGAAATGTTTTTGCATTTTTCTATGTTTGGAATTATTAAGATGCTTTTAAGAGAAAATTTTAGTCAGAATGCCAAGCACTGTGCAATAAGAAGATTTGTAGATAAGAGTCTAGAGAAACAGAGACTGATCATTCCTAATTATATTGTATACTTGTACAACACTTATATCCTGTGTACATTTCTGTCCCTGGTAGATGATGCCATCTTTAATGCCCCAGTATACTCCATAATTGCTCATGATAATAAACTATTAGAGAGTTCAGTATTTTCATTGCTCAGTTAACCTTGATGTCAAAATATTCTGCTAGCTTAGTCCTTGAGATTTTGTGTTTGAATGAGGCTAATGTTTCTGACTAAATAGTACATCATATTTTGCTTGTTAAAAAAGTGTTGTTTCTTTCCCCCCCTTGCTTCTTGTAGCTTAAAGTGAAACAGCTTGTAGCACTTTTTGCTTGTACAGATTTTTGTCTTTTTAAATTTCCAAAAGATGGCAAATTGTACAATTTTGTATGCTACCTATGCTATGAATGAAGCATATTATGTTTCTAAAGCAATAACGTTAAGTTTGATGTTGGTATGATAATAAGTTATGAGCATATTTTGGTTCTTCTCCAAATTGCAATTTTGTTCCTGAAGAAAACTAAGGAAAAGAAACTTTTCTGTCCCCTCTCCCAACTCATGGCTTCAAAATTTCCAGAAATGTTCCATCTCTGTGGACAACTAAGCTGCATCTCTGCATGAGGCACTTGCTAGAGGAACTCTCTTCCAATTTGCACCATGAATGGAGTCATTTCATCTTTTTATACCATTTTACATTAGGGAAAACACTGGCAGATGAAACACAGGGTACATGTTCCCTGCCCAGGTAGCATACAGCATAGGAGGAAATCCTTACTATTATCTGCCATCACTAAAAGGAGAAAAGAACCTTTCCCTGCTAGTCTTCAGGGGGCATGGCGGGGACCACTGCCCTGTGCTTGACCTTTTTCATCCAGATTAGGAACAGAAAGTCTCCATCCCACTTATAGAGTAAAATGTGTGCTTGGCACAATGGATTTCTCTATATATGGTTTTCTTTTTAAAAATGCTAGACAGATTTGGTTGGGTTTTTCCTCCCTCCCTCACGGCATGTGTGTGTGTATGTGTAAAGTAGACTGCTGAGGAACCAGGCCCTGGCAATAGAGAAGGATGTGTGAACTGGCCGAAGCCATCTATAAGCCACGTGCCCTTTGCTGTAAGGGGCTATTTTTAGATTCTGCTTCCTAGGATATGCTGTTCACAGCCACCTATCATGATGGAAATGTCACTGAGGCATAGGAACAGACTCCTAAACCTTCTGCTAATATTCCTTCCTTCCAAAATGTCCATGTGTGCAATGGCTTCAGTCAAAAGAGCTGGTATTCTGCCATCAGGCCAAAAGCATATCATAAAGTGTGTTAAGATACTTCACAACTGACTAGAAAATGGAAGGGAGGAATAAACTTTACTCACATTACTTAAAATTAGAAAATAGGAGATAAAGTGTATACTAGTAAACCTGCATTCTTGGTACAGGCCTACCATTCTGTCGCAATGTATCACACTGTCCCTTGACTCCTGCTCTTCTCCAGAAATGCAAATAAGTTATATAGCCTTTGGAGAGAGGAGAATGCTGTGCTAGCTGAACCAAGGCATCTCCCTTTGTCCCCTTGAAAATCAAAACTGTGTCCCTTTTCTAGGTTGTTTAGGGATACAATTTAAATATCTCAGTTCCAGCTTTTCAATGTTTGACGGACAGAAATCTACTGAGTTCCATGTTAGGGCTCATATTTTGTAATGTGTGGTGCAGCTGAAGTCTTACATTTATTCATTCCTTTCCTGAGCTGGTGGAAAGAAGAAAAGTGAAAGTAAGGTTGTGTGTAAGTGTTTTCCCAGTGTTTGGAAATAAGCGTCTCATTCTAAGCATTTCTTTGCACCTCGGTGTTTTTGTTTTAATTTTTAAGCACTAAATAGAGTTATTTGAGAACTAATGAAAACAAGGCTCTTAAATAAAGCAAGCAGCCTCCCCCAAACCCTGCCATTTTAAAAGGTGTTCAAAATAATTTCATGTTTCAAAGGTGCATATCACATAATCTCAACTGTCTTAATTTGCATTGTTTTTATAGAATGCTGGGAAGTCTAAATTTCTCTCAAAGCACTTTTAATGCTCAACACTTCAAACAAATTGAAAGATAACAGTGATACAGCTTATTTATTTATTTAGTGCATTTGCATGCCACGTTTCTCTCAGAGTAGAACCCGGTAATTCTCTAAACAAGAGGGCAAAAGGATCAATTCGAACAGATGGCTTACTAGTGTCATCTATACCAGCCATTCTGAATGCAGGGTGGCCTCTGCAGATCTTATTGGACTTTGGATACCACAGTCCTTGAACACTGACCATGTTGAAAAGGGCTTCTAGTAGTTGAAATCCAACGTATTTGTGGTACCATCCAGCGGTTGAAAACTTCGTTGTTGTTAATTGCTGTCAGGTCAACTTTAACTTATGGTGATCCTATAAATGAGAGACCTCCAGGTCACCTGGTCCTCAACCTCCCTGCTCAGGTCTTACAGGCTCAGGGCCATGGCTTCTTTGATTGAGTCTGTCTATCTGCAATACAGTCTTCCTCTTTTCTGACTGCCTTCTACCTTACCAAGCATCATTCCCTTTTTTTAGTGAGTCATATCTTCTCCTGATATGGCCAAAGTATGACAGTCTCAGTTTAGTCATCTTGGCTTCTAGGGAGAGTTCGGGCTTGATTTGGACTCATTTATTTGGCTTTTTAGCAATCTGGGGTATCTGTAGAACTGTTCTCCAGCACCACATTTCAAAGGAGTTTTCTTCCTGTCAACTTTCTTCCCCGTTCACCTTTCACAACCATACATAGAAATTGGAAATATGGTGATATGAACAATCCTAATGTTAGTACCGTGTGATATATCTTGATGCTTCAGGATTTTGTCTAGTTCCTTCTTAGCTGTCATTTCAAGTCTTAGTCTTCTGATTTCTTGACTGCAGTCTCCATACAGGTTAATGACTGAGTCAAGGTATGGAAAATCTTGAACTCTTTCAAT
The DNA here is from genome assembly GCA_948474755.1 of Ctenosaura bakeri. Classification (NCBI taxonomy): domain Eukaryota; kingdom Metazoa; phylum Chordata; class Lepidosauria; order Squamata; family Iguanidae; genus Ctenosaura; species Ctenosaura bakeri. Next base: position 202,309 of record CAOLHI010002308.1, read on the forward strand.
GTCTGCATTGTCTACTTTAAAGTTGTGTATGTCATCCGTAGTCATTATTTTTGTTTTGTTAATATTGAACTGTAAACCTTCTGTCACATTATCTTCCTTGATTTTCTTTAGTCATCATTCTAAGACTTTACTGTTATCTGTAGTAGTCATGGTATCATCTGCATATGTTAAACTGTTCCTTCCTTCCATTTTATGCTTCCTTCTTCTGAGGCTAATCTTACTTTACATATGATATGTTCAGTGTACAAGTTTAATAGATAGGGTGATAAAATGCAGTCTTGTCTGACCCCCTTGTCAATTAGAAACGATTCCATTTCTTCATATTCTATCCTGATAGTCCCTCTTGCCCTGACTACAGGTTGTGCATCAGGACAGTAAAATGTTGTAACACACTCTTGTATTTAAGAGCAATCCATAATTTTTCCTGATCTGTACAACCAAAGGCTTTGCTATAATCTATAAAGCACAGACTGATTTTCTTCTGAAATTCTTTTGTGCATTCTATTATCTGATGTATGTTTCTCACTAAAGGTATAATGAACATCTTTGTTGCAGAATTTTGAGTATCCGTTTGCTTACATAGCAAATTAATGCAGCAGTCTCATGGTTACTGCAACCCCTGGTGTTCCCTTTTTGGGTGTTGGAACATATATTGAGCATTTCCAATCTATCGACCATTCTTTTGTTTTCCATATTTGTTGATAGATTTTAGTTAGAACTAGTGCAGATCTGTCTCTGTAGCCTGAAGCAGCAATTTTGGTATGCTGCCTGTTCCTGATGTTTTATTTCTGTGAAATAATCTGAGTACAGCTTCCAAAACTGTAGGTTCATTTTCACATGGTTCTTGTTTGAATTAATCTGTCATCCTTTCATCTCTTTTATGTAGTGTTTCAGTGTGTTGCTTTTATTGGCTTTTTATTTCTACTTGGTCACTTCTCTTGCTGGTCCTATAGCATGCCCAGTCTTGATTTAAATTTCCTTTTGATTTCTCAAATCTTGTGCAAGAGGTCTCTCGTTTTTCCGTTGTTGTTGTTGTTATTGTTGTTGTTGTCATCTTCTACTTTTCTGCATTGATTACTATAATAGTTCTCTTTGTCCCTCTGAAGAAGTAGCTGAACAGTTGCATTCAGGCTTCTGACTCTATTTCTGTCACCTTTTACTTTTACTTCTCATCTGTCCTTAACTGCTTGAAGAGTTTCATCTGTCATCCATTGAGGCTTCTCTTTCTTTTTGGCTGCAGATAGTGTCTTCCCACATTCTTCTCTGACATTGTCCCTGGATTTAGTCCAGATATCTTCTGGCTCCCAGCAAACTAGACTCAGTAGTGCAAATCTATTTTTCATATTATCCTTAAATTCTACAGGGATATTCATTGAGCTGTATTTTGGTTGGACTCCACCATAGAATTTCTCATTTTTTTCCCCTTCTGCCTCTGTAGTTGGGGCATAAATTTGGATTATGGTTATATTGATGGGTCTTCACTGAAATCTTATAGATATTGTTTAGTCAGAATTTGCATTATATGCATTATATACTTATATGCATTATGTGCATTATATCCTTTGACTGCTTTTGCTATATCTCACCTCACTATAATTACCACCCATTTCTTCTTACATTTTCAGTTCCAGAGTACTCTTGCACTGGCTACTTTATACTTTCAATCTCTTATTTTACTCTGTCCAGCTTCTCGTGTCCCATATTCCTATAATATCTGTTGTGCAGCTTCTGACTTTCCTTTCGTCTCTGAGCACAACAATAGCTGAACATCTTTTTGGCTGGAGTCCAGTTGTGTCATTAGAGCTGCTCATAGTTGCCCTCTGCGGTATCTCAGTAGCTCATTGAGTACCTTTTGACTTAGAAGTCTTATCTTCTAGCATTATTGTTTCATTTTGGATTGTCTCTTCATAGGATTTTAAGGGTAGAAGATATTCAGAAGGGGTTTACCATGCCTCCTTCTGTGCAGTAGCAACAAGTGGCACCATTTCTGTTGTCCCTGAGATCCTCCACCAGTGTCACCCCACCATTGCTGCTGCTGCCCTCCCAGTAGCTGTTTGGCACATTTAGTCTGGTTCCTCAGCAAAAGCCTGTTTGACATGAAAGACCCTAATATCAGCACAACTACCATCCATATAGCGTCATGCCTCACAGGACCATGCAATCCCATTGCTGTGGAAAGGTAGTACCATTGGCAGGAGCTGAAAAAATTACTGGTCTCAGTTCCGTCCAGGGCTCACTGGCATGTTGGTGTGAATGGTGCTCACTGTCTTTTCTTTATTTGTAAAAGCAGATGACTAACTAGTATGTCAAGAATAGTTCTCAGCCTCTAGAGAAATTCTTTTGTATTTAAAGTGTGCCTACTTAATGGGAACTCTACTACAAGGAAGATTTAAATTACAATTGCTCCTTAAGACTGTTCTCTCCAAGTGCTTGCATCAGCCAGAATTCTGAAGAATTGAGAAAAAAGCAGCTCAGTGGTACATGATGCCCAACTGCTTCCACTGCAGACAGGAGCAGTGGAACAAATCACGGCCTAGTTAGTGAAAGTTTGTCAACATAACATGCTCAGGTGACTTCTTACATGCTAAAAATAAAACCTACTGGCTGAATTCAGATGCCATCATAAGGCAGAACTGTTACGGTAATATTTAAAAGGAAGAGAAAAACAAATCTGATTTATTGGTGCATGGTGCTTAATAAAGGGAGCAATTAAACAGACCACAAGGTTTGTCCTGGGAACAGACAAGCCAAAGTGGTGGAATCAAATGTCACAATAAACAAACCATGGTTAGAAATTATGTAGGAGGAGCAATGGAGCAGCATACCTCAGTATGCTGCCTTGTTCCTCGTTAAGCCAGATTTATGAAGACATCTGGCTTCTCATGCTGTCAGAATGCAGTCTCTGTGTTTTATTTTTAGAATGTAAAAACTTACTGGAGTGCATGTTATGCATATTTTTTCTTTTCCGTGAAGTGTATGAATGTTAAACCTAAGATGAGTATATTAAACCTAAGATGGGTATGTAAAACCTAAGATTGGTATATTAAAACTGTGCCTTTAACATGCTAGGGTACAAATCCCTGCATCCTTGTGACTAGCTCTTCAGTTTTGATACTGGAGATTGTCTCCCTTTTTTCAATGCAATGCTCTTTGGTCAAAATACATACGGTGATGTCACTCAAAGCTGGGCAGCTGTTGGTTTTTTAAATAATTTGGACAACAGTTTACATAATTCCTTTCAATTGGCGGTGTTGTCTTGGGATTGTGTGAATTGGTGAGTGGAAGTTTTGCAACATTTGTTTTACTGAAGGATGACACACATATCATTATGCTTGAATGTATGCATTTGAATATCTTTCCAGGTTGGCTCCTCAATTTTATTTCCAAGGCATTGTCAAGAGCAGGGTGGATCAACCAGCAGCCCATGGGCAAGATCCATTGCACAGACCTACTTCTTGTCCCTTAGTGGCATTAGTAATTTTAATCAAGTCATGGTTAAAATTTTGTTTCCAAACTAATGTGTAAGGGAAACTAACAAACCTATTTATATAATTTAATGAAAATGATTCAGTATTTCTATTGAACATGCATTGAGAAAGTTTTGGTAGCTTTGAGTAGGTATCCCATTTCTTTGAGGCTAAATACAGCATGTCTGCAACTTAATTTCAAGCTTTCTGGGTTACAAGTAAGTCATGCTACAGTGAAGCTTATAGTGTTTTTTTAAAAAATTATACATGTGGAATGTATAATTTTTTATTATTAAATATTCATAATTTAAAAATTAGGTAGAATAGTTGAGTTAATATACCTGGCTAACTGTCATGGACAAAAAACCACAACATAAACATCAATTGTTAGCAACGAATTGCTCATACAGTCTAACCAAGACTTGAAGCCACAGATATCTGCAGCTAGGCAAGGTCCTGTTGGTTCTTCTAGTCAGCTGCTGTGGCTGGGATGGTGAAAAATAGTACCCTTGCTCTTGTGTGGGTGGTGCAGTTTTGTGGCAAAGATCAGGCCACTAACTCTCTGATTTAGAGATGCCTGAGTGGTGCAAGGATTAAAGTGTCTGGGCACTGCTGTCAGAGTCTTATGGTATTTTGTACAAATTAATAGTGGTACAGACATCTCCATATGTAAAATAAATGATTTGATGTATTCATTGGAATAATTAACTTTACCTCATAGAGACAAGTCCCATATATGCCCAGACTACAGCTTTGTGGTGATGATTAGGTAGTAGATATATTTATAGTAAACTGCATTGTCTTGTTTATCTTCTCTCCAGAGGCATAGCCATACATATTGAATGTTCTGTCCACGGGCCACTTCCAAAAGGCCATGTTTAATAAAGCAGGATGTTCTTAGGCTAAGTAGTTTGTATCTCTTTCACTTAATAGGATAGCTGGTAAAGAATGTGAATGCTGTGGTGTGGGGTAGTAATTCCATAATGAAGTAAGATTTTTGAAAGTTAGCACTGCATCATATACGTAAATCAGCAACACAGTTATGTCATCTTATTTAACCCTTGAAATCTTCATCTTTTCTTGAGTAATATAAGCTCAGAGGGGAGAAGGGCATAGCTCTAGATGTAGTACTAGGCCTTGCCCTTCACTCCATACAGTGAAAGTGACTTGGATAAATTTATACTGCTGTGGATGATGAACTGTAGAAGTCTAGTTGGTGAACCAGACCAAAGAGATCAAAAAAGGGAAACATACAAATGAATTTTGTCAAAATCCTTTGGCAGGATCAAGGATCAGGATAGCAGATGGTTATGTTACAACCCAAGCAAAGTGAATTGTTACAGATCAAGATGATTTGAATTATTGATTAAAATTTCCAAGAGAAAAGTGCACGTTCTTTCTCTCTCTCTCTCCTCAGTTTGTAAAGCAAATCTGAGGAGGTAGCATGAAAGATGCTTTCTACTGAAAGCAATCTCTGTGTAACTGCCTTTTGTCTTAAAATACTGTATTTGCTAGTGTGTAAGACACACTTTTTCCTTAAAAAATACCTGCTGAAAATGGGGTATGTCTTATACATCAGCAAATATGGTAACATTAAATATATAGGTAATGGAGGGGAAGCAAAAGGAGTTCTTCCCACCCAGCTAAAACAGGAAGGGAGGGGGTAGAGGAAGCCTGGTGTTGCACTCCTTACCTTCCCATCCTCTCCTGCAGATTTTAACTCTGCTGGGAGTTCTCCCTGCCTCAGCAAAATAGGAAGTGGAGGAAGCCTGGTGCAGCACTCTTTTCATTCCCCTCTTCTCCTCTGCATTTTGACTCTGCTGGGAGTTTTCGCAAAATAGGAAGGGAGGAAGTGGAGGAAGCCTGGTGTAGCACTCTTTTGATTCCCCTGCTCTCTTCTACATTTTGCCTCAACAGGGAACTAAATTTCCCCCCCTGAAAAGTAGCCCTTAAAAAGTGGGGTGTGTGTTGTATGCCAGTGCGTCTAATACGCCGGCAAATACGATAAAAAAAAAGGATGCCTGGTTGAAACTACAACCTTAGTCACACTTTTAAAATTGCTTCCTCTCAATTCTGAATTTGATTCACAGCAACACGAAACCACTTAGATGCAGCCTTTGTGAGCTTGTGACCAAGAAGGAGTCCAGCACAGTGAACAGCCAGTCTTCCTAGTATTGTGGTGCTCTTGCTGTCTGTCTGATTTTCTCAGTTCACTTATAATCAAATTTAGCAAAGAAAAAAGCTTCATTTTAAAATGGCAAACCACATGGGTGAAGCCTTGATTGCCTTCCTGGCATAGGCAGTTGATTAAAGCAGTGCCATGACTTGGGTCCTGTGTGGGGACTCTGCGAACTGTACTACCCTGGATTGGTACCCCATTAGCCAACTGTGAAAGTGGACTGAATCACCGTCTCAAACAACATCCAGTGCATGTGACTTTATGTAGAGAAGCAGAACAGAAAGGAAGAGTGAATAGACAGAAATGACACAGTCATTTTAATGAGTGAGATTTTATAAAAAAAACAATTGGGAAATATTGTACAGAAACAAATGCTTGATTTCTGTGCATCCTGCATCATAGCAATATTGACATTCTCTGTGAGAAAATGAATGTGATCTGCCACCTGTTTCTGACTAAGCCTGTTGGATCTTGGGAAAATAAAAAATAATTATGATCTGGAAAACAAAGAAGTAGCTTTAAAATCATTTTAAATTTTAAGTAGTAAATTGGTCTATAGGTCACACAATCCTAGTTGTGATGTTGCAGTGACAAGACATTTTGCCTGCAGCATTGATAGAGAAAAGGGGAACAGGTTTGAAGACTTGTTGAATGTTGTTTCAAGAAAGACCTACAATATTCTGATCCCTAATTATGGCAGGCTGACCTTAGTATTTTATTTTAAGATAAACGCAGATTAAAAAGAGACCGTCTTCCTTAGTTGATGGCACCAGTTTTTCTCTGCTGTTTCAGGGAAAGCCAATAAATAGGTTTGCTTGTGACTCATCTATATCATAGAAATCCTTTGAAGAAAATTTACATCTGCCAAATAAAGAGATTTTTAAAATTCCACAAATTGTGATTTGTTCAGAAATGGTGTTTTAAGGGCTTATTCCAATTGTTTACAAAGGAAGAAACGTTTTGTTGTGCAATTATCTTAACGTGTAATTGCCCTGTCTGCTTACTAGACCATGTTTAGTCATCACAGATCCATGCAAATCTAAATTCAAATTTTATCAGCATGTGAAATACTATTTTATACTGGAATGACATTATTTGATTATAGTTCTTCATTATTAGAGATTCATAAGCCTTCATAGTATCTCTAAATTTAATCAGAAAAGTTTTTTCCCCCTTTATTTTAAAGAATTACTGTTGTTTCTTCCCTTCATATTAGTCCCCAGGTCTGGAGCCCAAAACCTTTTTGACTAGCAGGCACATTAGGATTTTTTTGTATGTTGGTGACCCTTTCACAGAATGTCTGCCAAGGTATGTGTGGCCAAGCACAATATACCAGTTCTCCAGAAATTGGAAAATGCTGATAGTTAAAGAAAAATAACTTTTTTAAGAACATAGACACAAGGCAAATGTGGGCTTTGAACTACAAAATACAAAACTCTTCTTCAAAATCAATTTTCTGCCTCAGCACCTGTTTCATGAGTGTCTGCAGACAGATGCAAAAAAGACATGCAGTTACCCACTCCAAAATGGATGAAGAAGTTGAGGTTATTTATGCAAAATGATTCCCAATGTAGTCATATTTTGACAAAATGTCCCTCCCTCAAATAATCTGAATTAGAAATGTTTTGAACTATCAGCAAAGTATAATCCTGACAAAGGGCTTAGAATGCACCAAGCATTTGAGAACAGATCTTCAGTATAGCTTAATAAGGCTTCCTGTGACTTTAGATTATTATCTAAGCAGGGATTGGCTTCTAGTAATAGATGTAACACAAAATCTCTAATAATGATCAGAGAAGTCCAAGCTCTCCTTCCATTGTTAAAAAAATGAAAAGAGTAACATGAATTTAGATTTGGAGAACAAAGATTATCTAACAGAAGAATAAAGAGCCAATGTGGTGTTGTAGTTTGAGCCTTGGACTGTGGCCCTAGAGATCAGGGCTCAGTTCGCCACTCAGCCATGGAAGCCAACTGGGTGACCTTGGGCTTGTTACACACACTCAACTCCAAACCTTGTAATAGTTTTAACTTAGGGTCACCAGAAGTCGGAAATGTCTTGAAGATGACAACAATAACAACAACAACAACAATGAATAAAAAGGAGGAGAGCAGGGGGAGAAATAAAAGAAGGTGGCAGCACCTTTTAGACTAACTGGTTTTTTAGTATGAGCTTTTGTGGATATAAACCCACTTCTTCATATGCAGTACAGAGTGATATTAAAGCCTCAGGTTATGAAGCATAATAATACAGTTGTGGGAATGGGATGGAATGTAGTAGGATCCAGAAAGATGCAAGTCATGTCCCTCTGCTGTTGTGGATGATGTTATTGGCCCCTGTAGTATTGCTCCCGGAGTAGATGTGGGGTCAGGATTGGCATCTGGGTTTTGGCAGAGTCTTTCCTGTATTACCAACCATGTTATATATCCATTATGTAGTTACACAGTGGTGTCAAGAAAATTAATTCATTGTATCAATTATTCTAGGCTCAGGTTGATGGTAGGTTGGAAACCATTGAAATCTTGGTGGAATTTCTCAAGAAATTATTTTCCATGTGACCAAATTACAGAGATGTCATCAATCGATCATACGTCAAGGAGAGGTTTTTGTGTGTGCTGAGGACACCGCTTTGAAACTGCTCAGTGGACTTCTAAGCACCATATTCTGTGGAAAACCTCCTGATTGCTACATATACTTACATGCTTCCAATTTCTACCCAGAACACACTACCAAATCTAATATTTACAGCCAAACCCTCTGATACAACTGCGTGTGCTCAGACCCACATGACAGAGACTCAGAACTCTTGGATTTATATTAGGCATTTCTCAAATTACAATACCAGTCTAAGGAGGTAAAGAAACAAATCAGCAAGGCAAAATTAATATCTAGGAACCATCTACTACAAGACAGACAAAACACCCCTAGTGGTTGCCTATAATTCTCAGCATCATCAGTGAACTACAGCCAGTATAGCACAGCCCACTCACATGATCTGGAAGGCAGGCCTTTATTGGTTTACGGAAGCCTGCAAATTGTAAACAACTATTCATTTACAATAACATGGATGATAATATAGGGACAAGACCCGTCCACAAACCCAGATGCCAACTCTGTCCCCATATGTAAAGTTGAAGGCTTTCACGGCTAGAATCCAAGGGTTGTTGTGAGTTTTTTGGGCCATGAGGCTGTGTTCTAGTAGTATTTGCTCCTGACGCTTTGCCTGCATCTGTGGCTGGCATCTTCAGAGGATCTGGCATCTTCAGAGGATCCTCTGGAGATGCCAGCCACAGATGCAGCCGAGATGTCAGGAGCAACTACTACTAGAACGTGGCTTCATAGCCCAAAAAACCCACAACAACCCTCTGTCTCCCAATTTCTACTCTGGGAACAATATTAGAGAGACCTATAATATCACCCAGTACTTCAAATGAATAGAGATTATTTTGTCCAGCAAAAGAAATATTCCTTATTAGTGGGTTTTGTATGTACAATGTGTTCCACTTAGATAAGTTTGCCTTTTGCTCCATCATAACACAAATACGAGGTCCAGTGTGGTATAGTGGTTTGGGCATTGGACTACAACCCTTGAGACCAGGGTTCGATTTCTGCTCTGCCATGGAAACCCCCTGGGTGACCTTGGGCATGTCACAGACTCTCAGCTGCAGAAAACCCCATGATAAGTTCACTTTAGGGTCACCATAAGTCGAAAATGACTTGAAGTCACACAACAAACAATAATAATGCAAATACATCTGTAACTTTTAAACTTTGGGTTAGTATTGGCACTTCTTATCCATCTGTCTTTCATTCTAAAAATACTTACAGATTCGGTGTCTCTTCTAGAGAAAGATTATGCCAGTATGTTATTGCTATGCTGCCCTTTTGTATATTCCTTAAGGTTGGTTTATTAAAGTTGGTTAAAATCTGAAATTATTGAACCATAACAGTCCTTGAATGAGGCTTGTATTTGTATTTCCTGGATCGATTTAGTGTCCCATTTAAGTAAATGAGAATTGGAATCCTGCCTATTCTTGAGGAAGTTTAGAGACTTGCTGTTATTGGTTGGTTGCAGTTTGGAGGTTGTGATGTATATTTCTAGGCTTGAGACACAGTTGTTGGCAAAGTCCGTTGTGTTGAAATACAGAGCAGTTGTGAGGGATAGCTGTAAAGAGTGCTTGGCTCTTAGTGAAATTTTGTTGCAGTAAGAGGCCCTAAAAATTGTCATACAACATTTCTAAAATTGAGGGCATGAATCTGGTGGTTTCTTGTGGGGAAAAATTGGCCCTGCCAAAATGAATCTAGTGCATGACAATAAGTACGTAAGTAAGAAACTTCTAGAAGAGAAGCTGTGTTGTTTTGTGCAAAACCTAGGAATGGTAGGAGTAATCGGAACATCTTGTTAGTAGCATATTGAGCGTGGTGCTCTGGTATCTGGTATGTGGTTATTTAACAAGAGTGTTTTCTAGAAGATTCTGTGCCAGTGCAAGGTCTAATAACCTCCAGCAGTTCCTTCCAACAATTTCATGGTTGGATTGATCTGTGTGATAGGAACAGTCCTGCCCTTTGGGGGCACAATATCACAGAAATAAGAGCTGATTTGTTAAGCCCAGGGCTGATAACATTGTCTTCTGAGAACCCAAATTCAAGTTGAACTTCCGTAGCCTTATGTAAACGAGCTTAACTTGCATATTCTACTAACACTGCTTTATTATTATTGTTGTTGTTAGAAACAATATGGTAGCTAGATTGAAAATGTGGGAAGAAATGGGTGTAGAAATATACTGTTGTAGACCCACAACAGAATTGTCTGTAATGAAGATTTTATTGGAAAGTTGGGTGCTCCAAGAAGCTGGCTAAACTATATAGAATGTATATTGCATGTTAGAGATGCTCTAACATGTTCATAACAATCCATTTATTGCTAAGAAATCAACCGAGTGAGGGCAGAGAAGAAGCAAAATTTAGACTGGAGGGTCCTCAGTCTTTTAGCAAATTTGTTGCTGCTGCTGTTGTTTTTGTGTACTTTCAAGTCATTTCTGACTTATGGCGACCCCGAGGCAAACGAATCACAGGGTTTTGGGGGGGGGCTGAGAGTGTGTGATATCAACCAGTGGGTTTCCATGGCTGAGCAGGAAATCAAACCCTTGTCTTCAGGGTTGTAGTCCAATGCTCAAAACCACTACATCACACTAGCTCTCCAGCTGCTGTGTACCAACTCTCAAAACTGTTACTTTTAAAATTAGCGTTTTTGAATATATAACTTGCAATTGTGAAATTATGAAGAGTGTTTGGCAATCTATGTGCCACCTTTATAATAGTGTTGAGGGGAAAGGGGTGCCAATTGCTTGTGGCTGTGACAATTTAAGATTTCTCCCAACTAAATCTCAGGCATATTCATGCTGTCCCCACTGCCAGCATCACCATCATTGCATGTGGAGGGCAGGAGGAATGTGTCAGCTCAGCTCCTCTATGTTACCTTGGGTGTTCAAGGAAGCACCATGTTCAGTGAGAATATTGTCATCCCATATCTCCAGGAAGCTCAGGTTGTGAAAATGATGTTTTTGCATATGATATTTACTTTTGAAGGTGGGTGGAGAGAGTGTAAAATGATATTAACTTGTGAGGGTGGGTGTAGAGAGTGTAAAAACATCCTTTGGGTGGAGCCTGTGCCCTGGAAATATATCGAACATAGAAGACCAATAGTTATGTGAATGGGGCTGAAAATCAGGACTACCACCTTTCTGAGTGATGACATGCAGTTCTTAGCATAAAAATAGGATTTTTGACAGGATTAATTTGCTGATGAGTTAGAACAGAACTAAAAGGAGGTTTTATATCAAGAGATTACTTGTTCTGTGATGGAATGTGTGTGGACTCATTCATTTGAGGGATCTTGGATAGCATGTGTGAAAAAGCTTTTCCATATGCATAACATTCATAACAGTGCATAAGCTTGGTTTTGAATTGGGAATTTGAGAAAGAAACAGCACAGTAATGTGAATGTCTTCTCAAAGGATGGAGCAATACTTATTTTATTTCAAACATCCATGCCCTACCTCAGCCTCTTTCCTCAGCAGAGCTCAAGGCAGTTCTTTTAATAGCTGTAGGAGAATATGACTGAAGACTATATGAGAAGGAATGGAAAGATGACCGCTGAGCACTGAACAACATTATCTTCACACTACTCCATGTTAGATAGCAGATTTCTTGGCATACCCTGGATGGAGAACTGCCAGAGAAGAACACCCCTGCTCATAGACGCACCTCTGTAGTCTGGTGTCCAAGTTTGTCCTTCCCTTTATTTTGAGGAAATGTGCTTTTGCTTGTGCATCTCTGCATTTATCTTTTCCCGCTGTCTGGTGAAATTCATCCCTGTTTGTTTTTAATCACTCAATTGTGCTATTTCAACAGCCATGTATTAGTCATGCAGTCAAGTGGAGAATCACTTTTAATAATCTGATTCACCCACTTGCCTGAGGACTCAGTCCTTCCCTTGTAGGGAGATTAGGCTCAAAGATGACGGCCACTTCAGTCCCCAGAAAAGTACATGGTGAATGCCTTTACGTTCCTCCTCATCCCACTTAAAAAGCGAATAATGACTATGTACATGTATCTGTTCTGTGTATGCCAGATGGCTCTGTTTACTCTGTACTTGACTACTTGAAAAGCACCACACCAATATCAGTGGGGTTTTCTGCACATCAGGGGATATGTTTCTCACCTGAACTTTTGCTATTTGTACTTGTTTTTCTTTTATGCTGCATTTTCATTTATATTTTTTTAAAAACTTGAGTAAGAATATAGGAAACTGCCTTATACTGAATAACAGACTATTGGCCCACCTACTTCAGATTTTTCAACTGTGACAAGTAGTGGCTCACCTTTGATTCAAGGATTCTTTTGTAGCTCTGATCTGGAAATTCCTGTATTCTGTAATGGTCTTCCATCTGATTACTAACCGGGCCAGATCCTGCTTAGCTTCTAAAATCAGACAAGATTGGATGTATTCATATGATGTGGTGGTATTCACTGTGTTCTTAATTTTAAATCACTACAATAACACTACAATAGCAATAATTAATAACTTAATAATTCATCTAGTTTCAACTTTGCTGCCTATAAAAGATTTGAACTTTAAATATGCCCTAAATATGAATTTAAATTCTGAGCATTCATGAAAATAGCAAAAGAGCATTTGTAAGTAATTCAGTGGAATCAAAACATAATTGTTTCCTGGTATCTAGTGCAGGAGAGAGCAAATGAATCTGTTCTGTTTTCACCTTGAGAATTTGAGAACTTCACTGTCATTAAAACCAGTGATGGGTCAACCGGTGACTGCCTCCCCCCTTTAGCTGTAACTTATCATGGGCAAGAAGGCCTTGTTTGGTTTTAGGTATCCCATGACTATCTCACATTTTGTTTTCGAAGCGTATGTTTCATAAACATGGCAAAAGACTTTACTGTTTTTTTTTTTCAGTGCATACTCTTTTGTATAGGAAACACACTGTTTTAGAGAGATTGGGTCATATGAAGTGTTAATACCAATAGTGGGACCTAACTAATGGTGCATTCCCAGGCATTCAGAAAGAACTCCCACTTTTTCAGTTGGACTCATTTCAAAGGGAGTGAAGCCCTTAAGGAATGAAGCCCTGTTTGCCAACAAATTATTTTGAAGGTACCAAACAGAAATCTACCATTACTGCACTGAAGTGTTCCAAATGGTTAGTTCTGCCATGAGATGAACAAAAAAATCCCTTCTTGATCTCTCTCTTTCTGATCCACATACAAAATAATTGGCAATGAGTAATGTTACAGCACAACATTTTGTGCATGTGCTGCAGAGCTTTGCCTGCACTTTCCTGATGTCATACTGCATTTTGTAGTGATCTTGGCTCAGACTTGGTGCTGGAGGGTCATCAGAATCTTTGCAGTTGTATTGGGCACTGGAAGGTCTCAGAAGCTTAGCGCAACTACAGGGAGTTTTCTGTCCTCTCTTTCTTGCTTCAGAACTGGGATGAGGAACTGAGGCTCATTTGGGCCCCACCTTTTACCCCCTTATCTTAATTCTCTCTGAGGCTTATTTTTGCACAAGGCACTACAGATGCTTCTTGGAGTGTCACTCACTTTCGAAGCAGCCAGCTTCAGTGTCCTCTTCTCCCAGGAGCTGAAGGAATGAGTGTGCACCTTTCCAGTGTTAGGTTGAACTTGTCACAACCGAGGGGATGTCTCTGCCCTTCCTTAGCTCCAAGGTGCCTCCTGTCACAATGAGGGGATGAGTACAGTTGTTGGTGGCAATACTGAAATCACCACCTTTGTATACCCTGCTTTTTTCTAAAGGAGAGGCAGTGAAGTAGAATTCCATGTCTAAGCCATCAAAATTCTGCTGCTCTCAGAAAAGGTAAATACTGCCACCTGTAGAGGTAACACAGATTAAACAGCATTTACTCTATTGCTGCATCTGCCACAGGTAGGGGATAAAGAGAGATGTGGGACACAGAATCCCCCTACCCCCTTTCTGCATTTAACCACAGGAGATCCTGCTCAGTTCTGATAGTGTGCCTGGTACCAGATTCAGCCCTTGCACAATTGAGTTTTAAAAAAATGCACATGTGCCATGAATAATACTCCTTTTTTGGTCTAGTCATGTGTCCCTGAGGAGTTTCATGCAGTTTATCCTGAATATTGATTTCAGAAGCGTCTGCTGTGTGGCATTCTTCAAGGACTTGTAAATTTTTTGTCTAGAGTGTGAACACCTCTGTGGTTTAAGGGGGGGGAAAACAGCAAAAGGGTGAGCGAATTTGAGCTTGGTGGGAAACCAGAGTGTGCAATGGTTCTATTTTGATTTTTCTTTCTGCCTCAGGGAGATGTTTCCTCTGGCAGGGAATAGGTTTGCGTTTGATCCCTTATAGTGTCACCGCCCACCCAGTGAGTCACTGGTAATGCCTTAGCTCTTATTTTTAGTCCTGTTGCTGCCATCAGTCTGTAACCATTAGCCAGAAAGAGACTTAAGCACTGTGATAAACATGTTAATCTCTCCCTCTCCCTTCTGCCTCAATTGCTTTATCTCCAGATACAGTTTTCCTCAGGCTCTAATCACTGGCCAGGGGATCACAGCAGAGTAATTCAGGCCTTTCACAGCAAAGGTGCTAAAGAATTGCAGAGTTTGGTGGCCATAACAGAAGACCAATTTCCCACAGTCAGTTGTAGAGCATTTTCTAGTTTGCTTCTGATGATATACAGTGTCTGCTGCTTGAAGTAATCCTCATGTTTTAAAAAATTAAGTTGTCCTTAGAATTCTGCAACCTTCTCCTGATTTTCTGATATTAGTGGTTACCTTTCAGTTACTAGGAGTTTGGCCTTTTGCATTTGTACTGTCAAATTGAAGAATGGACTTTTGAACATAGTACATTTGATGATACATCACCCCAGATCCGTAGGTGGGGGGATGGCAAAGAAATGTTGATAATTTTGCGATCCTACTAGTGATTAGTATTGAACTGTTATGACTATGTATGCATAGGTCATTATAGTTGGACCTCCACATTTGCAGTTAAGCATTTACAGATTTGATTATTTGAGGATTATTGGAGGGAAACAGATGGAACAGGAGGAAGGTGTACTCATGTGTTCACTCAGTTGTGTGGGTGGGAGGCAGGAAGAGTATGGGTTATGAAGAGGGTATGCACACATGTTGACACACTTCCTCAGGTAGAGGGAAGGAGATGGGACAGGAGGAAGCAGAGTACCGGTATGTGTGTTCACTCACTCCCATGGGGAAGAGGAAATGGGATGGGATGGGATGGGAGGAAGTGCACACATTTGCTACTCATGTGGATAGGAGATGGGATGGGAGGAGGGAAGGTATGTGTGTTTACTCACTCACTCAGTTGGGCAGATGGGACAGGAGGAGGTGCACATGTTCGCTCACTCGTGTGGGTGCGAGGGGAGACAGGGATGGGACAGGTTTCCCCTTTTTTCTACTCCCCTCATCCCATCCCTTTCATCCTCTCCTGTTCATGCAAATGAGTGAGGGAACACGTTCGTGGCAGGGACCAGCCCCCCTGACCAGTACAGGTATTTTTGTGTGTGTGTTAAATATGGTTTAGGAGACTTATGCTATTCATGGTTTTTTCACTTTTGTGGGGGTCCTGCACCTCTAACCCTCATAAAAATGGAAGCCTGACTGTATGTTGATTGGGGTAGGTATAAAATCCATACCATCCATCTCCACATGAAGTGGGCACATACAAAAGCTAGAGATCTTTTCCCTCCACCTAGTCCCCACTTCCCCAATGTAACTTTCAAACTGAGAAGCCTGTGTGAACTATGTCTCAGAAAGCATAGGAATCTGGTGGGTGGGCCACATGGCTGCTTCATTTGCACCATGTATGGAATGGTCAATGATAATTTTTTCCTAGAAAATTATTTCTGCAATTAATTTATATACAGCTTACCATATCCAAAATGATGGCTGGCATCCTGTTAGTGACTTCTGTGCATCTAAGTCCTTTTTCTGGCTGGGGCACAGAAGGCTACTTTTGCCCTTGTGCTCCATGTAACCCCCCTCCCAAGGCCCAGCAGCTGTCCCAAGTACCAAGTGGCTCCCTTCTGCTGTCTCTTACTGGTGGGGAAGGAATAGGGGGAGGTGACTGCTCTGGACTCCTGGGGGAAGGAAGAAGTGAGTACTCTGCATTTGAGAACACGCACTCTTATTTCTTCCCTCTCTCCCGCCAACCTGTATTATGGGACTTCACAACCCCCAAAGATTGGCATGGTTTAATTGGCAAATAAAATTCAATTGGCACCATACTAATTGATGTTGATATAAATGAAATCTGAAGTGGTGGCAGGGTCACGCTGAAAGAGGAGGATTTCTGACTTTAAACATGACATGGCAAAGAAGATCTGCCCCACTTACCTCTTAGGCAAGAGACCCAGTCAGTTCAGGACAATAGTGCAGCCACTCTGAATACAATAGGCATGAAATATCAAGCTGGACTCTCAGAGCTGAAACAGGGAAGATCCCACCAAATTGCAAGTGACTTAACCCTGGTCCCTATGCACCTGGACGTGTTCTTATTGTTTCCCCACTTCTCTATAAATTTAGCTATTACAACAACCATTACTCCCTTGTTGCTCAAACATGAAGCCCATTGACTCCGTCTGGACTTCATTGTTTGTGTTGCAACCCCCATTGTCCGCTTAGCTGAGAGTGCGAGTCACAACCGTATACTTGGAACATTTTTCAGGTACAAATACCTATGATTTTAGGCTGCTCAGTGCAGTCTCTCACCATTCCAGATGCCACTCTATCCGTCCAATTCCCAAATGAGAACTGTCCTTAGTTTCCTACCTAAGCCACATTGGTGCTTTTTCCACTTCTCTCCCGATCTGTAAATATTGCCCAAATCCTCTATGTACTCTGTCCCACTTTCCTCCCTTTCCTTTGGTTAGTCCTTTTGCGAGTGTGTGTTTGAGCTCTTGCATGCTTGTGTGAATCTTGTCAATAAAACATATTTTAGCTTACATTTAACTTTTTAGTTGGTTTTTCTTTCTGTGTGAGCCCGTAAACATTGGTAGGCAAGGTCTCACAAAGTTGCCCCCCTCTTGCAAGTCTTCTGTCTTTGAGGTTCTGGCATCAAATGAAAGTACTGGCATTGTGGGTTGGCCCTTGTGACACCCACAGTTTGGGGTAACAGCTCATACCAGTTGCTTCTCCATGTTGAACTTTCACCTTCCCACTAGTAAGCAATAGCAGCAGAGGCCCCTTCCAGGCTTGACCAGTGCAAGATACAGAACTGTGTGTGCAGGCCTACATGCAGGTGTGAGATGTTGGCCAGTATATCTGTTGGCCAGTATATCAAGACTAGGAAGGGCTTGAAAGGATGCTGGTCAAGATGTGTGCAAAGCCAGTCAATATGTATTGACCCTCTATCCTTTATGACAACCAGTACAGTCTCTTCAGGAAGCACCTCTAATTTTCACAGCTAGTTGGTGCTTTCCACGGAACTTACTTCACAGATGCAAGCCTTGGCTTTCTTAGTAATGGCTGAGGATGCTTGAGCCTTCTTACAGACAATTCAGATTGCAAGAGCATAGCTTTCAGCCAGAGAGAGAGACTGAGAGGAGGACACTTCAGCTAGCTTGAGTGTGGTAGTAAAACAGGCCATGAGATCACAGTTTCTCACCTTCCATTATTTCACAGTTAAAACAGAGGAGTACTGGCCAGGGCCTGGTCTAGTCTCTGAGGGTGGAGTCTGATAGCCAGATGTCACCCAGTGAACAATGGAAGCCCAACACTTCTTAGTTTTGGGGTTTTTTGGAGATGACATGAAGGTACACGACAACAACAAAGTCCTGAAAAGCTTCCATAGTACTTCAGAAGTTCACATAGTTACTCTTAGCCTCTTTTTTAAGATGCTGCTGCCACCGCCGCCACCAAAACAAATCAGGTTTGAAGAAACAAGGGCAACAAAGAAAACACTCAGAGCAAAAAGCTTCAATAATATTGAGTTCTTCTTTAAAAAGTAAGACTTGAATCTTATTTTTAGCTGTAGCTACAGTAGACCCATTGAATTAGTGGAACTTTAGTAAACCTTGCTTTTCCAAATTAACATTGATTTTAATACGCCTACTCTAGATAAGACTAACAATTTGATCTAGACCCTAATTAATTAAAGAAGGACATCCCAGACTAAATTGCTGAAAAGCAATCCCAAATGTACAAGTGTGTCACAAGTGGATGCCATGGAATAATGAATGAATGTAAGCAGATAGCCTCAGACAACACCAGGAATATGGCCAAGTTACAGGCAACAGTGCAAGTTGATTAAAACATGCCACCTTTCCCCAATTATTTGGGTCTTTCTTCTCTTTTCTGGCAGCCTCAGAGCCTCTCATTCTGCTGGTCTTTCTGGCACAAAATAGATTCTGTAGCCAACATACCAGGGTGATACCAATAAAAGTGGAAGACACAAAACTATTATGCACGTACAGCCAGTAAGTAGGTTGGTAATTGTAGCCTAAACATTGATAATAGAGGATATGATACCATTTGGCAGATGTTTGCCTGATTTTACATCTAAGAATTACATGAGACAAAACATGTAATGAATAGTTCATTCACTTTAAATAAATCCATGCCCCAACTTATTTTTTCAGAGTGCTTCTGAACATATACAGAGAGTTACCTTTATTCTCTAAACAATTATGGATTACCCACTTTGTATAAATTTAGAATTAAAAGTAATTGTAGAGGCTTGGAGGCATATCTTGGATTAAAGCCCAAATGTGTCTTGAAAATAAATGCTAATTTCTATGTGTTTGGCATGCAGAACAACAGAGAAAGTGTCTTGTTCCCCTTTACTCAAAACTCCTCTACTCTTTGCTTTCTGTGCTCGCTCTCCCTGTGGCATCTTTTAACAAATGAGACTCGTCTCACCCTGCCTCCATATCCCTCCCTGACAAATTTTATTTGTTAATTATCTTTGTATTCTCCTCCCTCAAGAGTCCAGGGCAATTTGTGTTGTTCTCCTTAAACTCTGTTTTATCTTCATAATAACTTTGTGAAGTAAGGTGGGCTTAGAGAAGGTGACTACCCAAAGGTCTCTCAGTAAGCCTCATGGCTGAGTGAGGATTTGAAGCTGGATCTCCCTGGTTCTGGGGCAGCGCTTTGGTCCTACACTACAGGAGTAGACAAAGAGTGGCTTCTGCTTGTGTGGAGGCTGTTTTGTGACTTGTGTATCACTTTGGAGCCCCTTTGGTGCCTCCCTGTGCTGATAAAATATGGAAGGAACTGTGATTTTGTGATTTTTCATGATTGAAGGACTGGAAAGCCTAGGAAAAGCTGAACCAGAAGGGGATATTAGACCACTTTTGCGTTTTATTTTGTTTTCATGGCTAGTGGAGGCTATGGAGGGTCTTTGAAGGCTGAAGGGTAAAGGGAGCGCTTGGTGTTCTTTAGTTGTCCACCTCTGCATCACCAGGATTTAGCCAAAGTCTTTAATCTACTTTTTCCAATACTAGGCCTATATCAAGTACAGAGAGTTGCCTCATGTCCAGTATACAGGGATGACCATAGGTTTTAACCGTTGTTGTTGTTTTATGCCTTCAAGTAATTTTCGACTTATGGCAACCCTAAGGTAAAGTGATCACAGCTTTGGGGTGCCAGAGTGTCACCCAGTGGGTTTCCATGGGCAAGTGGGGAATCAAACTCTGGTCTCCAGGATCATTGTCCAACACTCAAACCACTACATCACACTGGCTCAATAATTGTTAGGTTTGAATTACTGAAAGAAGTGTATGAAATATCTATTGAATAATTGAAAAAGGAAGATTTTATATATTAAGACCACTGTAAAGAAAGTTAGAAGCCATTGTTTTTCATCTTTATTTTTAACTGTCCCTTTTTTCTTTTATCTTTTATCTTTTGTCTTTTTTTATTTTTCTTCTCTCCTTTCTTTTTTATGTATATCTTTGAATGCAGTTGGAAACTTCTATTAACAATAACAACAACTATTATTATTATTATTATTATTATTATTATTATTATTATTATTATTTAAAAAAAGAAAGTTTCCTCAAATCATACCAAAACGGTGTAGCTCAGGGTTCTCTGAGCTAACTAGGTTTTCAGACAGGAGTCTTTCCCAGTTCTGCCAGAGATGCCAAGAATCTATTTGATACAAAGCAAGTATACTATGAGTGATAAATATTTTAATTATAAATAGGCATTAAGGAAAGGGCTTACTTTCATGTGTGAACAAGGAATGGCCCGTACTGAGTTGCTGCATCCTGGATATGATTATCATGTCTTTGTCCAGCATCTGCACATATTGCATGGATACAGTAGTCCTTCCACATTTGTGAGGGTTTGGGGCACAGAACCCTCGTGAAAGTGGAAAAACCGTCAATAACTCCCTCATCTCACAATCCCCCTCCTATTCCACTCCTGAGCTTTCCCCTTCCCATTCCTTTGCCTTTGCCCCTGGCATTGGGAGTGGTGGGGAGAAGAAAAGACAAGATAAAAGGCTTACCAGTAATTCCCCCTCAGACAGAGAAGAATGGAGCTCTGGAGTTTACCTGCTTCCGGTCACCATCTTGAGAAAGGAGGGGTAGGAGCAAAGAGAGCACCTGACAATCAGCGGCCATTACTCAGCAGAATGTGCAACCACATGGTGGAGAGGACATGCCTCCGGCAGTCAGAGAAGGCCTTGCTCATCCAAAAGGAAGGCCATTTGAAACCCAAGCCTCGACTGGGGAATGGGAGGAGGAAAATGGGGGTGGGGGTAAGCACATACCTTGTGAATAATGAAATTCACAAAGGTCAAACCTGCGAATGTGGAGGGAGGACTGCATATCCAATATTTACAACAGATGTATTCAGTAGCCTTTGTACAAGCTGGAGCCAGGATAGCACAGGGTTGTGGATCACATGAGCGCCACTTATATGTACCACTGTACATGTGCAGCCCCCTTCTGTGTACGCTTTAATGCTATACATTTCGGAAGAGAAACAGACAGTGGATCTTGACAAAATTCCTTTGTCAATCATTTACCATGTTATCTAGGTACCGTAAGTTGGATTGCTCCAAATGCTTTGAATTAGGGATCTAGATAATTGTTTAAATCTCCATAGAAGACTTGAGTTTTATAAATTGAGGAAATAGTCCATCATACTCATTACTTGTGTCAGGTTACAGATGCAGTGGCAGTAAGAACCACTCATGCACTTGTATTAATTGAACAAAACAATGCCCTTGGATGAAGGAATCTTTGGAGAGAGTCTCATCCTGGGCAGTTCCTCTTTCCCACCTTACCTGCTTTTACTTTGCTTGTTTTCTTCCTTTCTTTCCTTGGCTAGTGGGCCAAGATTAGGCCCTATAGCGCAACATTCTTAAACTTTGTCCCATTTGTCTAGGGACAGTGTGAAGGGACAATGTAATGCATCCATTCTTCAACTGCGGCAAAGCTGCTTGTTGCAGCCTCACTCGCTGTTAAAAGTAACACTATGTGCAGAGCTGTTTTTTTCTTTCCATGTAATGTGGAAAATAAAGTACTTTTGGGCATGAATTACTTCTGTAATTCAGGAGCACAGTTATCTCTGAGTACATAGTTGAGCAAGTTTTTAGAGTAAGTCCTGAACATTTTATGATAAAGAGCAGCTTACCTTTGGATGCCTAAATGGTTTCTCTTCCAGGTGTAGAAAATTATCCAATGATCTTTAGACTATCTGTAGGGCCTTCTTGAAAATATGGAAGGGAAAAAATTCTGAGAAGCCTAAATTGTGTACCATCTTCCCTGCAGTCTGTTGCTTAATGATAAATGATCATAAAGACCATTTCAGCCACCCCATTCTATTTTTTCTTCTTCCTTGCTTCCAGTGTATGTTGGGACAATGATCAGGAGGCCCTTTGGTTTTTATGTAGAAGAGGTTTATGCCCAGCCCTAACTCCTTATAGTTACCCCATTTTGGAATTAGGACTGCACTGCCTGATACAGTAATTCAGTTATTTTATTTCAAAAAAACTCTGGTCACAGATGGAAAACCAGATTTCTTTTACTTTAAAAATTCACTACCAGTACAGAACAGCTGTTCCATTGCACTCAGACATACTTATTTGATAAGGTAAGCTATTGTCAATGAAATCCTATAAAAAAATCTCAAGAAAGAATGGAGGAGGCATTGAGCATGATTTCCCAGTGTACTGTAAGACTGAGATTAAGTTATCGTTGCCCCTTGCTTTGTTTAATGCAGAATTCTCTTGGTGCAGAATGTTATTCTTTTAAGTTATACCTCTCCTTATGGGCCTCTTCTCACTATCTACATCAGTCATCTAATTATGGTTTTATATTTTCTTTGAGACAGGATTTTTTTTCCCATTTCAGCTTTTTAAAAATGCAAGTTTTTATTTATCTCTGTTTATCTCTGTTTGATACTGCATCTTACTGTGACAGTTTATCTGCTTTGTTACAAAACAGTCCTCAGTTTTGTTTTGCAAAGGATTCTCAGAACTATATGCAGGAAGTAATTCAGCAGTGGTTCCCCTGAGTAAGAAGCATGGTGATAGATATTTCAGTTATGGAAACAGAGACTAATAATGGTGAGCTTACCCTCATCTTCAGCACCTCTGGAATAACTTTTTCACCATCAGCTAGTGCAGCGGTTCTCAACCTGGGGGTCGGGACCCCTTTGGGGGTCGAACGACCATTTCACAGGGGTCGCCGCTCCTCAATCCTGCCCCCCTTTTAAAAGAAGGTGGCCTCACAGCCAATGGGAGCAGTGCTTCTGAGACCCCTGCGTGGGGAGGAGGGGAGAGGAGGCATGCTGGGCATTTCCCCATCTTTCCCTGCCTGGTGGGAAAGCACAGGAGGAGCCGGAGGTGGAGCCGGAGGTGCAGAGAGTGGGAGGAGAGAGCTGGAGCCTGAATGTTAAGGCAGAGGTGAGGAGACCGAGAGGAGAGAGCTGGAACCGGAGCGTTACGGCAGAGGTGAGGACAGGAGACCCTGCGCTGGTGGTAGGGGAGAGGAAGTGTGCAGCCGGGCGCAGCTGGGCGCTGCTTGGACGCTTGCTCCTGCACCACACACACACACACACATATGGAGGGCTTCCCCTTCAGTGTTCCCTTTCCCCTTCATGCCAGCTTGCAGAGTCAGAGTTGCTTGCCCGGGGTGAGTGAGCAGCCGGGCGCTGCTTGGACGCTCGCACCCGCACCACGCACACACACACAGAGGGCTTCCCATTCAGGGTTTATGGTGCTGCAGCGGGATGTCTGGGAGGTAAGACCCCATCCCCTCACCCTCTTCGCCTCACGCTCATTCATGCTGGCGAACAGAGTTGCTTGCTGGGGCGAGTGAGCAGCTGGGCTCCACTTGCTTCTCAAAGTGGCGGGGCTGCAGCAGCGGTGATCGCCCGGTCGCCCATTCATTCTGGGCACACTGCTCCATGGGAGTTGTGGGTGTGGCTGTCACCTTTGGTCCAGCAGGCAAAGGGGGAAACTTTCCTGTGGCGGATCTGCCATCCAACAGGGGAGATCAGTCCCACCGAGAACTCAGTCGGAAAAGAAGCAGGGGGCGTCAGCCAAGGGCTTCGGTTTGTGTAGCAAGAGCCCCCGAGGCTCCTTGGTTGTGTTTTTTTTGGTTTTTTTTTTGTTTTTTGTTTTTTTGATCCGAAAGTGCTGCTCTGATCCGTCTTGTGGACTTTGGCCATTTCCACATTCCAGTGTTATAGCACTATGATTCCACTTTCAGCATCTTATGGAATCCTGGGGTTTGCAGTTCAAACTGCAAACCCCAGGATTCCATAGGATGGTGAAAGTGGAATCATAGCACTATAACAGTCTAGTGCAGAAATAGCCAGGATGACTTTCTCCTCTCACTTTTGTTGTGCGTGGACCCTTGGCGCTTGCCACACACACGTGTTGTGTTCTTCACCCTTACTGTCTTGCATTCCTTGCTTTTTGTATGTTTAGCGTCTGCACTCCCTTTAAGGGAGTGAGGGAGTGAGGGAGGGAGTGAAACAAAACGCGTCTGCTTATGCCGCCACCATCTTTCCTCTCTTCTTGTCCTTTCCTCCCTGCGCCTCGTGTAAAATGTGGGCTGTTTCGGCATTGCCTTTGGGAGTGACTGGCTTTTTGAACTGTGGAAACCCAACATTCAGAACTAGAACTACTGCCTTAATTCTGGCATTGATGGACACTGTCTGTGCTTAAAAAAGGGGGGAGGGTTACCAGTTTTTAGACATTAGAAGTCTATCCAGAGCAGTGATTTTGGGCAGTGTTTCCAATCTATTTGATGTTGGAAATAACCAACTAACTAAATGATAAATAAATAAATAAATAATAACGAAAATGATTTTATGGTTGGGGGTCACCGCAACATGAGGAACTGTATTAAGGGGTCGCAGCATTAGGAAGGTTGAGAACCACTGAGCTAGTGCCAAGGAGTGAATAAGCTGTCTACCTATTAAATAGAAGCCATCTATCTGCACACATAAAACAACTGAGGAAAAGCATACAAACAGAAATGTCAAAATAAACACAGTTAAATTAAAGGAATTGAAGGAAATGCCACAGAAACAAACTGTCTAAGAAAGATTTTGGAATATCTAAAGATATAAATAACATCATTAAAGGTAAAATACATAGAACCTCTGATCAGATGGTGTTTAAATGCCCAGTTGAAGCTAAAAATATCATGGGTGGGGAGGGCTGCAGTTATATGAAAATGAATGTACTGCCAAAATTCTTATTCTTTTATTCCAAGTATGGTAATATGTAGACGACAGCAGAAGTTAAAACTAATTCAATCTCTGATTAACTATTTTGTTTAGAAAAATAAACCTTCAAGGGTAAGAATGAGTGCAATGCAGCAGCAGGCTTTGGAAGGTAGTTTCACAGTGCCAAATGCTATGAATTATTAACATGTAGAAATCTTGACTGCAGTATATCAGTGTTGGTAAACAAAGATTTTTTTATATATGTTGAGCTACAGAGAAATGATACACCCCTATATCCTTTAGAGCAAAAGTGGGGAACAGGTAATCCACATCCATTTTATAGGTCCTACTGATACTAAATTTATTGCTGTGCTACTGAAATAGCAAATAAACCCAGCCAACCACACTGAAACAGACGTT
Source organism: Ctenosaura bakeri (assembly GCA_948474755.1). Classification (NCBI taxonomy): domain Eukaryota; kingdom Metazoa; phylum Chordata; class Lepidosauria; order Squamata; family Iguanidae; genus Ctenosaura; species Ctenosaura bakeri. Next base: position 227,592 of record CAOLHI010002308.1, read on the forward strand.
TTTGCTTTGAAACCAGGTATACAGGTATGCACCTTCTTTTGAAGCCAAGTTCTACTCCAGGAAGCATGTTTCAGGTTCAAAACAAAGCACAGCCTTCCTGTGTTTTTTTTAAAAAAATGTTTTTATGGAAACGCACAACTTTATATCTAAAACTGCATGTAAAGTACAAGTCAACACCAGTGATAATGACAACATGCACTTATATACAATACCGCACAACGATGTATGTAAAAAATATAAAAAACTAAATCCAGTCTAAACATGTAAAAGCTAACTACTTGATTTCCAGCACTGCCTAGGATAGATCTTATATAATTTTATCTAATACTTCCTCTAAGTTGTTTTAACATCTGGGATACTTATTCAATTGCATATATAACCTAATAATACCAAATTACACTTGTAGTTATTAAATCATTTAAATTTCAAAACCAAAAGTTGACAGATTTGCCCAGTTATTCTTCATGTATAATATTTTCCCTCAATTTTTCTTCAAGTTATTTAAATTACCCTATTTAATCAAAACTGTCAAGTTGTCTGTTATGAGTTGCTGTTGTTGTTGCTGTTGTGTGCCTTCAAGTCATTTCTGACTTCCGCAACCCTAAAGTGACTCTTATCACAATTTTTCCGGGGCTGAGAGTATGTGTTGCACCCAGGATCACCCAGTGGGTTTCCATGGCCAAGCAGGAAACTGGACCCTGGTTTCCAAGGTCGTAGTGTAATGCCCAAGCCACCACACCATAGTGGCTCTCCTTCTTGTGTACCTGGTTTTAAAGCAACAACAAACTTCAGCAGCAGGAATCTGTGCTGCACCTGGTGGAGTGGGATCACAATGCCTTTTTAACAGCAGTATTTTTTTTATAATTCCCCCACCATTAGACCACCTCCAAAGAGGTCTTTCTGAAAAAGTAAAACTGTAGCCATTCACATTCTCTTTCCCCACCCTCAGATTTGTTTCGTCCTCAAAAAATAGCTAGAAAAAAGGCCTTATTTCGACCTGGATGAAATGCCTGAAAAATGACCCTTGCTATTTTGATATAGCACTGAGAACTAATGTTACTGTACAAGAATTAAATTTTATTGTAGGAGAGGTCTGCTCATTTAAATGTTTAAGTTAATGGGCATTTCTGATAAAACATTTTCCAGTGATATAATATGCATATAAAAATACTGAAGAAAATGTGTAACAGTATTACCGTTGAATGCTGGAAATTGTGCAGATTTTCTTTTGTGCCTGATAAGTGATGGTGGTAATTGGCTATAAAAGAGGATAGGAAAGAAAGGATAGGAAAGCAAGTACAGAGAACAAAATAGGAGATAGACTTTTGTTTCTTCCATATGCTGTCCTTTTAAATGAGATAAGGAAGTGTTTAAAAACACATAGTGACTGTATTTGTTTTGGTTAATAGCTGCCAAAATAATTACAGCCAAGAGCTAGAAGAAAAATGCTAAACCATCTGTGGAACAAGAGTGTAGGAAGGTTTGTAATGTTCTCTTAACGTGTAAGCTTTCTGTCATCGTTCAGATTTATCCAGGCAGAGAAAGGACTACAGATATGTTTATGGTAACCTTTTTTCTTCTTCTTTTAATGAAAATGTGCAAAGAATCTGATCTAGACTATTAATACCATGGTAATGGTATTTTTTTTACACATTTAGAAATTGGGGGAAATGTAAATTACCTGTGTTTGTTATATACCACACTGTGGATGTGAGGGTGGTCTGTCTGTGACATCTGTCACCCCTATTCATCACCAGGGTTGATTTGGCTGATCTGGCTGGCTAAGCAGTTGTCCTGTTCTTCCCTCACCAGTCCATGTGCGTCCCTCCTGAAGCTGTGCGTTTGGTGGAAGAGGATGACCATCCCAGATAGAAAGAGTATATATACCACACTGCTATTTTAAATTCTCACATCTCCAAGGTGGCCACTCACAGCCACAGGTGAACATATTGGGTAATCCATTGCTGTTGCAGAGGTTTGGAATGGGAACAGAAAGAGGTGAGAAAGAAAAAGTAAGGATTTACCTTTATGGCATCAGCGACAAAGGGCATAGTATAGAAGAAAGGCCAAAGGGAACTGGGGGGTGAAGAGATATTTGTTGGCATGAGAGACGCTTAAATGTATACAGATTTTAAATTATTCACTGACTGCTGATTGGGCCAAAGAAGCCCGGAAAGCCAATGCCCGGAAGCAAGGTGGTATTAAAACCTACTCAAACACATACTCTGCCCCCACCTTCTATCATAGTTCCAATAGGAATGGAATGGTATCCTCTTTAGGGTACTAGGTTGGAAAAACCAGGCTGAGGGCCATTTCACACTATACAGTTACAATAATGTGATTCCATTTTAACTGCTATGGCTCCACCCTGTGAAATGGCAGATATTTAGAATTTTTAGCCAGATTTCTCTAGTGCCTCACCGGACTGCAAATTCCAGGATTCCATAGGATGTAATCATGGCATGGTTATTTGAGAATGAAGGAACCAAATAACACCATATCCAGACATCATCTAGTTCAGGAGTACAGCACAATGTTGGCACAAAACTGGATCTGGAATGTTTTCACAATACTAAAATAATTTAAAACATACACTTAAAATGAATTTTAAAAATCAAAACAGTGTAATAAAAAAATAAAGCACCCATTGTGCAGAGACAGAAGTGGAAGAAAAGAACACTTTCTTCGCTGCCCATGCTACCACAGAGTGGGCCTTGAAATAGGCTCTAGCTAATGTTTGCTCAAACTTACTTTGACCTTTCTCCCAGTCTCATTCTAATCTCTGTCTCACTTCTTTCATCACCCTTAGCTCACTAGAAAACTACTGGGCTGCTTTTGCCCCACATCAGAAGAGGAGACACTCAGGAGTGATTGTATCCACTACTTTAGCCATTTCCCCATTCCAGAGGTCAACCAAAGTAGACTTTGCATACTGAGGCAACAGGAAAATCCCCAAGAGCCATCATTAAACCATTCAGATCCTTCAGTCTCTTGGGGCAGATCATCCTAACTGGTCCCCATCCCCGCAGAGGTACTGAGTCCCAGTGGTTCTAGACCATGAGAATGGAACTATGGAAAGTTCCTCCACACAAAGATCACCACCCATATGCTACAGGTTCAGATGCTGCTTGAGAAAAATCCTTGGCTATCATGGCATCAGCATGGATGGTGAAGTCCCCCAGTACCACAAACTGAGACCATCCCAGCTAGCTCAGGAAGTGAAATTGTGTCTTCACAGGGTCTTCTCAGCTACCCCTTGACAATTCTGGTCAGTTAGGATAGCCCTCCTTTCTATTTATTGAGATACTCTTGTTGTTTGCTTTGTTATTTCTGTTTATTTGTACATATGCTATTTCAGTTTCTGTTATTACTATTATTATCGATAATTATTGCTACTTTTAAAAGTTTGTATAAATGTGTATTGCTGACAACACAAACAAATATACAATGTATTAATGTAGGTATGTATATTATACATATGAGTGACATCATTCGCTATGTAGATTTTGTGTTATCTTTTTATATAAGTTCTCATTCTTTGAGTGATCCACAAATTTGTTTTCTACATTTGAAGAAAATAGGCAGATTGTTTTGTCATATTGTGGTATGTAGTTGAGGTTCTTCTTATTGCCTATAGCTTGAGGAATGGTATACAATTAATTCCAGTATTTACGAAAGTTCTATGTACATCTTTGCATAACTTTTCAAGCCCCTGTATGTGAAGCATATGTGTATTTCTGTGTACCTCTCCAGTTCTTAACAAACAAAATTCTGCATTATATTACTATGGAAACTGCTGAGAACCAAGAAATTCAAGTCTGTGAAGGCAAATTGGAAAAATCTGCAAACGTGAATTTCTCCGTATCTTTTTGCTTTCAGAGTCTGTTCTTAGATGGTACAAAAAAATAGAGAGAGCTCAAAAAGGGTTCGGCTGAAACGAAGGTTGTTTATTTCTTTTCTTTTTAATAATCTCTGCAGTACTGAATTTGATGGGGAACTGAAACCATCCTCTGCTGCTATACGGGATGTATCTAGATGGCTGTACATGGATTTGTTTCTGTCTCTGTTCTCTTAAGAGTATTGAAATATTACTGACCAGTGGGTTAATGAGGAGCAGGGGGCTTTAGTTTCTGATGGAGCGCTGCCAAGGTCGCGGGCTCTAAGTGACTGCTAGCAGGTGGATGCAGGTTAAGAAGCTCAGGAGGGCAGGTCAATCTGTTTTGCTTTTTTTAAACTGAAGTGTGCTGGATCACTCTGACAGAAGAAAACATTTTTAAAAACTCGTGGCACCAGGCATCTTTTCATATGTTTTTACTCTTCTTTCAAACTTTCCCCTGCCATTTTCTGGAATACTAACAAGAGGAGCACCAGATACTGTATTTGCTGGTATATAAGACTCACTTTCCCCCCCAAAAAAATAATTTTTGAAAATGGAGTGCATCTTATACGCTGGTGTGTCTTATACCTCAGCAAATAGTATTTGCCAGTATATAAATGCGATGCGTCTTATACACAAGTGCATCTTATATGTCAACAAATATGGTAATTGTTTCTGGAGAGACTTTGTACCCAGCTCTTTCATATGGAGTTTGTCTTCTTTTTTCATTAGGGCAGACTATTAGCCATATAAAAATATAATTGTCTCCTCAAAATAGTGGACCTTACTTCATATGGAAACAAAAAACTTGCAATCTTAGTAGGTGTAGGTAGTGGCACTGCAAATGAATTGGAATCAAGTGATCTTTGGCGTCTAATCTAACAGATGAATAACAATTTAAATTTGTTGTAGATAACTGAAATCCAGAGGAAGAAAAGCAAATAAAGGGCATGATTGTCTAGCGGTGGATATGAAAAAAATGATTTCAACAAGAATTGTGTGCGTTTTGTCCTGAAAGCTGATGTATGAATTCTGGACTAAATAATAAAACAAAATGTCTCAAGGCCTCTCTGTGAGACTGTTACAGGAATTATAGGAAGACAGTGTGTATACAGTTGCCCCTCCACATTCATGAGGGTCAGGACCACAGAACCCTCACGAAAGTGGAAAAAATGCAAATAACTCCCCCCACACTGCAATCCCTCTCCCATTTCTTTGCCTTTGGCCCTGCCATTGGCAGGGAAGAGAGGAAAAAAGACAACCTAAAAGGCTTACCACTACTTTCCCCTCAGATAGAGAAGAGGGGAGTTCTGGAATTCTAATTACTTCCAGTGGCCATCTTGAGAAAGGAGCACCTGACCAATCAAGATCCAAAACACAGGAGATTGTGCAAAAACATGGCAGTGGGAGGGGGACTTTGCTCACCCAAAAGTTAAAAACGTTCATTATAAACAGAAGCCTCACAAACCTGGAGTGAGGGATGCAAGGGATGGGAGGAGGAAAATGCAGGAGGGGGAGGCAAGTATGTGCCTCACAAATAATCAAATTCATGAAGGTGAAACCTGCGAATGTGAAGGGAGGAGTGTATAGCTTACTATTATCATTGGTTTCACTGTCTACCAGGTATTACGTACTGGAGTTTTAGATCATCAGCGATTCAGATCCTATTGAATCTAGGAATTAGTGAGATATCATTGGATAATGTAGCATGTTCCAATTGGTGTTGCTTTTTTAATTGTGCCATGGTGATCTTAATCAGTGCTGATTTAATTCAGATGTTTTGTTAGTCCATTTAGGATTGCTTCTATCACTACTAGAATCCCAGTTGTTTTCTTTTCTCAGAGGTGCTATATCTCAGTTTGTAGGTCTCAATATTTCAAAATCTTTTCTGTTTGTGTTTGATTCTGCTGTCCCCTAGGATTGCCACATCTCTAATCCAAGCTTTCTTTTTCTCAGCCACAGTTATGTCTGCCATATTATGTTCTAATTGTTTGTCAGTTTGATATTTAAAGTACCTCATTTTCTTTGCATTTATTTCTCAGCATAGGTGCAACTTGCACATGTTAAAAGGCAATATATTGTCTCTGTGTGGCGAGAATAGTATGGTTTTAAAATGTAGTGTCTTATGTGAAGATCAGCATACAAAACTGAGCAATGAGTTGAGCTTGTGCTTGTGACTGAAACTGGGTGAGCATAGGAGAGTACAATCCCAGTGCCCTTTCTTTCCAGAGGGTTTCTGTTTCTAAAAGTAACTGATATGGCTTGCTGAACTCGTGGGGCACCATATAAAGAAGTGCTTTTTACCCCCTTTTCTTATCCTGACAGGTTGATGCAGATCTGCCTCTAGCAACAGATGTGTAATCATTAAGAGCCGTTGATGTGTGTTCTATGCTCCCGAGACAGATGCTGCAGGGAAGTTTAAGCAGAGATTAAACTACATCATGATTGGAAGAGCCAAGTCATCTGACAGGAATATATCATTCAGTCCTCTTTGCTGACAGGCTGGCTTGTTTCTAGCTGCCATCTGGCACTGTCATCTTGTTCTTAGTGGCAGTGAGGGGGCAGGTTAACCAAGTCCAGAGTTTGACCTTGGCAGTATAGAGACTGATTGGCTTTTCCAGTGTCCAGCCTTCATTCTGGATATACGGTGTTCAGGGTTATCCATTTCATAGGCTTAAAAATATATAAATAAAAAGCATCATGCCATGATCAGTAGGAACAGAGCAAGAGAGGAAGTAATCTACAAACAAGTACTTCCCTATTACTTGGGATATACACCAATTTAGTATCTACATATTCTGGCTAAGATTGATAGCCTGCCAGAGTTTCTGGTAGTCTGTTCATTTTTGTGTTCTACTTGCTTGCACTTCAGAAAGAAATACATCCCTTTTGTACACGTTGCTTAAAAGTGTGGTCTTATAGGGTGAAGATGGGGGAAAGACTGTATGTCTTGTTCTTTTTTCCTGCCTAGAGATGCCTTGGTTATGTTGATTTTGGCCTCTTGCTGCATCCTTGTCTCACTTAGCTGGCCAGATAATCCTTTGTTTTGTGAACTTAACTTCTGAACATACAGAATACTTAAAACAGTCATAAAATGGGTTTTTATTGGGTTTACATTAGCAAAGGTTGACCACAGCTTTCAGTTTGCTTTTTCATCTGGAAGATGCATTTAAGGTCCTTCAAGGAACTGTACTCAGTCATTCTTCTATAGTTCTCTTAATTTTGTGTTAATTCTTTGTTCATTGCTTACAGACATCTCATGCTTCCTTGATAACTTTCTGTTTTCTTTGCATTTTACATAAGCATGGTTTGGAAAGGATGGTCTGGATGCTTCTTCTGTACAGCACGTATAGATCTTGTGACCATGGTGTACTTTGTAATGCTCATTATCCTCGGTGCTTTGAAGCTGCAGTTGGAGTTTTAACTTAGTTGGATATGGCACTAGAATGCAAACTCTAACCTTGGGAGAACTGTTTTGGTGCATAGCACTGCAATCTTAGTGTGGTGGAGGTTATTCCTAGGACCAAAGCAGTATTGACGCAGTCAAGTCTGAAAGGCCATGGTGTGGCAGATGCCACATTTCACATAGGTAAAAGCAAATGATATTTTGCTCTTCTGTACAGCTTTTTATGTAAGTGAATTTGTTGCACTTTTTGGACTTTGTTCTATATGTCCAGATGTATATTCCATACTTTCTTTTTATTATAAGGCTAGGTTTCACCTCACTATGGTTGCTAGACTCAGATAGACATTCGCCTTGATGAAAGATTTTGATGGGGAAGATTTTGCTATAGAGGCATTCACTTAGTGAAACACCAAAAGTAGATGGATTGATTGCTCTTCAGTCCTGAATGTATGTATTCTCAGTGGAGTCGTGTTTTACAACTGGGAGAGCCACTGGAGTATTTCACTAAGGCAGCCAGCTGTCGCCTTGTGACAGCTGGAGTATGTACCCTAAACTGTCTTCTTCTTACTTTGTCCTCAGTGCTGTGGTTTCCATCCTTCCTGAAGGACAGACTTCTTGGGTCTGAAGAAACAAGCTGCATTAGGCATCTGCTGTCTGTGGCTTGGTTAAAAACATACATTGTACTATGGGTTGATACTTAATGTGACTCCTGCTGCTGACTCACTCTTTTGGTGCAGAGAGTGCGTTGTATGGGCCTTGGGCTGGCTGGGAGACGAGCAGCTAGCATGCCACAGGCTAGAATAGTTGGTTCTCAGCTCCCATGTTGAGTGGCAGCAGTGCTAATCTAGGCCAGCAAAGGGATTCAGGGGATGAGTGACTCACCATAGGGTCCTGCGTCTTTTGCTGTTGCAGCAACAGTGCTTGCCTTTATTTGGTTCCTGCTGGCATGGCTTTATTTGTTCGCTCTAAGGAGCTCTGAACAGTTCCATTTGATTGAAAGGATAACCATTCCTGCATCTTTGGAATGCCAGTCCAGCTGTACAGACAGCACTTGAGGACATCTGCTGTCCCCTTCATGGGGAGTGTTTCCTCTATTAGGGAACTGGTCACAGCCAGAATACTTATATTTATAGTGCAGAACATACTCTTTTTAGCAAACATGGTGGCATCTGCTGGTGTTTGGGAGTGCTCTCAGATATTGGTCCTTCCACCTCAGTACTAATTCTAACTTCCAAAGGTGAATTAGTGAGAGTGGGGCCTGATAATGACCTCAGTGGACAGGCAGATTTCACCTAGAAGTAAACTGGTTAGAGCTCTACAAGTGAAAGCAGCACATTGAATTCTTCATAGATACTGAGTGGGACCCAGTGAAGACTTTTTGGAAGTTGACAGAATTGAGGGTGGAGGTGGGAACCCCAGTTAATCTGGCTGTTGTTAACTGGATAATCTAAAGCTTCACAACATTTCAGAAAGGCAGATCCACATATGAACACCTTATAATTATTGAACATGGATTTTCCCAAATCATGAGTAACTGTATCATAATCATTTCTCTCCAGGAGGGTACATAGTTTGTGCACCAGCCAAAGCACAAAGTATCATGGCACTTTTCTCTGCAGCTAGGCTTGATTGAATACAGTCTTCTCCAGTCTAGTTGCTGTTGGACATTTTGGAATATAACCACATTGTCTCCAGACAACATATCTTTAGTGACCGTGATCTGTAAACTTGATTGTTAAGGAACAGTTCGGCCTCATCCAGCATGGCCTCGAGAGACAGCTGAATTATGAAACTAGCAGCTCCTCTGTCTCATCTGAACAGAGCTTCAGTTTGGCCATAGTTCATTACTAATTGCAAGGACATTTGGGGACCATTCCCAGGACTCTTACTCAAAAAGCTTGCTAGTACATTCATTCACTGTGGAGAATTTGACAGGAAGGTGGTGTTTCATATTATGTCTCCCCCAAAGTTAGTAGTGAAGCCCTTCTAAGTAGTCACTCACAAAACATCCATTCAGGGGACTGACAAATGAACTAAGTAGGGATAGGCTGTGTCTGTGTGTGTAGGATGGCATTCCCATGCACAGTGTATCATAGCAGGAATGTTACAAGGTTGTATCTACACCTGACCAGAAATGGTTGTCCCTTCCTCTGAAGTTCTTTCAGCTTGGCCTTATTTCTTTTGAGAGTGTTAACTTTTTATTGTGACTTTCTATTTCTGTATGCCTTACACTTGAGGAAATGGGAGGTGACCAAGATAGATGGCTTTCCCTGTCCTTTTCTTCAGCCATACCTATGTTCTTCTCTTCACTTCCACATGACAGCTGATTAGGCACACTGACCTTTTTCATCATATCTCTTTATTTGTGTTACATAAATGTTCCTGGTTGACAGTTCTGCAGTCTGCTTGGGTTTACAGATGGCTACTTGCTTTGTATATCTGCCTGAAAATATTCTTCCACCCCACCAGGCTTCATCCCATCCTTGCTAAGAAATACTGGTATGATTTTTGTGGGTAAATTGAGGAATTGACAACTGGGATTTATTTCTCCTGCAGGCTGTGAATTACTACCGTCTTGACCAAACCTTTTACTATTCCATTTCCTTTGGAAAATACAGATTTATAGAGGATTAATGTAGTGTTCATTGAAGCTTTTTTTTTTTTTTGCTTAGAATGAAGAGAATTCTGGAAATGTACTGTGTTATACCATGTGACACTGCTGACTGAAGGATTAAGCTATGTTTGAAAGAAATGGTAGAACTTGATTTTGAGAACCAGTTTCATGACCCTTGGATTCACACACTTCCCCTCCTCTCACCTCTGATCTGGCTGTGAGGCAGATGTCAGAGTATTTTAGAGGAACTGCAGTTCATCATGTCTGAATTCTAAACAGCTTAATTTTAGTGCTGGATATTTGAAACACTCAAGATTCCTAACTGTGGTTTGAAGAAGACTTGTTTCAAACTGTAGTTTAATGTGGGCATAGCTAGAATGTGTTCTGCTTCGTACATTATGTTTGAGTTTGGACTGTGCAGCAAGCTGTGGTTAATCTAATGCACAAGTGAAATTTTCTAGACTTGCCATGCTGGTGCTGGAGGAGAGGAGGGAATGCTTGAGGTCTCTGCAGCTTGTTCTCGTAACATTAAACTATAATTTACTGTTATAGTCAAGCCATCCCTACCACTGGATTTCTTACTGTGTGCCTCTGTGCATAGTGATGATACACATTTCAGAGATTAGATACTTGTTTTTACAAGGGAAAGTAGAAAGAACGAACTCCTTAAATGTTTCATGACAGAATGCTAGTAGTACCCACTCATCAACCCCTCTATTTGGTATTTGGTTCCTTCATGCTCTGACTACTACCTGCTACTGCCCCATCACTGTGTGAATAATTCTTTGCTTTTGGGCAGCTGTTTCGTGTGTCGCCTTCTCATAGCAATATTTTTTCAGATTTGCACAAACACGTTGTAGTACTGGTTTGCACATCCTTGTTGTACGTAGGCTATGTAATGAACAGAGGTAAGAACATATGTCTTTTTGCATGTATTCCTACATCTGGCATAGCAGCTAGGGTGAATAACTCCTCTCCCTATTTTTGCCAAACCGGAGCTAGACTTTGAAGCAGGCTGGCATGGAAGAAGAATCTCAAGTGGATAGCTTGAGTTCATTTAAAAGTCTATAATTGCAAGGCATTCTGATGGTCACATGAGCTTTTGGAATAAGCCTTTGGATTGATGATCTGCTTGAGGTTCAAGTGAGTCGGTGGTGGGGATCCCAAAACCATTTTTACCTGACCTTTTACTGGACTTTGTGACTAGTGCCAGGGAGTACTAAGAGGAGCCCCATACACCCAGAGTGAGCTTGAATTCTTTGCTTTGTGCTTGTCTGCCTGTTTTGTTGCCCTGGAGACAGAACAGCGTGGAATTCTTTCCCCCTGACCAAAAATAGTTTCCTGTACCTTGTGACTGGAGTGCTTTCCTTCTTGGTTTGCAGCCAGCTGTGTGTCTGTGTGGAGGGGGATGCATCTAGATGAGGCAGGTTTCAGGGAGCATAGAGGTCATGGCTCCTTGTTGTTAGCTGTGCCTATGGTATCACTACCCTGCCTTACATCTTCTGCCTCCTGTGTCTCGAGAGGGTGTAAGGTTTCCTGGAGCAATTGCTCTTGATTTACATCCCCTGTGGCACTTCACAGGGTTATGTCATGTCTGCTGAGGCACTCAGCTGGTCAGCTGTCCGTCTTGGTGACTGGATGAACAGCACGTGGTAAACTCCTGTCTTCTCCATCCCTCTCCAGCTTGGCAGATCAGCTGCTTACTTCCCTGTATTGTTGCCCTAAGGAACAAGTTCACTAGAGACATGTGGGTGACATAAACCCCACAGGCTACAGGCAGCTAGATTTTCAGATGGTAGGAGAGACTAGCTTTTTGAGCCCCCAAAGCAGACATCATCTGCAGAATCTGGGACATATAAGAACCTCCCAGTAGAAGAAGAGTTTACAGTTGTTTATTCTTTCATGGGACTGGCATGCTTCAGCTCAGTTTCTAATTCCTGCTTTCTGGAAATTTCCTCCTTGGCTAATATTGAAAGGCAGTGGAAGTTGTAATTAGGTAGGAGGTAATGCTACAGGTAAAAGAAATGTGTTTGCTGTGTGTGTCCATTTCACAGAGGTTTATATTCAGTACTCTTCATATATATATAGTATCATGTGAGAAGTGAAATCTACATCATGTTCTTCTTGGTTTTTAATGAAGAAATTTACCTGCATAGTTGTAGGGATGTATACTAAATGGGTCACTTGTGAATCTGGTGGCTGAACATCCTTCAATCCCTAAGAATCTGTAAGTTTTCTCTTTGTTTTCTGTTCTTATTTATGTGAAACGTTGAAACACAGCCAAGTAATTGAGATTAGTTTTTTATGCACTTGAACCCTGAAATCACCTTTTATATGTATTGCCAGTTGTTATATTTGGGAGCTCTTTCCCAATTAAGCCACAGGCCAGCCCAAATCATGCATCTTTATGTCCAGTAGAGTGTTCTTTATGAGATGCTACTGAGTTCCTTCAGACCTAAAATCAGGGAAACACTAAGTTTGCCAACCATGGCAAATATAGCAGAAATAGCGCAGAAAGAATAAGAACCTGTGCACCCCAAAACAAGCTGCCAGTATCTCCAAAACATACATTTTTTTCTCTAGGGGAGTGTTTTCTTAAGAGGTACCACTGAGTTCCATCTGACCTGAAGCTGTTTGTGTGTTCAGGGCATTGTCAAATATGCCAACCTGTACTAGCCATAATTTTTTTTTTCTGAAAGAAGTAGGCAGTCAAGCCTGGGCATCTAAGAAAAAAATTGTGGTTCATTTCCTTAGGACTGTTTAGGACATTTAGGACTGTTATTTCTCTTTCTGGTGCAGATACTTAACAGTGTGGTGCAGATACTTAACAAGGTGCTGCATACCCAAGCAGCTTCAATTCAGATCAATGTCAGTGGCATCTCACAGAAGACATTTCCCTAGATATGTATTGTGGTGATGGAGGGAAGGGGCTCTGACAGTTTTGGTGTGCATGGGCTTTTTCCTTATTCTTTCGGCACTGTTTCTGCTAATACTACACATGGGTTTGTGTATTCAACGGTGCCATGTGTGAACAAAGAGTCTTGGGCCAAAGTCTGAAGCATCTTGGAAGAGACTGTTCCCTGGATGGCAAGATATATGATTTGCAGTGAGGTATCCAGATATGTTTACTTATTACTTTGGGACTGTATCTGCTGTGTCTGGTATAAGTTGGCACACTTGACAATGCTTACATGTCCAAATAGTTCTAGAGAAGTCAATGGCCTCTCACAGGAGATTTTACCTTCCCGCATGTAAAAGTGTAGGATTACAACATGTTGCAACATGTTGTAGGATGCACAGGTTCATCTTCTTCTTGATTTGATTGATTTTCCTGTTAATTAGCTTTGTCTCAGTAATAGTGCTCTCTATGGACAGACATACGGATGCTTCACATCTCACTCTGGAGGTAAAGGTCTATCATGCCACCTCGATCCATTGGGAGAGGCGGGATAAAAATAAATATTACTATTATTATTATTATTATTATTATTATTATTATTATTATTATTATTATTATTATTATTTGAATGTGACCTAAAATTTGTTTTGGAGTGCAGAAGCTAATTTCCTTAGTCTTCTGGAATTCTTTCTGCTGTATCTGTCACAGTTTGACACACTTGCTGTTGCCTTCCATGTACAAAGAGGTTTATATTAGATGGAAGTCACTAACACCTCATAGAGGATAGTCTGGTGGACTGAAGGGTTGTGAGTTGGGATGATCCACCATTTATTTTGGGTTGCAGGGGATCAGTTCTGTATTCATTGACCTTCTGGATTATTATGCATTTATGAGTGGTTTCCAAAAATGTTTGTTTAGATGGGACATTAACAAAAATCTTGGAAGGGAGAATTTTTAGTTATGGTAAAATGGAATCTGGAGTATTTGAAAGTTACAGTGTGAGTTCAGGGGTATATAAGCCTCATTCATCTGCAATAAGAGCTGGAAACCAGGAATAAGGAAACAATTTCAGCCTCATAGAATCCATTTTTTTTCAGTCCCTTCCTTAAGCATAGTGTCCTTCCTGGCTGTTGTAGGGAAGAAATCTTGCATTGTAATACAAGGGGTCAAACTATTATTTGAATAAAGGCTACAGACAAACTTGCTTCCCCTCAGTTTCTGTTCCTTGCAGTTATTTGGCTGTGCTGTATTTGGGGCATATGGACCTCAGAGTGGCTTTGGAGGACAAAAAATGGAAGTCTTTGTGAAAAATTGTGGTCTAAATGAGGCACTGTACTGGAAGACCATGTTTTTCTGGCTCAGTAGCCTTTAATGTGTGAAACAAAGTCCAAAACAAATCTTCTCTCTGTAGAAGGAGGTTTGCATTTGTTGACTTTTGGGATGTGGTTCTGAAAAGCAAACTTTCCAAAAACTCAGGAGGAGTAGAAAATGCAGGTCTGGTCAGTCCTACACAGCACACGTAAAAAGATGAGAGACTGATGAGTGATAATTCTACCATGTTCTAGTTCTGACTGCAAGTGTGGCAGAGGCAGTAGTCTTTTGGATTACTCCAACACAGAGAGAATTTCTTGTATGTAGAAAACTGTGAGAGAGGAGGGGTCAGTGGTCTTCTAGAAGGGTCAGTTTTACTTTGCTTTACATGTGGCGATATTTAAAATTAATGTCCTATCTGTGGTCTGGAGTAGTGTCAAACAATTTTGTCACCTAAATCTGGTTAATGAATAGATGAGCTTTGCACCTATATCTGTATCCACAGGTGTAGAATGTGTAGAATGATTATTACACTTGGGCCTTTTATTTTCCTGTGTTCCTATAGAGAGGGAGAAATAGCTTTACTGCTCTGTAGCATGGCTGCTGGGGTTAAGTGTTCTGGATTACTTGGGGTTTCACTTGTATTATTTTGGGAAATATTTATGGTGAAGAGAGGCTGAAGCTTAGGAGTTGAAATGTGAATGTGAATTTGGGGAAAAGTGATTAAGCAACATGTGACTTTTTGTTTTTCAAATGCTGCCTTAGTATGCAGGATGCTTATTTTATTTTGTTTTGTTTTATTTTATTTACAATATTTCAGTCCTGTCTGATATTGTAAGATCTCTGGACAGCTCAAAATAAAACCAGTTAGAACAATTTAAAATATGAGACAATAAAATTTTGCAACAAAAATAACATTATCATTCTAAAAAACATTAAAACATTGCATAATAATTAGGGAAAAGAATCAGCCCTGATCATTGAAACTGAAGGCCTTTCAAAGTTATGGCAGATCACAGATTACAGGCTCAAGACTAGTGCAATAAATGTGTTTGCAGGCCATCTAAGGGGCATTGCCACTGTGCTTGCCACTGACAAGATGTGAAACTCTCCAAAGTCAGTACTAGTTTGGTTAGAACAGTTGTATCCTTTGCTGACTTTGAAGTCTTGTTTTCACCTTGCCTGATGATCATCCGCTTTTTGGCTGCTGCTAGAAAGGGACTTGATCACTGAGTTGACAAATCAATTTTCTGTCTGCTTCCTGGTGACTAGAAAGGGCCCTCTGGCATCCTCTCCTTGCCTTCCTTCTCCCTGCTTTCATGTCACATTTTTCAGGGTTATGGAGACGCTGATGCCTCAATGCATTTTCTCCCTAATCCAGATGACAACCCTGTTGGAACTGACATTGCTTTTCTGTTGCAATGAATGTCCTTCTTAGACTATAAAGACAACTGGCAGCATTTCTTCTTCCCCCATGCTGCCATTCCACATAAAGATGGTGGAGTTGGGTGATCTTGCCTTACCTTTCTGTTCTGTGTAACTCCTGGAAAATGCCAAGTTCTTTGCTCTTGAGAATTGGTCCTTTAGTCCTGATGGGAATTTGAACCTGTTTCCTTTTGTAAATATTTCCTCCCCATTATCCTTTAGTCCTGATGGGAATTTTTTTTGCATGAGGAAACTTCAACTTTACGCTAAAAACAATTCAATAAAATATGTGTCTGGCTGTTTATTCTAAGCACAGTATGTGGGCCTGAGAATTTTAAGTAAAAGCATTGGTATGCTAGAAAAGAAGTGTACAGATGTATTAAGCCAACAAATTATTCATAGCCCAAATTATTTTGGGATACGCAGCCCTGCTTCAGCAGAATATGTTGAAACGATATCTTGAAACAGGAGATTAATAGCATATATTTTTTAGAATGTACACCTTAGAGGGAAGGATTTCAGCATGTTGTATAGGTGCTGCCAAGACTTCTCACATGGTGGAGTCCTATGCCATATAAAATAATGCTCTTCACACAAGAAAACTAGCATATTATTACCGGTAGTTTTCTTTTTTTTAAAAAAAAAAACGGCTATGATCTCCACTAATATTAATAGTTTTCTCATATTTACTTAACATGAAAAGGAGTATAAAAGCAATATAAACAATATATAAAAAAGCAACAAATATGTTAAAATGAATGAAACACAGTAAATAATGTCTTTGCTTGACACAACAAAAACATCAAAGTAATGATTGGGCAAACGTCCTTGGGAAGAGAATTCCATAAATGGGGCACAGTCATGAGAAAACTTTCCTCCAAGTTGCTGTTTTCTTCAGTTCTGATTGGAGAAATGCCTGAGTAAAGTCCTCCAGGGGCCTGGGCAGGCTGCTGTAGAGGTGGGCATTCCACTGGCTACCCTGTTCCCAAGGAGTGGAGCGTTAAATATAAGCGCCAGCACCTTATTTGTGCTTGGAAAACAGCCTAGTAGCTAATGCAGAGGTTTAAGAACTGGTCAGAGGGAGTAGGTCAGTTGACAGTAGGGCTCCACAGTGAAGAGAAGAGCAAAAGGGCTCTGTCCCTTTTGAGTTTTTGACAGGGAGCAAAGATGGTGCTGTTTCACATGGGCTTTCATCTTTGAAACTTTAACTGTCTGCTTTTAAATTATTTTAATGAATGCTTGTAGTCTAAGTTGGTTTTTAAAGTATTTTCTTATTCATGTATTTTTGAAATTTTTATTCACGGTACATTGCCTTGGGGGCCCTGCTAGGCAGAGAGGCGATACATAAACACTTACGTATAAATGCATAATAAGTAAATAAATATATAATACATAAACCAAAGGGGGAGTGACCAGGGCCAAAAGTAAGAGACCTTCACTATCTTCTGTTATTCTGTTAGTTCATTTCACTTCATTTCATTATTTTCTTCCCCTTTGGTTTTCCCTTTCCTTTTATTTTTCCCTGGAAGCAGCCCTATCCCCAATATTATATCACACCCTAAGTGCCATTTTTGTTTCTTTTCATTTATTATTTTAACTTAACTTATTGTACTTTTTATATGTTGCACTTTCTTACATATTCAACCCTCATTACTCTTCCTGCCCTTCCTCCTGCAGTCAGAGTTGCTTTGCTTTGACTAAAACGCTTCTTGAGCTCCTATCAGTGATAGATTGGTCCCAGCAGCATCCAGCTGAAACAGACAGAGAGTGCTCTAGAAGCAGGTGCCAGAGCATTTTGTAGCTGATTCAATAGTTTCCACAGAGGCCATGAATCAAGAGTGCTTTGACAGCTGATTTCTGTTGCTGGATTCTTACCACATAGTTGATGAAGAGGCAATGATGGTAATAGGGATGATTTTCGTAGGAGGTGGGAGAGGAGAACTGGCGGTCATGTTGTAGCTTATGATTGCCATTGGATGAGACAGCAAAGAAGAAAAGTTGCATCCATTGCAGTAGCAGTGGCAAGACCACAAATCTCAGGAATAAGAGGGGCAGGAAACAGCAGCAGTGGCCACTGTACTAGCAAAGATTGTACTATCCAGCAGTGAAGGAGGGAGACATCATGAGTTTAGTGGCAACCTGCAGGAGTGGTTTTTGTGAGAAACATGCAACCTGTGGGTTATCAGTCTCTGTTGTATGTGTCCAAAAATAGGGCAAGGCAAGATTTTGCAAAGTCTTCCAGGGTGCAGAGATCTATTAGATGTATGCCTTAGGCAAGACTGTTTGTTTTCTTTCTGTGCAGTGCCATATATATTGATCATGCTATGTAAATAAATAAGTTTCCTAGAACCATGTTCAGCAGATGGGTTTCCACAGGTAAGAATAGCCTAATTGCAACACTAGGGGAATGAGCAGAGTTGCACCCCCACACACCCTCCAGCGTCTCTCCTATCATAAAGTACATCAAGTAGGACTTGGATTATAGTGGTGGTGCAAGTTGTAAGTGTGACGTGACTTGGTGATTTGGAGGACTTTAATTTTAATGCCAAGGCTGCCGTACCTGCTTCTGTGGCAACCGTGGGCCTGGAACAGTTCAAAATCAGGCTCAGGAGTAGGCATTTGTGGCTCTGCAACTCTTATCGGCCTTAGCCAGCAAAACTAATAGCGAGGGATTATGGAAGTTACAATGCAGCAACATCTAAAGGCACAGCTTAGATTTGTTTTTCTGTATTGGACTACAGGGATCATGATCCATCGATGAGAAGCAAGTAGTAGTTCTGCTTCATAGATAGATCATTATCTAATCTGTTTTGGCCTTTAGGATGCCTATTACTGCCAAAGGTGGGGACCAAATTTAATGGTCTACTCTGGGAAGCTGATGAAACCAGGATTGCTGGTATTTTAGCTGGTAGTCCTGCTCAGTAACTGGGCCGGGATCCTGTTTGGACAATTGGCTAGTGTAACAGGTAGATTATGGCTGATTTTTCTCTGAAGATGCACCTACTAAGATTCCTTTGGTGCTTTCTGTGTGAGTCTACCTTTGAAGACAGAACCATCAGTTGGATGATTGGCTCTTGTAACACCAACAGTGTACTAGCTGTATCAACTGCAGGTGCACTTTTGAAGTCAGTTTAACTTGCTGATTTATACTTTTAAGACGGAAATGTTTTGGGCCTGAACAGACCTTCATGAGCACTAGCCTACACATCTTTTAAGGTTATAAAGAGAGGGCTCTCTCACTTACTTTCCATCAAAGGTAGTTCAGCTGATCAAAGGAGGGAGGGAGCTCTTTCACTAGTGGGACTGCCACTCTGGAATAAGTTTCCGTCAGGAGTTCATTAGTCTCTTTTTGGAGAATATAGAACAAAGTTCTGGAGACCCAGCTGCCTTCCCACTGGGTTGGTTCATTGGTTTTTACACACATGCACACGCACGCACACATGCACACACACACATATATTTGAGCCATTTGCTTTAGTTGTAATCCTCATGTTTGTGAACTGGATTTGGATTGTTTTGTTGTTGGTACTTCTTCTTTTTTTTTGTTTTTGTTTTTTTACTGTATGTGGCACCATGGTACTCCTTTGGGGGAGTGAGGCAGGCAGGCAGGCAGGAATTTAAAACTCGAGTTAAGTTTGCAGTGTATTTCCCTGTAGAATGGCTACACAATAAAATGTCTGTTTACTTTTTTAGCTTTTAGTCTTTCCTTGAATCCCTCACTGGTATCAGTATACTTTTCTGAACCTTGGTGGAATGGCACCTAATTCATACAATTAGGTGCCAATCCAGAAGAGGAACATAACGAGAGAACCCTCAGAAAAGTGGGTAGCTAACCCTTAGTGATACCAGCAGTGGCTCTTGAGCATTCTTGTTCTATTGTAAGCATATTGTAAGCATAGCTCTCCCTCAAAACCTCACCATCTCCCATCTCTTTTTAAATAAAAATAGAGATATTCAGATAAATTTTTATTCTTGTTACATAAAGTAGGTTAAGAAAACTGACTAAGGCAAATTTTCATGGTCTGAAGTTGGGTCATTCCAGCCAAAGTCTACACCTATTCTGATCTGTTATTTCAACATTTTAACATAAGTCTAAATGATAAGTATTATACTGAGTTATGGCTAGAGTGATAAATCTAAATTCATGCAGATTATTTCAAGTCATAGATCCATCTAGTTCTGTATTTCTGCTCAGATTTAGAATAGCTCTTCAAAGGCTCAGGTAGAGAGATGCTGTTTTGTTTTTTTGTTCCTTTTTTTAAATAACTCTGCTGGGGTGATGGAGGTACAAGGGATAGAACTTGGGATCTTCTGTATGCACCTCTGTGCACTGGGCAGGTCTGGATTCAAATTCGTCCTCAGCCATGACAATCCACTTTGTGACCTTGGACTAAATTTCAGACTACTCCTCTTGTGGGGGCTTTAGTATAGTTGCAGAGAAAGGTTTAAGCCATAACTATTCTATATACATGATTATCTTTTTATCCCACTATTCTAGAATTGCATTTTGAGAGAGAGCGGTGTGGGTGGGACAGAGAAATGGAGAATAATAACTTTTCTTTTTTTAATTTTTTTAATTGATTAAGAATAATGACTTTTCTAATGCTACTCTAAGATTAGCTTTGAACCAGGGATTTCCTAATTCATAGCATATACTCGTTGTCATTATGGAGCAGTAGCTCAATCAGCCCAGTAGCAACTGCTGTAGCAAAGTGGCGGCAGTTCCTGTAACTGAACTGAACTTTATGTGCAGTGTTTACTGCAAGAAAAGAGATTGCTTTCTTTCAGGATGTGCTACTTTGTCATTTTGATTGTGATTCGTGTCTGCCATTTAGTTCAAAACGAGGTTCCAGAATGGAGGTTTTTTAAAATTGTTTTTATTAAGCTATACTCAGAACTACAAAACACACATACACACAAAAGCCACAACAAAACAGAGGATCCAGAATAGAGGTTATTAACAAACATTTTCTTTTCTTCTTTTTTTTTTCCAGATCACCAGAAGCTGGAACGTGAAGCTCGAATCTGCAGATTATTAAAACATCCAAATATTGGTGAGTACTAACGCAACATGATTTAAAAAGGCGTAAAGCTTACTAGAGTTCTTTCTCTTGAGCATAGTGAGCAGGTGTGTACTTGTAAAATCATTTTATGGGCTGCAGTTGGGTCGATGCTTTGTGCTGAAGAAAAGTATTCAGTAGCCCATACCTGAGAATGGAGGTTTGCTTCTGTCTTCCATTTCAACAAACACTCCTTCAGAGAAAGTGCATTTTGGTTCTCATCCGCTCTTCACATATCCCTTCCCAGAAGTAATGCTATGCCCCTCCCTCCCCCCTCCCTCCCCACAGAAGCCAAAGAAAATGGCCACTTGAGTGGTTATGCCTGCCTCCTCCTCCTCTCTATTTTGTTCTGTTTGGGAGTATGTGTGATGGAGGAATGCATTCCACATATAAGAACTGCCTTTCTCGCTTATACGCACCATCACTCTTGTTCTCTGTTCTGCTTTATAGAGAAGCCAGACAGATGGCTGTGTAAACTCACAAGCAAGGCGTTAAAAGCATGTTTTCTATTTGTTTGTTCCAGTTTTAATGTTCAGCAGTATAGTTCTTTCCATAATCAAAAGCCTGCATAACTTCTGGTCATGCAGGCTTGGGGATTCTGGAACTTATAATCCAATAAATCAACTTTTCCAAACTCTGGTTCAGAAGTATAGTACCTCTGAGGTTCCATGTGGCTATCATGGCTGATAGTGGCTGAGAGACATATCAGCCTTTTGTGTACATGTGTGCCATTTCTGGAGTGCAAAGTTTTCTACTTCTAGGTGTTTCCAAAGGCAAGCCTAGAAATAAGTCAGCTGCTGTAATGAAGCCTGAGAGTCTAAGACTTTCCATTGCTCTGCAAATGGCAATTCAGTGAAAAACTGAGGTAAAAGAAAAAAATTAAAGTGCAGAAAAGCAGGTAGGAAGGTAAGTTGGAGAAGCATTGGTCAGACTGAAAAACGCCTAAGCATGTTCACTTTACCTTTTCTTTCTACCTTACAGATGTAGCTTCCCAATAGCCCTCCCCATCCTTACTATTTAAGTGTCTTGGAACTGAGCATCCTGTGTTTCCCGCTGAATGTGTAGCTTTACTCACAGGGAGTGGTTCTTTAAACGGCCGCCTTTCCAATACAACCATTCCTTACACACACAGTCATTGATGCTCAGCACAAGCTCTTAAGCAGAGGACTTGTTGCTTGACACATCGTGCCTCAAATGTACTCTTGGATCCGTCCCCACTTCCGTTTCTTGGCTCCTTTCCCTGAGCATCCCTTTAAAGGCTGCATTCAAAAGATCCTGAAGTCTTTAATGCAAAGTCCTAAGCTGCCAGCTCCCCAGCGCTTTGACCACTAGCCTCTGAATACAGCAGAGCTGATAATCTTTAGTTTTACTCTGTAAATCCCCCTATCTCTTAATGGAGTGCCACTAACTCCAGGTCTGGGTTTCCATGGTTTTCGTCCTGTAAGCAGGTTTTATTTCCTCTCACTCCGAAGAAAAAGGAGCAGGATAATTACTCACTTAGATGTTTTGATGAAAGACTAAAACCTTCATGGGAGCTTCAAGTTGAATTGGGGGGGAGGGAAAACCAAAGTTCGGTTCCTGACAAAATTGCAGTTTACTAGATTTGCCAAACAGCAGCAGAATTGTTGTTCATTCTTTAAACCATGTGGAGTTCTGTCCATCATGTCCTGCTAGTTGTAGTTCAGCTTTCAGGGCTGTGGAATGTGGGGAGAAAAAAACTCATTTGCCTTTGCTGAAAAGACCGCTTAGGTTTGGATATCTTTCACAAACTTCACAAGACTATGTGATCAGAGTTCCATTTCTGAGTGCAGTGTGTGTGTGTGTGGGGGGTATCTTGAATTGCACTTACCTTAGTTTATGTCTGAAATAGAGCTTGAAGAAACCGCAGTATAACTGATTACAAGTAATTAGTTAATTGCAATTTGTTCGTTTTTCTAACAACCAAGGTAGTTACAGTTGTTGTAACAATGAGGAATAATATAAGTCATTCTGTAGTGTATAAAGCACTTCTAGTTACTTTTATAGTTAAATATATGTGACCTCACTAAATGACAGAGAAAGACTATCATGTGGTTCACTTCTGGCTGATACTGTACCTCATGCTCTGCTATGAGTGTTAAGGCAACAACTACTTGATGGGAATAGGTTGTCTACCACAAGCCAGTGGCTTATACTGTTGTTGTGTGCTTTCAAATCCTTTCTGACTTAGGGCAACCCTAAAGCAAATGAACCTATCACAGGGTTTTCTGAGATGGAATGTGTGTGTGATGCACCCAGTGTCACACAGCAGGTTCCATGGTTGAGCAGGGAATAGAATCCTGGTAGTATGCCATTTTTTATAAAAAAGAAAAACTCATGAAAAGTAGCTGTCTTAATTACTGCTGAGAAATAAGAAAATGAAGCATTTCTGAATGTTAATAACTATAACTGCTACCAGCTTCTTTATGGGCCTTTGAATGATAACTATACTAGTCACTTTTCCGAACTCCGGATTGCAGTGAAGTGTTACCAGAAACATGGTACCATTGTTAATTCTTTTCTGAGTGAACTGTGAGATGACAGTTCATACCTTTCTAGGAAATAGCAGTTTTGTTTCATTAAGCTACCCATGACTAATTCTTGCATAAGGAGAACTGAGTGCTGGCAACAGTGTCCAGATATGATGATATGCTACAGTTCTCCAAAGGACAAGCCTAGAACCAGTAAATAAAAATTGCAAGGAAACAGATTTGGGTCAGATATTAGGAGAAACCTCTTGACAGCAGTCACTGTTTGATAATAAAACAGGCTGCTGTGGATAATAATGAGCTTTCTTTTGCTGGAGGTATTTTAAGTAGTGGTTGGACTGCCATCTTTTGGGATGATTTGTTTGCAAATCCTGTATTGAGTTTGAGTTTGACTAGATAGCCTTTAAGGTACCTTCTGATTCTTCATCTTTATTTGAGAAATTGAGTGGGCTGAAATAGGAATCTGTGCCCTTTTAGTAAGTAATTTTAGTAATTTAGTAATTTTAGTAAGTATTACTTGGTGGTGTTATAATTGCAAAAGATCTTGGCTTTGATAAGGAGGATTATTAGGAGTTTATTTGAATTAGTAGGCTCCTCCTCTAGTTATACAATAGCTGGGACATTGCACAGAGGAAGAGCATAAAACAGTGCTAGGTTATGTGTGCTTTAGTTATTCACCCATGACTATGTGTCCTGTTGATGTCATTGGGAGTAAAATGTGGTCTCCCATAAGCTGCAGCTAATTCATAATTTAAAACAAGGCAAGCATGCTAAAATAAGCAGCACCATAAGTTGTTAAGTCCAGTCAGAATGTTTTTTAAAAAAATTAAGAACCAATTATAGCACAAAATTTTAGTTAAAATTAGTACATGAACAAAAATGTCTTTGTAGGACCCATGAAATAGCAGCACAGATGTTGGTAAGCTGACTTCTCACAAGAGAGTAGTCCAGGATGCAAGCTCTCTATAAACCCTGTCCCTCCCTCCCCTCCCCAAAAGCCCCCAGTCTTGGGTAAATGAAGAAGCAAGACATCTCTTTTTTGAGTGAGCAAGGGAGTATTTTGGGGTGCAGAGTAGTGGTTGTTTTCTCATTCTTGTGACTGGGACACCAACTAGTACTTGTAGGTTTTCTTTTTCTTTTGAATTGGCTGGAGGTTTGCTTAATTTTTATTACGAGTTGGCTTATTAAGTCACTGTTGCCATTTTTCAAGCATGTCATGTTCAGCTGAGCACATGTCTTTGCTACATATTTGCTTCGCAATGCCACACCATTCCCCAGCGGAACAGATGGCTGTCCACCTAGAAGCAGAAACTGTGACTTGAGAGGCAGTTTTCACATTTCTTCATCATTTGGGTCAGCTCACGACGTCAGATGACTTGGTACCATTCTGAAAACTGCTGCTGCCTCTGCCATCATTCCAGCTGAAAAGCGGTGTTTTCCTTGCAATAGCTGTGAAATGTGAAGTTTGCTTATCTACCTGCTTTTGACTTCTGTGCTGTATTTTGGACATTCTTCAGTTGTTCCCTACACCAATATCCTACCCAGTTTTCTTTATTTCTTTATTTCTTTCTTTTGTTCTTTCGTTCTTTCTTTCTTCCTGGCTTCAACTCTTTTGTCTATCTCTCCTTCCTCCCTACTGAGTCTTAAAAGGAGCTGTACCACAGCCGCAGTTGCTGAGTTTACATAAAGAGAAGAATGAGCCACTCACAGTGCATGTATGGATCAGCAAAGTATAACAATTCCCAGCTTTATACTGCTATTTCCTCACCCTTTTTCTTTGTTCATGACTCTGGTAAAAAATTCTAATCCAGCAGCAGTTGAGCTCTCTCTGTTTGTGTATAGTCCAGAACATCCTTGCTGATTCACTTTGAGATGTTTTGCCATCTAGCCTCTTCCAAAGCAATTAACCTTCCCAGTATAAGAAACTAATCCCTTTTAAAATGAGATAAAATAATGACCCAGGAGGGAAGATGGTGTGGAACCTGGCTCTTGACATTCTTCAATTTCCTACCCTCAGTTCTTCCCTTCATTATTTTTTACCACCCCGAACATACTTGATCTTGTTTGCTTTTGGAAGGTAAGTAGGGTCCAGTGTAGTTAACACTTGGATGGGATGCTGTCTGGGAGTACAAAGGAAGATTAGGAAAGAATCCTGCCTGAAGGCATGGAGAACCAGTGCTAATTAGTTGACAATGCCAGGCTAGGTGAACTGAGTGTAATGCAGGTCCTGTATTCCAAAGCTCCATTGATGGATGAATGCTTGCCAGTGTGCTAACCCAGCATTCCTGTGTCGTACTTTCTGCTTCATGGGTTCTTCCACTTTTCCTGTTTGAATCTATAGTTGCAGCAGAAGGGCATGCAACTGTCTGCTGAGACCCTGTTGATAGTAGACGCAGTTCACTATGTTCCCAGCTCCTGCTTTGAATAGTTGTGCCTTGGAATGTCCTCACGGTGGTTGAAGGGAAGGCTGGGTTGTCATGGTTCCAGAGCTGTTCGTAGGGTAAAACAGTAATCCTCATTCCATTGCCTCTCTGTATCATCCAGCCCCTTCTGCGAAAACGCTTCCCATGCAAAAGGAGGAAAGGGCAGCTCCTGTGGGGAGATTGGAACAAGATGCTTGGGACATGTTTTCTTTCCCTGAACTTTTAAAAAAGATAATGATGAATGAGGATCTGTGGGGGGCAGTTTTGATGTAAACGGAATAACCTCATTTTGAGGAGGTGGAGAGTTAGTGTGGTTTAGCTTTGAGGTGCATTGGAATATTCGTTCTTCTGGGATCAAGAAGAGATCCCAATCCCTTTGTTTATCTCTGGTTTAGTTCAGCTGTATAGCTACTGAGGAGCAGTGCTCTTTCGGATGCTTTCTGTGATCTGTTTATCCTTATTTTTTCTTTCCCATTTATCTTTAACAATAATTCCTGTACTAGTACACAGTCTTCTAATTGAGCCTTTTGGGTGCTCTGTGATTACTTCTTCTGGTCTTTGCCAGCAGTTAGTGTCTTGACGGCTCAGCATCTCTGTGCTGCTTTTGGCTCTCTTGTGACCTTCAAAGCTTCTGTGGAAGCTGAACTGTATTGCCAGAAAGGAGAAATCTTAGGATGATGAGACTCATAGATTGTTTACATTGCACTGGGCAGACAAGAAAACAATTCCTCAATTTTCCTGAAGCCTCTAAAAGAAGGCAAATCAAACACTGAACATGTGCTATTCACCAGAACCCATGTGATAAATGGAGAGGGATCCTCAGTTATAGATGTCCATATATAAATTGATAAGCAAAAAAATTCTATACAGTCTGGTTGAAAGGCTGTGAAATGTGGGGGACAGCATGCACAGAATGCATATAATTTTTTTTCTGTTTTTTGTCCTTCTATGAGATTGTGGGTTTGTATCTGTATCAGACAGTTCTGTTTCCCTCTCTCTCTCTCTCTCTCTCTCTCTCTCTCTCTGTCGCTCCCTCCCTCTCTGTCAAAACTTTGTGCAACTGGTAAAATTAGCTTTAGTCCCAGAAGATATATACCCGTGCTAAAATTGTTTTGTCTGTAAGAGGTCACATGATTCTTCTTGTTTTGTTTTCTTTTAAACTACCAAAAGTGAACATATGTGTTTTGTAAAGCTTTAATTGCAAGGTTTAAGTCACATTTTGAAAAATAAAATCTGTCTGATTAAATGGGGACCTAACTTTATCTGATCCAAAGGTTTTAACCAATTAGCTGATTTCAACACCAATGCCCTAATTTTGATAATATGTTATTAAGTATCACGTGAGAGCCAGCATGGTTTAATGGTTTGAGTGTTGGATTATGATGCTGGAGACTAGGGTTCAATTCTGTGCTCAGCCATGGAAACCTACTGGGTGAGTTTGAGCACATCACACACTCTGAGACCCAGACAACCCCGTGATAGGTTCACGTTAAACGAAGATACACAGCAACACAAAAATTATCATAGGCTAAGTCTACCTAGAATCGTTTCATGATTAGGAAAGGAAACAGGCTAAATTGAAAGGCCTTAGTATTGTGATGCTGAAAGACCATCTGTTTCTAACGCATCTCTTGAAATATGTGGGAGCCATAATTATGTGTGTCTTTCGAGCTTACTATTTTCCACTTTCATGCCTTCCTTTTTGCCTAAATTTCCAACTTGCATTTTTTAGGGTGGACATTTTGTTAATTATTCTATGCAGAGGGCTGGTACCTAAAAGTCAGTAAGCTTCCAAGAAGCTTCATCTCACTTTTGAAAGTGGGGCATTCTGTTCTGACTAGCCAAAAAGTATTTTTAGTGCTAGAGTTAGAAAATACAGTAGCATCCTCCACTGGCTTCCTCTGGGATGTTGTCTTAAATATTGAGGTAAGTGAGAAGTGTACAAAAGCAATATCATTTTCAACCTGTCTCCCCCTTGCTGCCCTTTATGTTGTCCATAATTGTCTATTGCCCCTTTTCTTGTTTTAGTAGCTTCTTCATTTGTTCCTTAGATTGTTTTTCACCGTAATCCATAACTGTATTGCTGTCATTTCTTTTTATGTGAAGAGTCATATGCATCTCTTATCTTTGAAAGAAAATATCTTAATTTTGAATTTCAAGAGATAGTCAGTGAACATTTTTGCCATGGAAGACATAAAGCTCTGAGCTCCCAGTTCACCTTTGGTGTGGCTAGGTAGGTGCAGGGTTAATCCAAAGAGACCAGTTAATAATGGTACACAGTGTCCTGTTCACTAACCATCCTTATGTCACCAGCTACCACTCCTGTGAAGTCTGCCATTAGCTGTTGAAGCAGATGATTTGTGAAGGATTATTTGTATTACATTCGCTAATGCTTTCTAATAGCAAACTTTTAATTAAAAAGAAAGTCTTTCTGGAAGCAGTCTTAGCAGCTGCAGCAAAAATTCTCCACATTTTAATATGATTAGGAAAAGGCTGGGGGTTGGAAACTAAGCTGCCCTTGACAGTTGTAGCTCTGCATTGAGCTCCTACTGGGAACCTGCATCTTGGTATTTTGTAAGTCAGAGTGGTAATGGATTGCTGCTCAACCTGTTGTTGAAGATGTGGTGGGGTAGTTCCCAGACTTTCCATGTGTGTTCTGGCCCTGTTGGGATAATGAGCAGTTGGGAGAAAATGGCGAGTGGGTGGCATCCATCTGTTCCAATTTATGTATCAGTTGCCTTGCTGCAGATGATCACAGTTACGTTGCCTTCTGTCAGGCCATGTGTATTCTATATTTGTAGTGATAGCATAACCTTAATGCTGATTGTAGTATTTAGAGGGAGGGAGGGAGGGAAACAAGTTGGAACTATTCATTCTCATTGTATTTCTCCCATCACCACTCATTGTGTTGCTGAGTTCAGTAGGGTAGCTACCTCCCTCCACCCCAGCTAAAGTGGTGGTAGCGAGAGAGCCATTAATGATACTCTGTGAGATGCAGATGCTTCCTAATGACTGCCTGGCATATGCCCAGAGATGAGGTTAACGTTGCTGACTCTGAGTACCTGGCATTTGTTCACAGTATCTCATTGCAGAAGGATTCCCCAGAGTAATTTGAAGGCGGCACCACATAAGCCTTCTTTTAAACCAGGAAAGAATGCTGGAGTTACTGCACAAGGAATTTGAGATCCCCTTTGCAACAAAGCCTTTGGCTGTTCATATCATTTGTAGTTTCACTTAACCAAAATGTTTTAGAGAGACTGCATAGTACTAAAATCTGGGCCATGTGACAGACCTTGAACTTCAGCGTTGGATTTGTAAAAATTAAAGGAGGACACTCTCTGATTGAAACTGAGGTAGAGGGGGCAGAGGGATATTTGAGAAGAAAGCTGGTTAGCAGGCATTGTTCTAATTTAGCAATAACAGGAGGCGAATGGGTGTATTAAGCATGGGATTTATTTTATTGCTTGTAGTATGGTTTCATTTTTCACAAACAGATATCCAGAACATCCTGTAGTACAAATACAGTAAAAAGTGCACAGGCACACAGGCAAACACACGAAGCAATAAATGTGGGAATGGACGTCTATTTGTCGGAAAGTGGGTGCAAGTCTACGTGTAGTCCAGGTGAATTTTTTTTTCATGTGGAGAGTCTGTTTTGAAATTGGTTTGATAACAGTTCCATTTCAAGAAGCCAAAAGGTGTGTGTGCTATTTTCATGAATAAGTAAACTTCACAAAATTAAATCCTTTTGGTAGTTGTTTAGAGTTTGCTTCCAAAGGGAACAGAAGAGTTTGCTGAAGCAGAGTGAAGATGGTTGGCGGTGACTGGTTGGAAACATGTAGACAATACAGGACGTATTGCCCTCGGTCTCAACTGGCTTTGTTTATCTTCAATAATTTGTCATGGAGCCAGAATTGGCTTTTTAATGCCATAGTGTTATTCTGTTCATTGGATTACTCATGTTACTATGCAAGAAGCAGGCATAGCTCCATCATACCTGGGCCCAGAAGGAGATGAAAAGCCTTCTTTCCTTCTCAACTGCCTTGAAGGGAGAGAAGAAGCAGTTGCAGCTCCATCGTGCCTAGGCCCAGAAGCAGATGAGAAGACCTTTCCTCCATCCCAGCTGCCACTGCTGTAGCCTCAGAGGGAGAGGAGAAGAGGCAGTATCTGCTGGACTTAATGCACACTGCCATCCCTTTTTCCTTTTGTGTGATGTCTTAATTAGATTATATGCTGAAGGCAGGGAACTGGTTTGTTGTTTTTTGCGTGTAAAGTACCATGTACAGTGATGGCTCTATATAAATAATAATAACAACAACAATAGCAACAACAACAGCAGCAACATTTTATTTTAACCTTCTGCTACATTTTATTTATACCCAATTCAAAAAAGTTACAAGTATAACATACCTCACTTGAAATTAGTACTGTCAGATTTTTTAAAATCCTCATATATTAGAACTGAAGTAACACTTGAATTCTGTAAACATCACATGATAGGAAAGGGCCATAGATGTACATTTAAAACATAAATTACAGTTGGCCCTCCACATTCACTAGGGTTGGGGGCATAGGACCCTCGCAAAAGTGGAAGAATAGCAAATATCAAAATATATCTGTGTGTATGTGAGAAGGAGGCCAAGACATGATGGGGAGAACAGGCATCCGAGGTCCAAACCAGATCAGGGAAAGGAAAGGGAAGTGGGGGTCAACATGCTGACCCTATACTTTCTCACCAGTTTCCTTCCTTGAGTGTGTATGGGGGAGAGACATCCAGGGAGTGTTTGTGGTGCTGAGAAATTCAGCTGCGAGCCATCCTTGGCAGCCAGACAGCAGCTGGTGGAGGAAGAGGAGAACCAGAAGTGCATTTTTAAGGGGCTGCACAGCCTGGTCTGAGCCACCAAGAGGGAAGGTTCCCCTGGAAAAGAGGCGGTTGGGGGCAGGGACAGGAGTTGAAGAAATTTTCAAATGTGGAGGGCCAACTGTATATCTAGTTTTCATAAGATTAATGTAAAAAAACCATGAATTTGAAAAGAGTTAATCTGCCCCCCACTTAAATGAGAAAAGAAAAAAAACCAAATTTTGATTTTGCCATTTTATATCAGGAATACCATCCTACTACACCATTGTACATAATGGGACTTGAGCACCCATGAATCCATGGAGGATGTGTCTAGTAACCACACTCTAGTAGACACCAAGGGCCCACTGTATTTATTTCCACTCCATGCTTTATTTTCATTGCAACCCTGTGAAGTGTGTCAGACTGAGACAAAATGACTAATCAGAGGTCAGCCAGTGAGTTTCGTGTCTCACTGATACCTAAGACCTCTCTTGTTGTACATCTCAACAGTACACTACACTGTCCAACATTTATCTTCCAAGGAATAATGAACTGCCACCTACTTTCATTGATGGATCCTGGCTATAGTTGTATAGGCATCGATTTAATCCCTCATAGTCATCTCAAGAAAAGAGAGGGGGAGAAACTGAAGCTAAATGCCCCAAACATTTTAGTCTCTCCTCACCAGAAAGAGGCTCCAGTTTCTCAGTAACTTTGATGTTTCTTCTTTCAGCTCTGTGTTCCTTTCTGAGATGGGCTGAAAATAATAGTGTGCAAGTCTTCCAGATACAGCTGCCCCATAGATTTGATAAAGGCATTATCATATTGGCAGTTTTATTTTCATAGTAAATCACATAGACTCTGACATAAAGCCATTTTCACAGTTGCTGTAAACTGAGCTAGTTAAACGGTCAACCATTTAATCCCTAGATCTCTTTCCTAGTTAGCGTTGATAATATCAGTAAAGAAGTCAATTTGCAAACATTTTACATTTATTTACACTGAATGTTATTCACCATTTAGGCCGGTCATCCGTTTTGGAGAATTCTTCTCAAGGTTCTGCAGGCTGCAGGCCCTTTCTGCAGTTGGAATAAAGTTTTGTTCATATTTAAAAATGCTTATTCTCTGCTCCTATTGAATTGCAGCTGTGGTTGTAAACAGTTTTTAAAATGTTTGTTATGGGCTTACCCCACTTATCTGACAGGTTAGGGGTAAGAGCGCTGTCAGAAAGCAGAATTGATTGAAAAGTGGAACCCGTATACTGTACTGTAGGGAGCATGAAGGACTTACAGAAGCTCACTTGGGACTGACCATGCTTAGCCAGCTTTGCATCTTCCCCCCGCCCCACCTCACTTTGCAAGCATAGCACTTGTGCGAGCAGTTCCAAGTGAGCTGCTGTAGGCAAAAAGAACTGATGAAAGATCAGAACCTCCATCACATTAATGCAATTTGTCTTTAATTTGAAAGTGTCAAAAGTGTGAGTCAGATAATGGGCCATCAAAAGGTGGGGGCTTCCTATACTGTGTTATTGGGAAATTGGGGAAAATAGTCTCTCTTTTTTTAAATGCTCTTTTCCATAGAGTGCTATGTACCAAATGCAACAGGCATTCCGTCACTCAGATTAATGAGATGTGTTCCTATTTGAACAGGAGGAGTAGGTAACTCTTATGCTCAGAATCTCTTTGGGAAATTTTTCTACTCTTTCATTTCCAGAAGGCTGCAAGTTACTGTAGTACTTACATGGGTATCAGAAACAAGGAAGTAATTTAAAAAAAGACTCACATTATTCTTCCATTTTCTGTCATTTTTAATCTGGAAATTTTTTTAAAAAATTGATAAAATTTGAAAAATAAGTATAAGGTTAACTGGCAGTTGCAACAGATGTTCAGAAGCCTTTCTGATGTCTTTTGGGTTTTAATTCAATATTGTCTTACTGGAAAATGGGGATGCAGGGCAAGAAAGTCTACTGCAGTAAAACACACAAAAAATAGGAGAAGTTTAAATGATTTTTAAGTTCACAGGACAGAAACACACTCAGGATTAACACTGCATTACTTCAGCATGTGAAAGAAGATAAAATAATAAATGTCTGCAGGAGTGTCCAAAGAATTTCATATACATTTTCAACAAATCACCTGACAACCCTGCAAGGTCTGTCAGTCTTTTTACCCTGTGATTCTGAGATTTGCCTGTGTTTACATATTGAATTCATAACTGAGGTTAAGACTTCCAGCAGGTCTTTTAATTGTGCTTCACATAACTGTTCTGCTATACATGCTCTGAAAGAATGAACAAACATCCAGGAAGGAAGTTACGATTCTGGTCTTTACACAGTGGCACAGTGTTAGTCTGCCTCTCTTCCCCCACCTTTTCTAACACTGGTTTTACTTTTTCACGTTCATCTTTACTTTTGGTGAACTTTTTGGTTAATCAGGGCAGAGGCTACTCCAGTTCTCTGAGAGCTGGAATCCAATAAATAGAGATAGAAAAGTTAGTAGAAAAGGGGCAACATGTTTAGTTAATTGTTAATAAGCTAAAAAAAATCTTAATTAGGTTTACATAAGAAGAGTATTTTAAAAAGATTATGTTTGTATTAAATTTCCATTGAAGTTTAAGTATAAGCCTGCACTAAAGCCTTATAAAAATGAAATTGAAAAGTGGCATCTGATTTTACTTCCCACTGCATTTCCCCCTTGTTTTTTGGTCTTTACATCCTGCGGATATCAGGTTTTTCTACAACTTTCTGATGTCATCCAGAATGTGTAGCTATAAGAAGTTTCTGGTTGCAGTAATATGGATCCTTTATTATGTTTAGAAATAGAGTGGGGAAAGGGGGAGGATCAGTTACTGAGACTGCTGAGTGCAAAAGTCTTTAACACAATTTATGCCACCAGCACTACTCTTCAGGTTTGAATCTGGTGCCCTAAACAGTGTAACTGAGAGACTGACAAAAAGCTGGGATTTGAGTAAAAAAGCACCTGTGAAATGTAAACCTTTTTAAAAAAACAAAAACAAAGATAATAGATTTGCTACTTTTGGGAGAAAATTTCTAACTGAATTCATAGCTTATTTTATTAGTTGATTGATATCACTCCCTGGAGGCTACCCTATTAATTGAAGTTGGATGATTCACAGAGAGATATTGTGCTTTCCCCCCTTCAGTTAAGTTGGTCTTCCACTGGAGATTGTAGAAATGATATTCTTGAACATTACTCTCTGTGTCAACCCCAAGGTTCCAATTCTTTAAGTTCCTTACTTCTCTTTTAGGATACTCCAATATGTGGTTTAACTTGCTTCTCGTCCACTTTTACTCAGAACCTAACTCAGGTTTTGCATCTCTCTTTGAAATACTAGCATCCTCATTTTGCCTTACCTGGGGAATGTTAGAAATCAGCAATTTCTTGAGCAGAGAGAAACTGCACCTGTGTGTTTTGGTGGTTTGCTCTAGCTATGACAAAAATGCTAATGCCTTCTCTTCTTTCTATGTTTTAGTTTTCATTTTCCTCGTCCTTTTGGGTGGACTGTTGCATTAGTCTTATGCCTCCACTTCATTGTATCTATGCTTGACTCTCTCCATTTGGCCTTTGGGAAATGCAGCATCTGAGCATTCTCCTGTTAGCTGTCACATGCTCACATTGTTACTGGAAATAGGGTCAGATTGACAGTCTTTGAGTGGGGCAGCGTTCCCAGGAGGCACTGAACTATAGCTATAGTTATGGTCACTAAATCTATCTCTTGCTTTGTAAAAGAAGCCGCTTCACCTATACTTCCTCAGATCTTCCTTATGAACTTCAGTTGCTTTCTGGAAAATGGGCTGCAGCATTCTCCTAAAGCTGTAATCTTAGCTGGAAATAATTTTGACAGTGTCCAGTGTATTTTTAATAATTATGTGTGTCCTGTTCTGTAGTTGTTGGGCTCTTACTGGTACTGCACAGTCTTGTTTTGGGAAGTTTCAGCTCATGAGTAATAGTTGGAGGTAACTTGGAATGGTTTGGCTACAGGCAAGGAATCTACATTTTTAAAGGCCATGGCAACAACCCACAGGACTTCTCTAAAGAAGATTCTGTAGGTACAGTGATGTCCAAAGGGCTGGTAGTATATAGGACAGTGGTCCTGGCTCTGTGTTCTCTGTGCTGCTAACTCTGTGTCAAGGTACTACTGCTTCACAAGATAGGTAAGGGCCCAACATAACTAAATGCTCATGCCCCGCGTGAACAAATTTCACACTCACAGAAAGCTGGAACATCAGGAATTTTGTATGTGATAGGGAAATTTTTTACATGGAGGAGGATTCCATTGTCCTGAGACCTCACTGATACTATGAAGTGATGCAACCAAAAATATAGGTTTTCTAGTTCATTGAGATTCTGAGTCTGCACCTACGTGCTCTTAGTAATCCTTCTAACATACCTGTGAGAAAACATACTCTCAGCCTCATATTACAGTCAGTGGCTTGATGGAGGTTCAAGGGGGGTTGGGCATAAGTTAGTGAGATGCAGGAGATCTGTAGCTGGGGAATGTGGCTAAAGATCAGCAGCATAGCCACAGGGAAGGAGATTTGAGACCTTTCCCGTCATAAACATTCTCCTGATCTAAATTGCCCATAGGAGTTGCTACTTCCAATATGAAGGGGAATGTACAAAGTATCATAGTGGCTTTGGTATACAACAGGAAAATAGTACAGAGGAAAGGGGGCAAAAACACTTCTTGTTTTGGTTCTCATTCTCAGTTTCCCACAAGTGAGAGAAACAATAGGACCTGAGAGAGTCTGATCATAGATTTCCTGCTTCTTCCACTTGACATCCTGAGATTGAATCATGAGTTTCCTGGTTATGTCTAATCCTTGTAAGCTTATAAACTTGGTGAAGAGTAGTTTTAGGCAAGGTGTACAGCACCTTTGAGGCATCTCAAGCTGTCTAACTCTTCAGGGAGCAGCAGCCAATGGCTTGTGGACCAGCACAGTCCATGGATCATCATTTTGAGTAGCATTTCTTTAAAGTGCTACCTGAGGCCCTGTAATTTAGTAATTATTAATAAGCAAGTAGTGATTTTCTGTGGCAGTAATGCACATTGGAAGGATCAGTGTATTTTTAAAAAACTGCTTGGTTTTAGAAAGGGAAGAGCCCCTGTGGGGAAACCCTTGAAAAGCTGGTTTTCCATTGGGGTTGGCCTACGTCTCAAGGGATTAAATTTTGCCTCTCTTGCTCTGTTCTTCAGTCTCGTGCTTCTCTCTCTTTTTGTTTCTAGTGCGGCTCCATGAGAGTATTTCAGAAGAAGGTTTCCACTACCTCGTCTTCGATCTGTAAGTGTTTTCTGTTTGACTTTGATCCTTCATCACTGACACAAATGTGTGGGCTGTAGAAAGAGTTGCTAAATAAAAGATGTTATTGGAATTGTTCTGTTCTCTCATTCCATTCTGTTCTTTCCATCCTCTTAGCATAGCTATATCAGTTGACATGCCCAGAGCTATATGTCTTTCAAATTCAAAGCAAAACAAAAATGACATTTTGTACCAAAGCTACCTAAATCCTGTAGAAGAAATGCTGAATTCTGCAGCCTGTATAAATGATTAAGATCTAATGTCTCTTGTTTTGCATATCTTTTATAATGTTTACCTTCTACCTGCTTGTATAGGCCGAGAAAAAGTCTTCATATCATTCTTCCTGATGTCATGTGTCAGCATATTTGCAGAAATTGAGGGGTTTTTTTTCTTTGCCTGCAATCATCTACAAAGCCTACAGTTTAAGTGGCTCTCCAGACCCTAGTGTCACTATGTTTCATGAACAACACTTGCTTTCAGTTTTGTTTTGTTTTGTTTTAAACTTTTGCCTACAACAAGAATGAATAACTGGCAGTTTAGACCAAGCAAAATACGTCAATTTGGTTTAAGCGTGA
This sequence comes from Ctenosaura bakeri, assembly GCA_948474755.1. Taxonomy (NCBI): domain Eukaryota; kingdom Metazoa; phylum Chordata; class Lepidosauria; order Squamata; family Iguanidae; genus Ctenosaura; species Ctenosaura bakeri. The sequence goes on from CAOLHI010002308.1 coordinate 263,852, forward strand.
AAGTATACACCAAGAAGTAATTTGTTGCTATAACATGGTCTTTAGATTTGTTTTTATTCATTTTTACTTTATATATCTTCGTTCTTCAAGCACTGTTATCCCTTGAACGTCTCTTGCTTATGAGTTAAATCTTTTCAAGATTTTTTTTAAAAGGGAAGTCTGATGATGTGGCTTCTTCAGCTCAAGGTGTGATTTCTGAGAACCTCCTAAAAGAGTATGGGTGTTCTTGTCCTCATACATTGTATTTAATTTTAGGGTCACCGGTGGGGAACTCTTTGAAGATATTGTTGCCAGGGAATACTACAGTGAAGCTGATGCCAGGTAAGAAAATGTCCCGTAAAATCCCTCAAGATTTGGATTGGCCACACTGGGTTCTGCTTGGTTTTTTTCTGGAGAAAAGTACTGTAAAATATTTCGTCTCATCCCACACCCTAATATGTACAGCTTGTCCGCATTTGTGAACATTTTTTTAATCAGGCTCATTTCCTTAAGCCATGTGTTGGATGATGTTGGAATGCAGCTCTCAGCAACCCTCACCACTAGCTGTGCTGGCTAAAGCTGCTGGGAGAGCCTCATGTTTCCCATCCCCGCATTAAGAAAAATGAAAGTTTTGATGGGCTATAGTTTAGACTTCAGTCACTTTCTCATAAGCCACAAACCTTTGTTACCACGTTATTTCTTTGTCGAAGGTTTACTGTGACCGAAGCATTTTCTTTTCTGTACATACAGTTCTGGTATGACATTGGCAAGGTTCACAAATGCTCACATGAAACAAATCTAAGAGTATCTCTCAGTGAAGCCAAAAAAGAAGAAGGTGCTCAGTGTGGCAAAGTTTTGCTTACAAGGGAAGTGGACCTAGCTTTTTAACAGGACTTACTTTTGCTTCATATCCTTACCATCTTGACCTATACACATACCTCCCTCCCCTAGAGTCTGGATCTTAACGATACATCGTTTATATAATATTTCTAAGACAATACAGTGCAGCCTTGGATCACATGTGCTGCTGAATCCTTACCAAATCTTGGCTAAAAGGAAACAAAAGTCAACTAATTCACACATCTCTCCTCTCACCACATTGCAAGGCTGGGTGGTCTTTATTATTATATCTAATAGAGTAATCTGCAATCATGATCAAAATCAAAATAGGTTGCAGTTGGAAAGCAGTTGTACTACATAGTAGTACCAGCAGAACTACTAGGACCAGATGATTTGAAGGTGTCTTTCAAACTGTATCAAGTAAACAAGCAGGCCATGTGCAATGTTGACTTCAACAAATGAGAAATGTCGTTAAAATGGGGTGGGGGGAAGCAGTTCCTAGTCTTGATAGTGATAAGGAATGCTGTCAGTGAGTTCTGCTAAATAGGTGCGAGTGAGAGGAAAATCTGGCTGTGATTTTAATAACGAAGGAAAGGTCTCAGCTTACTGAAGGAAGACAACTTCTTTCTTTTTTTCTGCAGACCTAGCTCCCTGCCAGAGTCCATGATTTCTGTGCCCCTTTCTTGGCTTCATCATGTACAGTTTGGAGGAAAATCCTCCATTCTACAAATTGTACATCTGTGTCAGCTGGAAGGAATCTGACAATAAAAGGGGCAAGGATTTCAGTGTATTGTTCTACTTAGTGAACGCAGCCTATCCCAGCCTTTCATTTTACTTCAGAGTAGTTTTTGAAAAAAGAACAGCAACCAATGCCACCTTTGTCCCGTTCCAACCTCCCATGGCTTGTTGGGGAATAAGGAGGGCAAACAAGGCCAGATGGGTTAGGCTTCATGGGGAAAGAAGATGAATCCATGTCAACGTCTTTGGTTAGTCCTGTCCCCAGCTGACCTACGCTGGCTTTTCTCTTTTCCAGCTTGAACAGGTCTAACATTGCCCTGCTTGACTCATTGCTAGTTTGTGCCCTGACTGTGCAGAGCTGCATTCCAGAGCAGACTGAGAGAGTGAGCAAGTGAGAGTGGAGTTTGTGCCAATCTGACCTTCCCTGGGACTCACTGAGCTTTTGCCATTTTTGGCCAGAAAGCCTCCTGCTATGGATTTGGCTCTCTTCTAGTTGTTGTACAGATTTTTCTTTTCCTGTTCTGGGATTGAAGAGATAGTCACAGGCCCTGCCAGAGTGACTTACATTGCCAGCCCCTTTAGTTGGGTATTGGGGAGTGACGTGTCTTGCACAGCCTTGTTCTTTTCCAGAGCAAGACTCAGTCCTCAGTGCTTAAAAGGAATGCTTGCTTCTTGCTATACCAGCTGGTTTCTGCCCTTTCCTCTGCTTATTCTGCTACATGCACTACTACCTTCAATAAATCCCTTTTTCCCCAACTTTTTCTCCCACCATTGCTGTATTTATTATATGTGTAATAGCACTCCTTTAGAAAATAAAAAGGTGGATTTTTTTTTAAGAAAACAAGTTTGCGACACACATCTCTGTTTCTGCCCTAAGCAAAGGAGTTTGCACTGTGATGGGCTGACTTCTCTGCCTCCTTCAGTGTCAAATTACCATGGGGGTTTTTGAAGCCCATAAACTTCCCAGGAGCTGTTAGGATACAAACTCCTTTGTACATCAAAGAAACTTCCTTTTGTTCTGTAAGTCTCTTACGTGCCAGCTGCTGTGTCTGCTTCGTTGAAAGTGCCTCAAAACCTCTATCAGATTGATGAGCTTTCCCAGAGATCTCTGTGTGTGTTGCCTTGCGCACAACGCCACAACGCCGTGTGGGTGTAGTGTTGTCCTGACATGAGAAGTGTAAATGACAAGTTGCTCTGTTTTCTGTAGTATTACTGCAGAAAGAGATAAATGAAGGCAGCAGACTTTTTCAGAGCTTGCAAGAAGCGTGCTCTGTATATGCTGCTTGAAGATGGAAATAAGGGAGCTAAAAATGCAGGCTAAGTGGGCTTCATACTTAAAAGGTGCCCAGCCCCTCTGTGCAGACGCATCATCGTTGCAATGTACTTGCGTTTGTTGGTACTAAAAGCTTTCCACGCTGGCAGCTTCCCAGTCTGACTGTGATGGAGGAGGAGGCTGTTTGATTAAAGCTTGAACAGATCCTTGCCCAACAGAGGCCAGCACAACTTCCCACTCACACTTTTGTGTGTGTGTGTAGTGAGTCTCTCTTTTGGGGTCATTTGAGAGAGTGGCTGAAATGAAAGTATTGTTGGACTTCCAAGCACATCAGAGTGCAAATGGATTGAAAGGCAAAAAATGGTGCCACACCATCTAGAATAGCACAGGCATATAACATTAGCTCTAGCTGAAGTGTCTCTTATTTACTAGCAGAGTTTTATGTCCTGTTGAACCTTGAATATACTGCCCTTTTTTGGAAGTATGTGCATTGTCTAATAGTTCTGCTTGGGGAGTCTTAAGAAGGAAGTGTATTACATGTTCAAGAAATAAATACACTAATGAATAACATTTCCCCTCTATTCTGCAGCCACTGCATTCACCAGATTTTGGAGAGCGTCAATCATATTCATCAACATGATATTGTACACAGGGACTTAAAGGTAATCTTTGCTTTCAGTGGAAATACATTTTACATCTGTGGTTGGTAGAAATAGAAGCTGAAATCCTATTGATGCCCTGTGCCAGAGTAGTTGCACTAGTGTAGGCAATGGAAGTGGTATTAGTGCCTTTGTGGTTGACTGTTACACTAGTGCAATGCTTGAAAAGGATTCTGTCTGAAACAAGACAATCACACAGCCTTTCTTTCTAACTGTTATTAGTGTTGTTGGCCATAGTAGGCTCCTTGGCATTAGTATCTTTGTGCTCAGTGGTTTTTAATTTAATACACTTCTCTTCTGCAAAAGTGGCAGTCACTCATAGAAGCATACATTTTCCTTACTAACACGGCCTCTCTAGGAGTATTTTTATTCTTTGTACTTGTATTAGGGCATAACTTTATGTTTCAGCAGAGAACTTGAATTAACCCCAGGACTCAGCAATTGCAAATGGTGTGCATACAGTTCATGAGCTTAGGTGTAGTGGCAATTTAGATGAGAGGAGGTTCTTTAAAAATTACAGTAAAAAGAGAGTAAAGCCAGTCCTTATAGTGCATATGAAGAAAAGGACCAGTTGCTTCAGCAGAAGTAAATTCATGCCACAGGGGGGAAAGGCGTGTGCAGACTGGATGCTATCCTGTGTTGTTGGGGTTTTTTTTCTGTATCCATTATCCGCTACATAATAGACCCAGAAATATGTAGATAAGAGTTTTGTTTTCTGAGAAGCTTGGGCAGGGTGATTTTATATTTTGTTGGGGTATCTGATAAAACTTGACAATAGATTTGAGACTCAACAAATGTTTTATTTTAAACAATGGCCCTTTCTGCACGTGGGAAAGGAACCACGCAAAAACGGGACTCACCGGACTTCTTCAGCATCCAGGCGAGTCCGTCGGGACGAGGAGCAGTGCGAGCTCGTCGCTCCGCACTGCTCTGGCGTCCAAAATGGTGGCTTCCGGTTGGTGGAGGCTCTATCCACCAACCAGAGAAGCTCGCCAGCCTAAAGCCCACCCCCAGCAGATCTGCAGGCACGCACTAGTGCGCGCCTGCAAATCTGCACCGGAGCGCGGCGACGGAGCAACACGGGGTTGCATGCTCCGTGCTTTTTAAAAACCTCTTAAAAGAGGTTTTTAAAAAGCATGCTGCGTGACCAGTTCCAGTCGCTCTGGAGCGGGCTGAGGTGCGGAACTACGAAAAGTAGTCTGCCCCAGTCCAATCCACAGTGCAGAAGACCTCCATCGGACGTCACTCTGCACCGTTTTAATAGGCCAGTGTGGAAAGGGCCAATAATGGACAGCCTTCATGGTTGTGACAAAATATATTTGCAAAACATTTCAGTATGGCTATCAATATCTAATACCTTTTTCTTTCATCTTACTGACCATTGCATATTCAGACTTTCACTTCTGTAACTGCAATGTGCCAAGCGATTCTAAACATCAGAAAATATCAGAATATTCAGATCTAAATAATACATTGCAACCCTAAAGATGTTATGCCTACAGTATGGATTCTGTTACTGTTTAGACTGATGTTAGGATTGTGTCATAATTCTAAGCTGCTGTTTTGAGCCTCCTCATAATGACTTGTCTATATTGTACCATGTTTTCTCAAATACATGAAAGTTCGTTTTCATTATTAGTGGCATGTCTTTATATGGATGGCAGTGTGTACATACTCGCTTTCTCAGGTTGCTGGTCCATTTCCCATTTACACATTAGAAAGGTTAACCAGAACTGAACATTCCAAGTTAAGTCACACTGTAGGATTTTTTTTAAAAAATAAAGGGTTTACAAAGATAGATATTTTATTTTCAGTCCTTTTCCTGATGATCCCACATATGGGAGTTGCGTTTATCATGGTAGTTTCACGTTGGGTTGATGTTTCCATTGAGTTACCCACTACAATCCTAATATTATTTTTCTGGTCCATCCCTATCATGCGAGAATCCCATCAAGGGTATATATGAAGTCAGTAATCCCTCTCCTATTCTGCACCGCTTAATGCTTGCTTAAATCAAACCATACTCAACACTTTGATGCCACTTATTTCAAATGGAGAGAACTCTTTGGAACTCCTATTTGAATATTATAAAGATCCTCTTTGAAATCTGATTTTTGCATTTACTACCCTGGTGCCAACAGCAGACTTGATCACCCCACTGTTCAGTCCAAAATTCAGGTCATTTATAGACTGCTTTAAAAGCACCAGGCCCAGTTCAGTTCTTTGGGTGAGCCTACTACTTATCTTCCTGTTACAGCATTTTCCCCTGCTGTCTGCCTTGCAATGCAACAGAGAAATGGTGTGTATGCGTCCTTCGTTAGCATGTGCTGACAGTTTGAACCAGCAGCGTCCCTCATGATCTCTCATGAATTTGCCCCTAAATCATTTGCAGTGTATCAGAGTTCTACAGCAAGCATTACACAAATCATTGGCAGATAAATCAGTGTAGACAAAGTTCTCTGTGAGTAAGAAGTTTGAAAACTACTGGCTCACCAGATTGTGATCCAGTGAAAGCTGCCAAATGTCTTTTTCTCGTCTTCTTCAGCAGTTGGCTTTTACAACGTAAAACACTTCAGTTTCTTGTCTGCAATATATGTTCAGTGAGCATCATTCATAGCTTATTCACTCATTAAGAGAAACATTTTATGCTTGCATTAAACTTTTAATATCCCAGAGCCTTCTGATTAGGGACATGAGCCAGCAAACCTCTTACCCAAAAAGTTTTTATTAATGGGAAAGGTCCCAGTCTTCTTTCTTGGTCCCAAGAAAATTTCGCTGCAGCAGCTTACCCCTTTTTTGCTGTCTATTAGTTGTGGAATGTTCTGTGAAATAACAGTAGGGAAGTTCTTTGAAGGGGCAATAAGGTTCCCCCGATGCCTCAGTCATTTGTATACTCCTCCAATAAGTCTCTCCTTAGTCAAAAAATGCTGCCTTTCTGTAAATACATGCTGGATAATAGAGCATAAGGCTGGTGTTATCTTAGATTTTCCCCGATCTGTTATTGGATATGGAAAATGCCTTAGAAAATACAATACAATATGAAAGTGGAGAATCAGATCTTGGACAACATCCTATCACTAAAGCAACCTGGAAGTTCCTGGCATTGACACTGTTGGGATGGGATGATGTTTACTGCAGAACAGCCATTTGTCTGAGTAAAATATTCATGCAGTGCTGTAAACTATTGCAGGATATGTTTCTGGGAATGATTTATTACAAAATAATATTTAAACACATTGAAACAGTAATAACATGCCCTGGGGTAAATGCTGCATTAGTCACTGGTACAAAATAGAAATAAGCATTATTGTGGGTGGCTATTTACCCACCAGTATTATAAAGGACCCTCCGCATTACCAGTGATGATCTCATAGCTGTACGAGGGACTTCAAAGCTCTCTATAGCAACCACTTGTGTGTAAAGATAGAATGATACTGATGCTTGAACCTGGAAATTGGATAACCCTTTCATTTTCTCTACAGCTACCTCATATTTCTGTTGGTATGATTCAGACTGTTTTTGATAAAAATTAGACGCTAGTCCGTTTGGGATTAATTTTTGCCATAAACCATTCCTAGAGGGAAAGTATGGCTGAATGGTAGATCAGATAGGTAGAGGAGTGTGAGCAGAAGTTACAAGGAAAAATAGGTAGCTATGAATTAAGCGCACAAAAGTTCTGAATTTACAGAAGTAACTGTCTACATAAATTCAAATATTGTCATGAAAGGTCAA
>CAOLHI010002309.1:0-72500 GCA_948474755.1 Ctenosaura bakeri
GTGCTACCTGAAGTCAGGAACCAGAGTTTATTTCTTTATCAGATACATTTACCCTAAAGATTAGGTTGCCATTTTTCACCCTTTCAAATCTGGGCATCTAATTTGCATATGATACAACTTATAATTATGCATATTGTTTACTTGCATTCTAATGATGCAGATTTAACATATTATTAGTTGCAATTTTTTAACCACCATGTTTCACTCTTGGTACCACTTTTTTTACAGTAATTACTCTTCTGAGAGAACAAGTGTAGAGTGGTATTTTAAGTGCTAAACAGAGAAGTCCAAATTCAAATTCCTGTTTAGTTGTAGAATTTTTCATGGGACTTTGGGGCCATCACTACCTCTCAGGGAATCTATCTTACAGGATTGTTGTGGGTATAAAAACAAGACCAGGAAGTAACCATGTGCATTTCAGCAGCAGGGTAGGTGATAATGGTAAACGCAATAGTAATGATGTTAATGATAATAATGTTGATGAAGATGAATGGTGACAATGACATTTTGTTAGGCACTGGCACCTCTGTTGTATTCTCATCCGATCACTATATATAGTATTTTTGCCACCCTTTTTTTTATCCAATGGCAAAAAGCCACAGATCCATGAAAATACCACAGGAAGGTCCCAAGAGTAATACCATCTGATTTATAAAGAAAATGCAGAGGAAAGTACAGACAAACATACATATCACACTTTTTCCCCTCATACTTTGCCTCACTTAGTACTTACTTCTCTTGATCCTTCCACTTCTTGCCTTCTCTTCTCTCCTTTCCTCATGCCTTCACAATGCTTCTTCCCTTGCCGCACCTCTCTCTTGCTAACCTTACCTGTACCTTCTTCTTCACGTCTTCTCTCCTTGCTTCACTTCACACTTCTTCCTGTCTGCTCTCCAAAGGGCCTCAAATAGAGCTGAAGTGAGCAGGCAGGAGAATACAGTGGTACTCTCCCCCTTGCTTCTCCAATCCTCATTTCCCTCCTTGCCCCACCTTGTGCCACCACTCCTCCCTCTCTTGCACCTTCCATCAGTCAATTTCTACCTCTCTTGCTCCTTGCATCTTGTCAATGCACCTCTCATTCTCCCTTGTCTCCTTTCCCTCTCCTTTGCCTCACCTCACATTATTGCCATGCTTCCCTACCTTGCCTCTTGTACTCCACTGCTTGCACATCTTACCCTCACTTCCCGCCTTCTCCTCCTTTTCTTTTCATCTCATGCTATCTCTTCTCCCTTCTCTTGCACATTGCACTCACTGTCTGCAACTCTTCCCTTCCCTTCTTTCCCTGAGCTTGCTTCACCTTGCCCCAGTGCTGTGCTTCCCTTCCTTGCAGCTGCACCTCCAGCCCTCACTTCCTCCTCTTGCTTGCTTCACTTCATGCTTCTTCTTCTCTGCTCTCTAAAGGGCTTTAAACAGAGCTCAGGTTTGTGAAAGCAGTGGTACTTCCACTGCTACAATACAAGGAGTAGGAGGAAAGGGAAATAAAATGAGGTGAGAAGAGGTGGTAGTATAGACAGTGGTGGTGGGAACCAAGGTGGCATGGAAAGAAGGTGGCAATAATGGATGTGACTCTTTGCTTTCCAAATCTAGCAGTAGGATATCTCTAATCGCTTCTCAAAAAATTGAAATGGATATTTATTCCCCCTGCTCCCACTGAGACATCTAAAAGTATGTAATATTGCTGGCTGCATCAAACCACTATTGTATTGCACTTTGTACCAACTTTGTCACATCCCTCCTTCTTTATTCCAATGGCTCTACTGCTTTCTGTGCTATGTTGTCAAGGAGCTCTACAAAACAGACTTCAGTTAGACTTTCCTTGAAAAGGTAGCCTTTCCCACAGAGCTGTAACACTGATCCAGGGAACTAGACATTGAAACCAAGAGAGCACTGGTTTCAATGTCACAAGCATCGATCATTAGGTGACTATATTCAAGAATGGGGAAGGGCAGGCTTGTTTCTCAGAAAATAATTGCACAGAAGAGTGGTCACATATTTTGCCCCATAACTCAATTCCTACATCTCCTATAAGCTTTTTTTTTTTAAAGAAAAGTCTGGAATGCCTGTCAGAAGATGGGCCAAATGGGCACTGAGTGGCATGTCTGAAAACTGAGCAATCTATATGGAATAATGACTCTATTTACTGAACTCAAGGCAGCAAGCATGGCTCTCCTCCTCTCCACTGTATCTTCACAGCCATCCTGTGAGATAGATCAGGTTGAATGAGGGACTCACCAAGGTTACCCAGTGAAGTTTCATGGCACAATGAGAACATGCAACTCCTAGGTTCAGGTGGGAACAATCAGAACCATTCTGTTTGATTACAGCTCCCAGGATTCCCTGTCATTGAGTATGCTTGCTAGAGCTGCAGTCCAACATCTAAAATGCTAACTCTTAAGTCCAATCCAGCTTTCCTTCCTTAACACAGCCTATAATTTCTATGGTTAGGAAAACAGCTTCTAGGCCTTTCATATACCTCTGCTAGCAAACTCAAACACATATGCAACCATGAAAAACACCATCTGTCGAACTGGGTCTTACTTGCTCTGTTAGCAAGAAGCTGGTGTGTGTGTGTGTCTGCCTTCAAGTTGCCTGGTGACTTATTGCAATCCCATGAATTTCATAGGGTTTTCTTAAGCAAGGAATACTCAGAGGTAGTTTTGCCAGTTTCTTCTTTTGGAATGTAACCTACAACATCTGATACTCATTGGTGATCTCTCCTCAAGGTACTATGCAGGGCTGATCTGCCTAGCATCCAAGATCAGACAGGATTTTGTACCTGTAGGGTATATAGGGTCCAAGATGCTAATGACTGATGTATGGTTTCAAGGCTTCTCTCAGCTCGTTCTTCAGATGTCTTTGTAGTTCCTTGCACAGGATATGGCCTGGAACATCCATCAAAGGGAAGATGATTTCAAGTCAAAAATTATTCTTCTCTGTGTAAAGTGGTTCACATGGCCAAGCTATCTTAAGCAATACACCCTGGAAACAGAAAGGGTGAAAATGTGGTGGTGGGGTGAACTGTTGTGTTTGGTGAAGGGGCAGCTTTCCCTTCCAACTTGCTTATCCTGCACTTTTATTTTCCAGTTGGTCCAAACCCTTTCACTTCTTGGAAATTTGGCAGTCACAGGCTTCCTCATTGTTGTGAGATGTACTGGATTCTCCTTTAACTATTTCCCAATTTACTTACACACATATATGTTCACAACATAGAAATTGTGCATAAACCCCCTATGAATTTTTTAAAATGATGTGGATGTGGGAACTCTAGAATGAGACTTAATCTAACTCACATCTAGGAAAATATGGCAAAAAAGGAAGAAGTGGGTAAGTGTGTGTTGAATTTTTAAACTTTTTGTTAAAAGTTTATAGTATACAACTATATAATAACAAAACTAAACAAAATTACAACCACTACTAGCTATCAAGAAAACATACATGGAACTTTAAAAGGAAGAAATTGGAAGGGGAAGGAAAGGGGACAGGGTGAGTAAGTAGAGCCAAGGAAGGAGAGTTGTTCTCCAGACGTTGCTGGACTACAGTTCCCCATATTCCTCAACACTGTCTATGCTTGGCTAAGGCTGCTGGAACTTTCAATGCATTTTCATCTGGACGGCCACTCATGATTCCTAACTCTGTCATAGAGGAGTCAGCTCTGTCCTCACATCTGCCTTTTCTGCACCAAAAGGACTGTGATACTTCATCTGTCAGCTCTACCCACATTAAGCTGCCTTGCTTACTCTGAGGACTGCAGGGTTTTGTAAGTGATCCAACGGTTCGCTTTCATGCATCTCAGAAATTGTAAGGAGACTAACCTCCTGGAAACTTAGAACCAGAGCTCAACAAATGACAAGTATTCAGTTTGGACAGAATATGTACTCTGGACCTCTGTGGAAAAAACATATTGAATGTACAGTTGTTGGAAGAATTGTGAGCATCTACAGCCCATGTGCATGGAAAGAGTTTCATTCCTGGTTCCTTCAACATACATTTTGAGACATCTCGCATCCTCGTCTTCCAGATAATTTCTCCTCGAGCTTCCTAGAAGCTGTTAATCACGTCTTCTTACCTAAGGCCACTACCGTCTTTCTGTGCACTCTTCTCCTTAACTGCCTTGCAAGTTACCAAAACCTTTAAACCTGCGGGTTGAAAACAGGCTGGTGCTGAAAACACACTTGTGACTAGGCCTCTCCTATCCTTCGAAGTCTTAGAATCAAGGAAAGCTGTGCCTTGGTTTAGTAATTTGTGTGGCAGATACTGGTTTATGGAACCCAGAGGCTTGAAAAGTCCCTTGGGCATTAGGCTTATCAGCTGTAATGTAAATGGTTTATTTTCAAAGTGATGCTTAAGGCAGTGTCAAACTCTGCTGCTTGGGGAACAGCATCAAATGATATCCCCTCAAATGCCATAATCAAGACACACAAGTCAGGAAATTATTTTGCAACATGAGCAAAAAATCCCATGATCGCCTTTCACCATCTTCCTGTCAGCAAAAATGCCTATTAAAATGCTAAAAATTTGCTGTCGTTTCATTATAACCCAAATTTGCTGCCTCACTCCACCTCACTCCACCATTATTTTTCTGCTGCATTTTTGGGGCAAAATACAGCCTCCCTCTTCATCTACATCATCTAAAAAGACTTTATTGTATTGCTTTTTGTAGGTCTTCTTCTTCTTTTTTTTGGTAATCTCTGTACAAAATAGTTGTATCAGGTCTATTGTAGTTCATTTGCCTAAAAAAAGCATACAGAGAGAAACACACACACTCCAGCTGTCCTGATTTGGCAGGATAGTCATTATTAATCCTCTGTTGCCTCATGTCTTCAGCTACATTTAAAATGTCCCAGTTTTTCTCTCTTCTACCCATTTCCCCCCTTTTTTATCAGCTTACTTCAATTGCTGCAAACTGAGTTTCAAGTGCAAAAGCAGTTTGCACTCAAATAGCTCAGCAGAGGGGAAAAGAGGAGGGGATGGGATCTTGCCCTTCCCTTTAGACTCAGCAAAAGCAAACGGTTGCAGCCATTCCTTGCTTATGTGTTCACTCTCATTAATAACCTTAGGCATCTTGACCACACTCCAGTGTTGTCTCACATACATAACCTAGTTTTCATCTGTGAAATGTTGGAGGATATGGAAGCAAAACCTCTGAATCACCCAGTAATAAACATTCCAGCTGCCTTCCTGCTTAGAATATGTTTGATGCTGGAAACTTCTTTATTTTTAAGCACAGAGCAAAATCCATGTCATCTAATATTTACAAACTAGTCAGTGTAGCCAACCATCCTCATAGACATGTACTTAGAAAGAGTAAGCATATCAGAGAGAAAAGATTTCATACCATACTGATAAAATGACTGTGATCCTTAGTTGCCTAATTCTAGGAGCCACAGAGTTTATGTTTAGCTCTGACCAAGGGCTTGTTTGTGGTGACTTAGTGGGATATTGCCATTATTTTGAGTCATAGAAAACTCCCATGGTATATCAGAAATGGCTTTTGAAACTTAATTTTGAGAAACAGATCTTGCAGAAGGGGCTGCTCTTTAAGAAGTGGTGCAAAGTTGTCTTGAACACACCAAACTCCCTTTAAGATCCCTTGTCTTCATATCAGATCCTTGTCTTCATATCAAGGAAGAGGAGAAATAACCTCATAAAACTCAAGCTACATACAATGCAAATGCCCTTCTTGGAATAAGTGTGGATGTTCAAGTGCATTTGTAGTTAGTAAGTAGAGTGTCAAGCTAATTTTTTTCAGAATTTCTTTGAGAAATCCATACTGAACACTCTTCAAAATCTAATTTTAATTCTTTCTTCAAAGGCTTGAGAATTAGCAGTTTATTGAATCTGTTCCAAAGGTACTTGCCACAGTGGATATTTGCCAGCTAACATGACAGCAAGCATGAAGCTGTGGTATGGTTTTCTCAAGACTTTGAAAGCACTTCTTAATTAAATATCATGCTTGTCTGATGAGCAACATAGCTATTTCCCTTTTCTAGGCAATGATGCAAGGCATTCTGAAGCTTTTTTCCTCAAGAATGCAGCAAATATGTTCCTCACTGCCCAATTATATGCAAACCATTTTTTTCAGGCAATCCAAGTGGTAAATCTAATCTTGAAGTAATAAAAGCATGAACAACTAATTTCAGGGTCTGGCAGAGACAGAAATGAATGCAGCTCTACCATTATGTCTACAACTGCTTAAAAATGTTCAAATTACAAATGGCAATTCCTATTTTTCCCAACCCCCTTTGCTACTCAAATTATACCCATACTGAGTCATATAAATATTAAAATCTAAACTGAAACAAAGTGAGGAGAATCAAAGAGGCTCAACAAAAAGAAAGCTGTGCCAAACATGTGCATATCATTCAAGCCAACTTTTTTGATTGGCATATTTCTCCTAGAGAAGAATAAGCATCTTTAGAAAAGACCGTGGTTTGGATGAAAACTAGTTACGTCAAGAGATGAGACGGAAAGGAAGTAATGAGCAAAAAGCAATATACAAATGATGTAACAATCCTTTGAATTCAATAGTCTTGAAATATACATAGATATTTGCACTGACATATCCACTCCATATATCCATCCCTGTATCTACTCTGAGGTAACCAAAGGTGATGCAAAAGCATACGCCTCAGGTAAGAATTATGGGTTAGGACCTCAGAAACTCAAGGAAACAATGTGGAAGTGTTATAAATAAGCTTACATTGCTTTGAACAGTCAGCCTGGTGAATACAAATGAAATTGTACACAAATGGAATTCTTAAAGCCAAGCAAATAATTGCAAGGTTATCGAATGATCAGCTATACACGAGTTTGCATACAAGCATTAATGAATTAAATAATAGATAAATTGCAATTTCATTTGCAAGTCTTTTCCTTGGACTAATATAGCATCTTAGCCGTTTTTTTTAAAAATGGCCTGCATTCTCCCTCAGTCATGTTTATTAATTAGATTTTGTAGACTTAAGAGTTGTATCCTAAGAAATGTGTATGGCCAGTTTCTCTTCCCATCTTCTGGAATCAATTACAGGAGCTACAGTTCCTTTTGAGGAAAGCTGCTCAGTTTGAATTTGATCAAAAAGGTGGGGATGTCCAAAATATTAAGCTCAGGTCTTTTGTTGTGATTTGCTATCAAGCCAACTTCAGTTTATGATGATCCTATTAATGATAGACTTCCAAGAACACTGGCCCTCAGCTGCTTTGCTCACGTCTTGCAGACTCAGGGCTGTGACTTCCTTGATTGAATCAAACCACCTGTGATACAGTCTTCCTCTTTTCTTACTTCTGTTCACTTTACCACTTTGTGTCTATCTAGAACAGGGACAGAGAACTGCCAGGGTCTGCCAAGAAAGCTTTTTCTGTTTTCATCTCCAAATAATTATGGGAAACAAGAGGCCATTTAAAGCCCAGGACACTGTTGTGAGGAACTGAGCTCTGGTTTATAGTTCAGGAACTTGTGACATGGAATAGCTCTGGCTTACAGCATTAAGATTCCAAAGTTGAATCAGCCACTTGAAACACATTGAGCTATTTTCTCAGCAGGTAAATTGGACACTGATCTAGAAGTTGCCCTGTATAATGCGGCATGCTTAGTGTAGGTTACTTGCCGAGACAAGTAATCTCTCTTTAGCAATTTCGAGTTCAACCCTATATGTTCCTAGTCAAAAGTAAGTCTCATAAAATTTAACAAGGCTTATTCCTAGGTTTCATAGTGTAGGACTGCAGCATTCAATATGCCTTTCGACTTGTCTCAGACTATGCCTCTGTTCTAGAGATGGGAATCATGTCCTCTGAATGATTAACTGCAGTTCCTAGCATTCAGCATCAGCTATTGCAGTCCAATAACCTCTGGAGGGCTGCAGAATTTTAACCCCTGCTCTGCTGCACAGATCTGCCTTACCCCACTTTGCCATATTAGTTGATATTGATAGGAATCACAGTCACACTCATTGAGAGGGCACCATATTGGTAAAGATGGCCATAGAGTTGATGGGTTACATCTAAGGTTAATGGGTTACATTAAGCTAGCCTGAGAGGTCCAGCTCAACTTTTTAGCCGCCTTCCATTGGAATTCTGACCATACATATATTCCATTTGGTATTACATGGGTAGTACATGTCAGCTTAGTGGAAGTTACACTTGCATAACTTTGCCATGTCTTCTATTTGCAAAGTATGATTTTAAAAAGGAACACTTCCAGATAGGTAAAATCAGCTTGAGCCAGTGTGGTATAGTGGTTTGAGCATCAGACTATGACCCCAGAGACCACAATTTGATCCCCCACTCGACTATGGAAACTCACTGGATGACCTTGGATGCATCACACACTCTTATCCCCAGAAATCCCTGTGATAGGTTCACCTTAGAATCACCGTAAGTCAAAAATGACTTGAAGTGAGCTAATGCTAATAAATTTGCTCAGGCTTCAAGATTTCCTGCCTGGTGATAACTGCTAGCATGTAATTTATCTACAGTTTTCCTTGGTGTGTTCTTCAGATGGAAGCAGATCCCACACACAAATGACCTTGATAGCTCCTGCTGCTCATAAGCTTTAGAAAAAGCATTTCTTTTCTACAATATATCAGGTAGGTGTCAAGTTAACATCAGGCCTTACATCAGAAAGATATACTTAGCATCTTGAATTAGCTCCCACCTCGTATCTCACATTTTTTGTTTAAATTCTAAAGCTGTAGACAACTGCTTTAAGTTTCTGTTCATGGAAGACAAGCAGCCAAGAACCACCTCTGGTCTATATCTAGGGCATAGATCATTTTCAGCCTTAGCTGGTGCAGAACCCAAGAGACTGTGAGGAAAAGAAACTGACAAAACACAGAAATGTTTTGAAGCACAGAGAATTTTCTCACCGAGAATGTTTATTTTATCAGCTACCCTCACTTTCCCCAGCTAGCACAGAGTGGCACATCAAGACTGAGTATATATTCTGTGTAAAACTGGAGAAAATGCAGGTTATAGTAATAGACATGGAGCAACCAAACCAACAAGTGTTTCTTCTTAAAAGAGTCACACATAATAGTCACCAACACCCACCAGACTAGGTCAGAATTAGACATTCCCTTTGTGCTATTCCATTTACAGAAACATTCTGTACTCTCCATGTGCAACAGGACAGAACTCGGTGTAGATACATGTGAGATTGCCATTGTAGCGATCTGTCACAAAAGTGCAAACTTTCTTCCAGCATGCCTTCCTTCTTAAGGATTAAGATGCTTGGAGATCTTGAGCCCTTCAGTTTCCTTTCTGCATATGCCAACTCTCCTGTTGTGAGAATAGGGTGGTTTCAGTGCTGAGAGAATATGTGCGCCTTGTCTGTGGCCATTCTTTTCTGTGTCACAGCTAGCATGACCCAGCAATACCAATGTGCCACTCATCTCTTCACATCACAGCTGGAAACCATAGGGGGACCAAAGGGTTTCCCCAGGCATTTCCCTTAACAGTACCAGAGTACAAGGCAGCTGCATATATACAAAGCCACCTTTAGCATGGACTCCCTAGCTATCAAAGGCCCTGGAGCATTTGTTTCAATTGCATCACTGACAATCCAGCCTTCTCCAGTTAACATATATGACAGAAGGATATGGCCTCATATATGTACACTTTACAAACAGGAAATAAAACTTCAAAGAGCTGCCATTTTAGCAGCAAATTTATTCTCATATTGCCAAGATAAGCTAGGCAGCCAGAAGATTCGAGATGGAGTGTCATCAGCTTGTCAATAACTTCCAAGTTCTATTTAATTTTTTTCACCAAGACAGAAGGCAGTAGAATCTCAAAATTCCCAACTTTCTGAAGAAAAATTCAGTCCTGTTGAAAAATAACGTAGCGTCCCTAGTAATTAGGAAGCAGACATTTTGTCCATTCTTGATCCTTGCTGCTGACATACACCCTCTCCCCAGCATACTTTTGCTCTGATTCCTGGATGGAAAGGTAGGGCACAAAAAATGTAATTGCCCCAGTACTGTGTACCCTTTTGCCAGTTTTTTAACATAAAAACCGTTCAATAGGAAAAAGCAAAATCCTGTTGTAACTAACAAGTCTGCTTTGTATTGCATATCCTTCTCCCATCTCTGCAGTTTCATTTGTCTTGAAAAAGGATAATTTATATAAGGCATTGAAGACCTATCTCCTGGAAATGATATTTAGTGGCCTACATTAGCTTCTGGAAACAACTAGTAATTACTTTCATTCATAAGGACTAGAAACTTACTTTTTAAAAAGTGCAATCAAAGATGCGCATGTTAAAATGCTGTCTCAGCCTGTCTTCTACAATTATATTGGAGTGTGATTTACAACCATGCAATCTCCTCCACCCCATCCACACGTACACAAAATGAACCATTCCAAATTAGTGTTTGCACTCAGCAGAAAACAGGATATATCCATTAGTCCACTGCATCATGCCTTCCGTAGAGGAGGGTTTTGTATAGAGTGCAATTCCTCCCTTTTCCTAACCTGCTGGAAAGGAAGCTTTTCCTCCTAGAGAGAAGATAAGGCCAAAAATGCCACCCCCCATGAATGTGGCCTATGTGGCTCATTTTTCACATTCATTTCCTAGATACCATGAAAAGCAAGATAGATGTGCACGCTGAAGGATTTAATAATATTAGTCAAATACAAACTAGTAATTTTCTTTATTCACAATTTTATTTCATAAACGGAAATGTGTGCCAACAGAATGTGTCATCTTCCTTTGTTTATATTCCAATACCACCTTCTAGTTTTGTACAAAAGACAGTTGATCCATCAAATCCAAACCATGTTTACACTGCATACAAAGCAGTAAGGACCTTAAGTCCTTAGGCTTACAAGTAGCTTTTGATGAAAGTTATCTTGGACAAGTTACTTTGTTCCTCAAAATTCCTATGAAATCTAAAAAAGCAGTTTCCATAGAAACATATTGTAGGTCATGGGCTTCTGTGAAGCTTCCCATCCCCCCTCCCACCCCCTGGAGCATCACTCCAAAAAGACTGGAAGCTTTTCTGCATCTGAACAAGGACAAACTCATTACTTCACTGTGGCTTAGTAAAGGAGGGCAACCTCAAATCACAGCTTTTGAAGGCCCAAAGCAGTTTGTTGCAAACAAAGGTTTACTATCATTGCATTCAAATGACAGAAACCAGTTTTACATCTATTTAACCAAGTGGACGCAACCCTGACAGCAACTAGTATGGCTTGGAAAAGTCACTTTTGGAATATGGTTAAATTACAAATATTGTTTAAAAATGATTCAAATCCCACAAGCATCCTTATGTGCACACATGACTTCTGCTCAAGAGCAACAGACTCATAGCTAGAAATGCAAACTTTTCAGAAAAGTTGATGCCAGAAGAGGAATGACTTCCTTCATTTCTTTTACAGAAAGATTTAAAAAAAAACAGCACCATGATAGCAAAACAAAGAATGTTATGTATTCTTAATTTTCATCTTGGCCAGTGTCAAGCTGACATTTGTTGTTGCTATGTACCTTCCAGCTGGTTCAGTCAAGCTATCATAGGGTTTCCTTGGTGAGATTTACAGAGGAAGTTTGCCACTGCCTTCCTCTCAGGCTGACTTGCCCAAGGCCACCCAAGGTTTCCATGGCTAAGCAGGGATTGAACCCTGGTCTCCTAGAGTCCTAATCCCACATTCAAGTCACCACTGTGCACTGTACTGTACACTCCAAGCAGAGGGACCCCCAGTTCTGTTTTGCAACATGATCTGCCTCTATATATTGGGGCTTTTACTATCTATGTTTTCTGCCATTTTAGATCCATTACTATCAGTTTTTAAAATCAGGTTTGCCTGATGAAAACATACGACCCAATTCGGCTGAATGAACTGGCTGCAGAATCTTCAATTTCTGGTGCTAAACCCAGAAAAAGCATTGCCACTGAGGACAACGTTCTGGATAATTTTGCATGCTTTTAAGATCACCAACTCTTACTGTGTCTTAAAGAGCTTCTTTGCTATCCTTTCCTCCATTTCTAGGCAGTGAAGACACAGAACTTCATTGTTTTCTTTCCTCATACAAACTTCACTGCAATTCACCAGTCAGGTTCTTATTATGAAAAATGTTTGCTCACAGAACGTATACTGGGCAAATGGCAGGATGGTCTTAGCAGTTTGAAAGCTTCATGTCACTATGTACTTTCACAGTACAACAGCATTCCAGAATGAGATATTTCTCTTGCAAGAGCTTGGTCGCTTTATCTCTCTGATCTTCAGGTGTCATGTGTTGACATTTGTTAATGTTACAGACATGCCAAAAAAAGAACCCCCTGACTAAGAACACTGGCAAGAGCTATTTGGACTATCACTATCATAGCATCCCTCACTTAAATCCATTCAACATTTTTTAGCTTG
This sequence comes from Ctenosaura bakeri, assembly GCA_948474755.1. NCBI lineage: Eukaryota > Metazoa > Chordata > Lepidosauria > Squamata > Iguanidae > Ctenosaura > Ctenosaura bakeri. The sequence continues at coordinate 12,358 of CAOLHI010002309.1, forward strand.
TACAAGACACATCTTAAATACATGGATATGCTTTGCCATCTTAGCATTATCCAGAAATGAATGTTTCTTGCCATGGTATTTGAAAATATTTCCTTTATAAGAATAATCTGCACTGTGTAAATGCTTCCATGTTCTAGAAGTTGGCCTCCCCATTTTGCTGTGTGGGAAAAAAGAAAAACAATTTAGATGCTATCCTGCACATCAACACTAAGCTTACAGCATGGTACAAATCTAACAGTGGATGAAAGTCTGGCATTTCCTCAACTCTGAACAACAGTCCATTTTTTAAGAATGAGGAGTAAACAGATCTGTGTGGGCAGACTGTTACACACCACCTGGCAGACATAGGATCTTAAGCCAAGTTCTACATGCTTTCCAAGTATGACACCTGTTTTAATATTATGAAATTGCCAATACTACATAAGCATAGATTGTGGCCTAAACCAAAGTGCTGCTCTTAATTAGAGCAGACCCATTTACTTAAATGGGATGCACACAACTACTGAACAACTGATTCAATGGGTCTACTCTAGACCAACAACTGGATGCAGGCCTCTTTTTTTGTGCAATTGTCATTAAGTTTTTATTATCTTCACTCCCACAGCCCCATTTTGCTGAATTCTGTCATACACTGCAAATCATTCCAAAGTTAATTTCCTAGAGATTTTACAGCTAAAAGTCCCACCTTCCACATTCTGAAGCAATTGGAGGACTTAATGTCGATGAATATGACTCAGATTCACTTGGCAATGAACTCGTTCTACTGAAGCATTCTACTGAATCACCTGAAATTTCTACTGAATCATTGGTAGTCTATTCATTTGCAGCTATTCACACTACTTACCAAGGTGCTTCATTTTTCAAAACAGTCATCTCTGTGACCTCTTTCAAATCTGTTGGTAAACAAACAGGTACCCACTGGAAAAAAAAAAACTCAAAATAACTGATCTTGTATGTCACTAGTAAACTGACTCACAGACTTACTTCAAAGGGCAAATTACATTACAATCTACCGAAATTCACTATTATCTACCAAAATTTTGGCAGCTTAAATGACACTGGCAACAGCAATGCTAGATCAATGTTGCTATGTAACATTCCAGGTATCAAATATGCATTTAGCGTTTGTTCCTCCTGACAGGATCCAGAGGAAAGCTTTATCCTTACCTCCAGGTTTAAAGGAGAATTACTCTACCCCGCTGTATTGGCCACTTAAAGCACCAGCAGCTTTAAGAGGGCAAAGCTAAAAGGGGGAAGGCTACCAATAATGGTTTCATCCATATATAATATTCTTAAATATGCCAGGAATGGTCAAGTGTGGCCCAAGTGCGGACACGAGGGCTATGTTTATGCCCCTAACTCCCCCTTGTGCCCCATGGGGTCATTGTGATATGGTCTGGAGCCCCCTGGGCCATTTTAGAACCAGAAGAAGCTGGGTTTTTAGATAAATTTTTATTAAAATTTTCAATGAGAAAACAATAAAAAAACCTCCCTGCTTCCAACATCCATTTTCCCAGCTGAATCTGAGTTTAACATTCCATTCCATATAAGCATTCAGTTCCATACATTATCTCTTTTTTACAACAGTCATAAACTATTACTTTCAGCTTATATTTATTTAAGTATTTACATTTTATCTTTTTTCACCTCATTTTGTCTTCCTCCTTTCTTGCAGCCTTCTTTCTTTTCCCCTATTTCATTCTTTTGTCCAGTTCAATACCCCTCGCCATTCTCTTTCAAAGCCCTGGATTGGCTTATTTTTAAGTGAAAAAGTTAACTTTTCTGTTGCTACCATATCCAGGACTTTGAATTTCCATTCTCTTATATATCAATATATTTTCCTTCTTTCCAATGTTGAGCATGTCAATCTTGCTGCAGTTATTATATATAACAATATCTTTTGATGAGATCTTATTTCTCTTTGTTGCCCTAACATATTCAAGAAGCTGTTTTTAAAATAGAAGTGAACTGAGATTGACTTCCAGATTACTTCCTTTTTTAAAAAAAAAAGGCCTCTCCTGGGCCTAAAACGTGGCAAACAGGCCTGAACAGAGCTTTAACATCACTAGAGAATCTTAATACCTCCTTATGCTTCAGTTGTGACAGCTGTCACATTCCTCTCTGTTCCTTATTATCAAATCTAAATAAACAAATACTCATTTGTTTCTGAATAAACCAAAAGCTATTGTCCTCCCCAAAACCTGCTACTCCTCTCTTATCTGTTTTCTTTTCTTGACTTTATTTCATTAGTCTGCCCATGATATGGTCATAGGCTTTTCAGACAGGAGCAACGTCCTTCCTATATTATCCAATAATTAGGCCATTTCCACACTGGATTGTTATAGTACTTTTATTCCACTTTCAACATCCTATGAAATCCTGGGGTTTGCAGTTTAGGGAGGGGCCTTGAGACCCCTCCCTAAACTGCAAACCCCAGGATTCCACAGGACGTTGAAAGTGGAATAATAGCACTATTAACAGTCTAGTGCAGAAATGGCCTTAGTCTAGCACTCCCAAAAGATTTTGAATGAAAATGAGTAATCTCAAGCGACACATTAAACACATTATGAAGTACTGCCAAAATAATTAGTGCTCCAGAGTAATATGCCAACACTCCAAGAAACTTCTACATGAAACAGCCAATATAAATTTTAATACTGGAGGAAGTAAAAGGTTAAAGAAATGCATACAGCATACATACAGGGCTTCATTTTGATTTGTGCAAGGGGTTAAGGGCCTGAAACATACTTGGTGAAAAAAGCAGATTTTAACAGTTCTAGAGAAAAAGTAGTGGCACCACAAAGATTCAGAAAAGAAATCCTGATGACACGAGAACCTGAGTAGCGTAATTTAGAAAAGCAGACCTTTGAATGGTAACAGTAGAAGAGTTACAGGCAGGGATGGAAAGATAAACATGGGCAAAATTATAATGGGCAAAGGATATGGAGCTTGTGGCAGGTAAAAATAAGACTGCAAATCAATGTAAGGTGATCATCATAGGGCCTGCATAGTACACTGGACTAGGACTGAGGAGAAAGAATGCAACTTTTTTCTTACCTTCTACCAAAGAGGATAACCCTTCACTCAGTTATTGCCTTCAGTCCATTCAGCTGCAGAGTATTTATTCTGTGGAAGGCTACGCTAGCTGCTAAATTATAAACAGATAGGAGAAAAATAACACACATATGCACACCAACAGTTTAGTGACAAATTTTGCCAATACTGCCATAATGAAAAACACACCCTGACACCCAATGCATTCCCAAAGCCTATTGACTCAGCCTTTCAAAAGCTAAATTGTAGCTAGTTTGTTGTAGTATGTATCAAAAATAGATCACTCTGAAGAATAAATGGTTGCACCATGACATTAACTTTTAGCACAAGGCAGCAAATATACCTCTTTAAAGAATGAGCCAATGAAAAGCGCATTATCTTTACATGGGTATTTGGCAAGAAGGGGAGAGGGTGGGCATGTCTTCCAGATCATCCATCATTTGAAGACAAATTTTACACGCACATTTTTTTCATGGTCTAGAGATAAGTCTGAAAGTATATAGTCAAATACGATAAAAGGCCGCTCTGGACATTTTCAGAGGCAGAAGAAGAATAAGTGTAACAAATTAAGAAACACTGTGTTTATTTATACCACAACAGGAATACTGAGAGTGAAAATGTTATTTGAAAGGTAGACAATTACTCCCTTTGAACCACCAAGGCACTTAAACTTTGGTGTAACAGCAGAAGGCTATCAGCCCTATTTTTTTACCAGATTCTGCTCCTTTAAAGCAGCTAAATGACAAATTAATTTCGCTTTCCACAGCTTGCAAGTGGGAGACCTATTAACTGCATTTTTATCCCATCATGCAAGTGTAAAAAGGCACAGGTGCAATACTGCAGCTGATTTTCGACACACATTAACACAAGTGTAATAAAGGATCTTTCAATGCTAAATGACTGCAACTCCCATCGGCCACAACCACTATCACCAATGATGGGAATGAAGGAAGCTGCAGTCCAACAAATGCACACCATCTCTGTCCCTCTGTACTGATCCAACTGTTTTTTGCTTATGGCACTGCGGTGGCACCAGTTCTGGGAAAATTAATAAGGAAAAGATATTGTGCAATGGATTAGGGGTTATTTTGCCGCCCCCCATCCGAAACCAGAGGCCGCAATCCAGCACTACAACGAGTACCGAACCTGCACCATGGTAATAAAGCACTAAATATTAAAGATGTGGATGTTTCTCACGACAGGATCCGGAAGCAGAGAGCGCACGCCCTGCCCCAGGTTTTAGTGAGAAGAACGCTCTACCCCTTTGCGTCGACCATTCCAAAGCACAGGCCGCTTCAGATGCGCAGAATTAAGGGGATCACAAAGGAAGCCGCCTATACTTCTCACAGTGAATGTTCCAACAGGTAATTCCTCCTTCCCGCCAAAACTATGAAGACCCCTCTCATCGCCTTCCCCTCTTCTAATTTTTGCATCAGGCGTTCCCAGCGCCTCCGCCCCAGTTTTTCGCCACCCTCAATAGGCCCAGTGCGGCTGCCACAGAGCAAGACCCAACTCACCGTCTAGCAAGGGAAAAAGACCTGGCGCGCGCCCTCGGGGGGGTTTATATAGCGCGGAAGCCGATCCCGCGAGACTAGACCCCGCCGCGCGCACCTCCGCGCGCTCTGGGGTCGGCGATAGGCCTGAACGGAAAGAGAAGGGAGGGCGGGGAAAGAGCGGTTGGTTCGTCCAATCAGGTTAGGTCGCTGTTCCGGTTGTAGGAATTTCATTGGGTGGAAAGGAGAGGCAGGGTGGGCGGCGGTGGGATGGATTTCTTGTCTAGGGGGGGAGGGGCGAATCTAAGGCTATTTCCCCACTAGGCTGTTATAGCGCCATTATTCCCTTTTCAGCATCCTATACGATCCTGGGATTTGAAGCCCCTCCCTAAACTGCAAACCCCAGGATTCCATAGGATGTTGAAAGTGGAATAATAGCGCTATAGCAGTCCAGTGCGGAAATGGCGGTAGTGCTCTTATTCCATTTTCCACATCCTATGGAATCCTGGGGTTTGCAGTTCAGAGAGGGGCCCTTGGGGTGCGGAAATGGCCCAAATGTTAAACACGAGGCTAGCTACAGCGGCTTCCCTTTGCCCTGACCCCACGTAGGTTCTGTGTGGGCTGTATTTTGAGGATAGTTCTTTAAAAAAAAAAATGAAGTATTTTTTATTCTTCCTCCAATGTTATTGTATTTGTACTCTAGACGGAAAAAAAGGCTGAGGAGGAAGCGAGGCCCCTGCGACAGCCTCCACTGTTGATATTTCCTGAATATTTTCTCCACTCTGGGGTTAATATCTCCCACACATCGGGGGCTTACAACCACTCTGTCTTATAAAAGCTCTTTCTGGTACATTAAAGGCAATTTCTGTGATCACGCTAACTGAGGATGATGGGAGTTGTAACGCAATCCATCCCCGTGATGCCCAATAACCCCCGTTAGCCTTTTAAGGTGCCACAAGACAGCTTGCAACACTAGTCCTGCTCCCTGGGCCATTTCCGCACTAGCCTGTTATAGCGCAATGATTCCACTTTCAACCTCCTCTGGAATCCTGGGGTTTGCAGTTTCGGGAGGGGCCAGCTGGTGCGGCTATGGCCCTGGTCTGGAAACTGCTACTGAAGTATTACTGTTTCCACATTTCTCCAGGAGGCTTTTAGCCTGTGGGATCAGCAGTAACTTCTGCAACACTGTAGTGCGTTGCTTCGAGACAGGTTGTCCATTTCTGTCTGAGGTTACAGTTGAAGTCAAATAAACTCTGCTCCATTCTGGCTAAACTTAGTGCGAGGGAAGAGTAAAGTGATGGCCAAAGAAAACCAACTTTGTGTGTACTTCTGATGATTAATGTAGGGACCTCAATGCCAAAGGAGGAGATCTTTATCTTGCCATTGATGCTTGCGATTTTTCATACAAACAGTCTAGAATCTCTAGATTGGTAATGTGGCCCCATGGAGGAAAGAGGGGGAGGTAGATAAATGTGTTGATCCATCAGAAAACCAGAGGGACTTAGCTATTATGTGCCTGAAAGTTGACTCTAGTGTACAGCAACCGTATCTTAAAGTTTTCTTGGCAAGGTTGATTCCAGAGGAGATTTGTTGTTGCCTTCCTTGCCTGAGACTTGCTCAAGGTCACCCAGTGGGTTTCCATGTCTTTGGCCATTTCCACACTACAGTGTTAAAGTGCTGCTATTCCACTATCAACCTCCTATGGAATTCTGGGGTTTGTAGTTTAGGGAAGGGCACTTTGAATTCTCAGCCAAAGAGCTCTTTGGTCTCAGTAAACTACAAACCCCAGAATTCCACAGGGCATTGAAAGTGGAATAGCAGCAGTTTAACACTGTAGTGCAGAAATGGCCTTAAGATGCAAAACCTGGTCTCCCAGCGTCCAACGCTCAAAACGACTACACTGGGTCACACCTAACTTTAATTACCATCACCCAGAATGCTAGCTTTTTAATTCCTTACAACTCTTTCTCAGGCTGGATGGTACGAAAAAGTAGGGAATGCCGCCAGAAAGTGAACAGTTCTGAAATCAGCCAGATGCTATACCCATAAAGTCTGCAATAATACACTATATAATGGCATTTACTTCATAGTCAGTGAAAACTTATACTGTAATAATAATAATAATAATAATAATAATAATAATAATAAAAAATTAAACTGCCATTTTAATTTTAGAGTTTTTAAACACACATGTATGCATACAATGTGTGTAAATCTGGTTCTTAAATGAGCTGTGTCTCTCAGACCTATCCTTCTCTTCAGTGCAACAGTGGCCCCCAAATCTGAACATTGCCCATCAGAAATACAGAAAGTTTCTTGAAAGGATGGCATGTTAGCCTGCCACAAGTTTAGCCAACTTCTTGTTCCTGCTGCCTGTTGGGGTTGCATGAAGGGATGAGATGACATGACCTCAGCAGGTTGCAGTGCGTAGCTCATGAACTGTGCTTGACTTGTTGGATCATAATCCTGCTTCAATCACTGTTACCATAATGTAAACAAAGTACTTTGAAATACTGAAGCAACATACCTGCTAAGTGTTATTAAAAAACCAAGCCATACATTAAATGCACTATAACTACAGTTTTGATGTGGGATCTCAAGTTGCTGCTAATGCACAGATTTATTAGTAGCTACAAGTATGGGTTTTATGACACTATGCTGAAAATAGCCCATGTTCTGTTGCCAACCCACATGCTGTCACAACAACCCACTATTTGACTTCTACAATCCATGTACCCTGCAATTAACAAATCCTGGAGGGTAAGGAGTACACACGGAAGCCATATGTACATTACAGAAACAGATGTACCATTTTGAATTTCAGTTATCAAGCCTCCAATGAAAGAACCAGAGTTATTTTTGGTTCTTTAAGGCCATTTTCCAAACAGTTATTACACATCATCTTTCCCAGATGGCAGCAAGTTCCAAAGGCAATGCTCCAAGATCTAACCTGGATGAGATAGGGAGAGTGAGGAAGAGCACTGGTAACTTAATGGCATTATTATAATATTTGTTTTATTTGCAGCCAAGTATAGCAAATGTTCACTTCTATGGCACTTGAAGCCATGTCATCTTCTCCAAATTGTGGTGTATTTATTGTTCCAAAAACTACAGGTAGTGTATGTGTTTAATCTTGGCTACAGTCACCTTCCATCTTTAGTTCCCATCTAAGAAACATCAGTTGATTCTTATTGCTGTTAACAAATACTCATCATCACCATCATCACTTTATTCATTTATATCCCACTTCTCCCCAACATTGGGACTCAAGGAGGCTTGCAGAATATTAAAACCAGCACAGATTAAAAACATACAAAAATATAAGTAGAAGTGTATAAAAGTTATTTGAAAAAGCAAACATCCTATAGAATTAATACCACTTTTAATGTAGTTTAAAGACAGGATATATATAAAGAACCAAGTCAACACTCCATTAAAAGGCCATTGCATTCAGTTCCTGAAAGCCTGTTGAAACAGGAATGTTTTCACTTGCTGACAGAAAAAGAGCAAGGAAGGAGCTATCCAAACTTTTCTAGAGAGCAAGTTTCAAAGTATGGGAGCAGTCACCAAAAAGGTTCTTGCCTTTGTACCCCCAACAGTGCTTGAGATGGTGGTGAGACTGATATGTGATTTGCTAGGAGTCAGGCACCTTCTACTTCAGATTGACTCCAGTGAAATTAGTTTATGAATGTGAGAAGATTAAGACATATGTTCTGTTTTCAAGAATAACCAGCCAGCTCTGGTATGTGAAGGCCATTGCTTTAGTCCATTGTTAGTCCACAGCCTTTGATATTGAGAGGAATACTATTTTTGGAGGTTTTATTTAGCTCATGGTTAATAGCTGTCTGCCATGCATTTCTCTAAGCCCTCTCTCTCATAGACAGCTTTAAAAAAAAACAGAACTGCCACCTTTGTCTTCTTTGCTTAATTACGTATTTCAGCAAATTGACAGTGGGGAGAAGAGATCATATGCTTGTGGAAAATATTAATATTTTTTGTAGCATTTGCACCTATTAAATGATTCCTGGAACTGGTATAATTCACAACTTCTTCACTGAATATGTTACACAGTGATGAGGTCACAGCTGCAATGTTATTCATGGTTTCATACCACAGAAGGTAGGAAATGTTTTTAATCAATTAACAGCCATTAGTAAAGATAAATGTTATATATGCAAAGAGTGCTGAGTTCCATATGCAAAGGCAGTCTCGTGATTTTTTTTATAAAGGCACTAATTTGCATCAGAAATGTGACTTATGAAATGTAATTAGGAAGCAAGGTAGGAGAGAAAATGGGATATATTATGAGATAATCACATTCCATGGGGTATTTCCAGAGAACTGGGCTGACTGTAAAATGTGCTATAAATTTTCTATATCTGAATGAGATCTAATAACTTACTATTGAAATAAACTTACTTTTGAAATAAAATATTAGCCTATTATGTATTTGGCAATAGATTTTTGCAGTTGTGCATTTGCTAACTACTGCAAATTCTCAAATTCTTAGACCAAACTGAAGGAAAGAAAGGACAGAACACAGGGGGAAAAAAGTTGGCATTTTTCCTGTCACTATCAAAAAACACTTGTTTTATCCCTTTATATCAGGCCTGCACAACATACAGCCTGGGGGCCACATGCGGCCCACTAAAGGATTTCGTGTAGCCCGCATTGCGCATGAGGGCCGATAAAGTTTGCAGCAATTAGGTTGCTGATGGTTTTGAATGAACCTGGCTGAGGCGTTCCCTCCTCCTTCCCTCCAGAGGGCAGCAGAGAGCCGAGCTGATGCTACCTTTTGCCCTTGCGCAAGATGGCGGCAGTTGCTTCTTCTCCTTCTGTTTCCCTTGGATGGGCAGTGAGGGTGGAAATCCCTGGGAAAAGGAGAAGACCAGCTGGAGCTGGAGGGGCAAGAAAGCAGGTAGTGTCCTCTTCCCTGAGCAGGCCAACATAGACTGTTACACAGTGAACGGGGACCCTCTGGGGGAAGCAGCTTATTACAGGTCAGTGTCTTCATTCACCCTATCCCTCCCAAATTGCATTGGAAAAAATTAAATTGCACTTAAAGATTGCATTTTAAAATGTAATTTAGGTCTATTCTGGCATGCACACTCATAAATTTCACCCCTCCACATACCATATGGAATTCCCCTTGTTTATCCTCCAAATCTATTTTCATCTTCCTTCCTCATAAATAATACTTTTTTTCTGCCACCCCAAATTGGTCCCCTCCCCTTTGATCTTTTGCAAATCTTTTGCAAGTTACACACTGCTACATTTCTTAAGGCACAGCTCTCTTGTCTTTCCAATAATCCTATTTACTGGTTTTGTGTAATCACAATTGCCACATCTGCATTATTTCAGTTTTCCTAACAACAGGTCAAGAGGGTAAGACAGTGGCCATTTCTGCCCTATACTGTTACAGTGCTCTTATTCCATTTTCAACATCCTGTGGAATCCTGGGCTTTGCAGTTTAGGGAGGGGCATTTAGAATTCTCAGCCAGAGAGCTCTTTGGCCTCAGGAAACTACAAACTCCAGGATTGCATAGGATGCTGAAAGTGGAATAATAGCACAATAACAGTGTAGGGCAGAAATGGCCAGTGTTGTCATTCTCCATGTTGCATATTGGTGGTGGTGGTTGAAATTTAAGGAAAGAGGTTTCCCTAAGATCTCTGGTGAGTTTGTAGCAGAGGCAAGATCTGAACTTTTCAGCCTTGGGTGGATCACACACTCTCAGCCCTAAAAAATCCAGTGATAAGTTTGCCTTAGGGTCACTGTAAGTCAGAAACGACTTGAAGGCACACAACAGCAATAATTCACTGAATCTAATCTGGTGAGATACAAGCTTACCCACAGTTTGAAAGCATTGTTTTTTAAGACTAAAACTCCCATAATTCCCAAGTCAGTAATCATGCTACCTGGGGTTTTGGGAGGTTGTAGTCCACCAAAAGGAACTTTTGTGAAGCTCTTATTTGAAAGGATGTCATGTAAAAGATGGAGCAAGCTTGTTTTATGCTGCTTAAGAGATTAGGGGCCTTTCTACACTTCGCTGTTATAGTGCTATTATTCTGCTTTGATCATCTTGTAGAATCCTGGGATTTGCAGTTTAGGGAGGGGTATTTAGAACTCAGCCAGAGACCTCAGGAAACCTGTGACCTCAGGAAACAACAAACCCCAGAATTCCACAGGATGTTGAAAGAAGAATAACAGTACTTTAACAGTGTAGTGTGGAAAGGCCCTAGGACATGGAGGAGGCTTCAGACTGTAGGCAAAGAAGTTTCACCTAAACATTAGGAAAAATTCCCTAATTTCCCTTTTTTACAAAATGGTTTATTTTATTTGCAAAACAATTTAATCATTAATTATGCTATAATTTATTTTGCAAATAAAAAAACATTATTATACCCTGGTGAAGCGCTAAAAACCTATCTGCAGCCCAAAGAAGTTTAGCCTATTTAATTTGGACCCTTACCTACTGCCAAGTTGTGCAGGTCTGCTTTATATCATAAGACTTATGGTCTACTTACTGCTGATGTCTGTGGATCTTCTCAGAGCATGGAAAAGTTACCTCTTGGGCTATAGCTCCTAAGATCACTCAGTCAGCATGGTTAGGAGGGGAAGACAGGTGTCAGGTAATCAACAGAAATGAACTCATAAAGTATGTGCTCAGGATACTGTGCAAGGAGATGAGTTCAGTGCTTACTTTAGAGAAATAAAAGGAAACACTAGAGGTAAGGCTTACAGAAAAGCACTGCCAGAACAGTTGCCAATCATCCAGTATTTTATTGACATGTCCAATGAAACTTTGTTTTGTCAGGTAACCAATATGTGGAGTCAACATTACTTTGATCCAGGTGGCAAGTAATAGAACTTATATCTGCTTCTGATAGATTTTGAGAAACTCCACCCATAAGTCAACAAGGCCTACCTTCTCTGATCTCTCACATGCCATCCTGAGAGTGCTACTGGCCAGCATATTGCCCATAGCTCCACTGTTGTTCAGTTTGCCTCTGGAGAAAAGGTGGAGATTTGAATATTTTTTTTCAATCAAATGTTGATGTTCCTAACTACCATGAAGTTCTGGTCATTCCATCTAAGTGGAGCTGGGAACAGTCTGGGGAAATTTTCTAGAGTCAAAAATTAAAAGCAATGTTAGCAAAGGTAGGCATTGGTAGAATCTGTTGGCCTTTACCACATCCACATCACAAACACAATGGGAGTTCCTGCATAGCAGGGGGTTGGACTTGATTGCCCCTGGGGTCTCTTCCAATTCTATGATTCTATGACCATTTCCGCACTACAGTGTTAAAGTGCTGCTATTCCACTATCAACCTCCTATGGAATTCTGGGGTTTGTAGTTTAGGGAAAGGCACTTTGAATTCTAAGCCAAAGAGCTCTTTAGTCTCAGTAAACTACAAACTCCAGAATTCCACAGGGCATTGAAAGTGGAATAGCAGCAGTTTAACACTGTAGTGCGGAAATGGCCTATGTAGAAGTCTTCTGGTAGCATCTTGGTTGGTAGCCAAATGATAAGCAAGCTAAAATAAAATGTGGTGGGTTTTCTTTTGACCTTTCAATAAATTATGTAAGCACAATTGTGTTATAAATAGTTCTTTTTGTCTTGCCACAGAAAGGAAACATGGGACTGAATACAAAGAGAACAATTGTTTAGTGTTCTTATACTCGCAGTATAGTTTTGAAAACTGGCTTTCTTGCTTTCCCAGACTTGCTTTTCTGGTTGTTTTTTAAAAAAAAGAAGAAGAAGAAAAGGTGTGTTGTGTATCTGCCAGCCTTGTTTTTATAGTTACTTGTTTTCCACAGGAGTCTTGTGGCATCTTAAAAGACTAACAGACTTATGAATACCTAGATTTTTGTCTGCTGGAGAGCCCATTTAGTTATGCTTTTGTTTCATTCCAGACTGATTTTTAAAAATGCAGCTCATTCAATAAGCAAATACTTAAAGAGAATCTCAGCACTCCAGAGGTAAAAGCTATTACTCATTCTGCCAGGATTGTCAAGACACAACCTCCATCATTTATGGTAACAAACACCTAAAAAAAGTTTGTATGAAAGTGAAGAAGGAAGTGCACCACCCCAAACACTGTTGAGCTGAAATTCTGATCATTTTTCACCCCTGCCCAGGCTGTTAGCGCTGATGTGAATGGCAGTCATCACCAACTGGACAGCTAAATATTCCCTGCCTCTAGACTAAGCAAAGTTTTGTATTTAACAACTCACCTGACAACCATAATAACAAAGAATTGAAGGCAGGTGAGTGGATGGAATTCCAGGCAGGCTAGTGGGTGGACTAGCAGAGGAAGAAATAATATTTCTCTCCTCATCTGCTTTATTAATTTTGCCAGCACACTTGGCAGAAATGCAGCTTTTAAAAAATGTTTTCAAAGAGGTAGCCATATCAATTTGTCATAGCATAGAAGGGAAAATGGACACAGAGAGAAGGAAACTAGCAGCACCTTTAAGAGTAACATATTTATTTTAGCAACAGTTTTTGTAAATTTTGATTCACTTCTTCCTAGATATACTCTGGCAGTAACATAATGAGTCCAAAGAATGTCACTCACAACATCAGAGGGGCAGGTGCTTGCTCATCCTTCAATGTGATATATGCCATCTTATGTCAGCAATGAAAGACAACATACTGTAGTGGTTTGAGCATTGGACTATGACTCTGGAGACCAGGATTTGAATTCCTGCCCAGCCATGGAAACCTACTGGGTAACTGTGACCAAGTCATACTATCTCAACCTCAGAGAAAGTCAAAGGCAAGCTCCCTCTGAATAGGCTCAGCTTAGGGTTGCCATAAGTCAGAAATGTCTTGAAGTTACACAATAACATGCCAGCAATACCCCTCTGTACTCTGCATTGGACAAACAAGACCATCTCTGTGCAAGAGAGGAGAGTGAGACAAATTTGATATTAGAAATGGCAATGCTGCAAACCCAGAACATTTTAATTTTCTTGGACATACTATAAATGACCTTCAAGTAACAACAAAGAAAATTTCAAGGGAAGATAAGAATTAAGAGCTGAATTAGGATATATTAACACGCAGTCCGTTAGCAGAGGTATGACTAGAGATCTAGTTTTAATTCAGTACAATGCCATCCTGGTTGTTTTAAAACTCCCTAAATATTGACCTGTTTCTTCTTCCCACGGATCCCTTCACTGGCTACCAGCTGGCCAGGGCTTGTTTCAATCTTTTTGTTCTCGTATTCAAGGCCTGGCATTCTAACCTCCCTTAGTACCTCGCAGCTCAGCTAGTATGGTATGTTCCATCCAGGAATTTAAGATCTACAGCTAACGATTACTGGTTGTTCCACTAACACGCACAGCTTTGTCAAGTCTGCGAACCTTTCAAGATCTGGCTCTGAATTTTGGAATGGTCTTCCTTTGTACCTCCAGCTGGGGGAGGATCTCCAGGGCAGAAGGGCTGATGACCATCCTCTTTGATTCACTGGCTTAAGCCACTGAGTTATTTTTAAAGTGCTGAGATGAATAGCGACTGGTGAGGTGTTGGGGTTTCGTTCCATGTGGTGTTATAGTGTTATGTTTATTGTCCTTGTTGAAGTTCCATCCTTTGGTGAAGAGGGCTTTATAAATAAATGTTGATGATGTTGTTATTTTAACTATATTAATACATATGTCCTCACAGCTATACACATGACATAGAATTTTCCACAACGAAGTTTTTTTAATTTAAGGGAACTGACTCTTGGTAAGCAAATTTATTGCTTTCACATTTCAGAACTACAGACCAACTTGACAGACCTGCATCATCTTACAAAACTGTTTGAAAGTTTGTGGCCAGTGTCAAAAATTGCATCTTTCTATAATCTATTATGCTCTGATTCCCACTCCACAACTAGGTAACTACAAATATATCTGTTTGATATTAACTCTGTCAGTGGGTTTGAAGAAACTGATTGAAATTCACAAAAGCTCATACTAAAATAAACCAGTTAGTCTTGAAAGGGCTGTTAATTAAACCGGCCTAGTCAGGGCTTAGTAACCTGGATTTCTATATTAGAGTAAGGCCTAGGTGGGTTTTTTCTGTTCTGTCACCAGCAGAGAAATATGATATACTATGCTGCTAGCAGGTTAGTAGGAATTTTGTGGGCTACTTGCTTCTGTGTGTTTATAAATAAGCCTGACATAAGAAACAGGCTAGTTCACACAACCATATTTTATTCTGGATCCCCTTCTTCAGCTGATGGCTTATTATTTATCAATTTGTCAATATTACTACCTAGAAGTGGGACAAAACTGTTTATTTTTGACAGACTCCCAGCAGGATTTGAATGGCAGCTATGACTTTCTTCACAATTTATCTTCCATGCATAAGAAATTAGACACATTGCCCATCTATGCCATTTCAGACACTTTTGTTCATTCTTCATTCCACTGCAGTTTATGATTTTGGAAGAGAACACACATGTTGTTTGAAGCAATGAAAAGTGATATGAAGTTTTCAGTCTGTGCTGTTAAATGTGTTATGGTGCATTCCCATATGCAAAATCAATGTTTCATACTGCAGTCAGGAAACGATGAATATGCATGTGCAGAAAGTGATGAATATCCATGTGTGAAACAGGCCATTAAGAGACACATGGAAGGTTATGGAACAAAGTGTTTCCTTGTGCAAATCAAAGCTCTCCAAATTTTAATAGTCTCATGTAGCAAAAACATCCAAAAGCCTTGTGGCACTGTTTATGTGTTGCCATGCTAATTCATTTCATGGATTTTATGTTGTTTTTTTAAAATCAAAGCCAGAATTTAGAAAAAGGGGCCATGGTGGCTGGGGGGGTATTCTTTTAGACGTTAATTGCCCAAATGCATTACCCTTCTAACCTCTGACAAAGCTTGATATCCATTCCTCATGTCATGCTGGACCAGTTCTAAATCTGAATAGGCCATGGACAAATTGTCTTCTGTTGTCTCCTTGTTGCACATCAGAAGACTTGCTTGAGGTTATCTGGCGGCAGCAGCAGTGGTGCTGGTGGTGGGGCTCTGAAGGTGACTAGGATCACAAACATAATTTTCCACAATGCTCTGGAAAGCCTAACGTACCAGCCAGCTAGGTCTGTGAACAGCTGTGTTAATTCCTCACAATGTTTTGAGGGCAGGGGTCTTGGCAGCTGCCCTAAGATACCAGGTGCTGATGACGGGCTGGGAGAATGAGTGGTAGCATTTGTTCTTTTCAATGAGAAGAAAAAAAAATCATACCAGGTAGGTAGTTTTTCTGGGAGCACACTTACACGCACGGATCTGGAAACTCTTCATGGCAATTGATGATGTGTTTAATTTTCTATAGTTATTCAGTGCAGTGAAAAAAATATCTTTCTGCACCTTCAGTGGCTTGCATGTCATTGGGATGGTGAATCAGGTTTTAGTCTGAAATTTAAAGAATCCATCAAAGTGCTGAATCCTATTCCCTCAAACATTTTTAGCACTTTGGACATCTCTCTTGAAGTTCTGACTAAAAGCTGGGCTGGATTTACCTCTCCACCAGCCACCACTGCTGCTTACAGTCTTGGCTAATGAGAAAGATAGGTCTTAGGTGCTGCAGTGGTTTGAGTGGCGGATAAGGACTCCAATCTCCATTCTGCCATAGAAACCCACTGGGTGATCTTGGGCAAATCACTTAATCTCAGAGGAAGCCAAAGGCAACCCTTCCCGAACAAATCTGGCCAAGAAAGCCCCCTGATAGGCTTGCCATAACAACTTGAAGGCACACAGCAACAACAACACGTTTCTCTCTTGCAAATCCTGCATCACATTTGCATCACATGCAGGTAGCCAGGTTTTCTCTTCACACATGACCGACTGGCAGCAGACACGTGCCTGAACTGGTTTGTTGAAATCTATGGCCATTTCCGCACTAGCCTGTTATAGCGCAATGATTCCACTTTCAACATCCTGTGGAATTCTGGGGTTTGTAGTTTACTGAGGCCCAAGGGCTCTCTGGTTGAGAATTCTAAATGCCCCTCCCTAAACTGTGAACCCTAGGATTCCATAGGATGTTGAATGTGGAATAATAACACTATGGCCATTTCCGCACTAGCCTGTTATAGCGCGATGATTCCACTTTCAACATCCTCTGGAATCCTGGGGTTTGTGAAACCCCAGGATTCCAGAGGATGTTGAAAGTGGAATCATCGCGCTATAACAGGCTAGTGCGGAAATGGCCTATGATGAGGCGAAGAATAAGAAGGGCCGTTTCCGCACTAGACTGTGATAGCGCTGTTACTCCACTTTCAACATCCTGTAGAATGCTGAGGTTTCCCCACAGGCCCCTCCCTAAATTGCAAACCCCAGCCTTCCATAGGATGTTGAAAGTGGAACGATAGCGCTATAACAGTCTAGTGCGGAAGTGGCGAACGTTCCAGCCGTGAGAGCGACTTCCGCAGCGATCAACAGGGCTGCCCTTCCTGCGCACGCGTATGCATCAAGTGGCGCGTATCACTTGATGCATGCACGTGTGAACATGTTGCAGTTTCGAGTCCTGCCAGTTCCTGCAGAAAGGCGCGACCTGGGCGACACGGAGCCCACGCTGCGTAACCGGACGACGGCCCCGCTCCCGCCGCCTCCTAAAACTCAGGACCCTCCGCAGGAGCGCCGCCCCCTCCCGGGCCAACTGACCCCCTCGGGCTGCCCTGGTGGGAGGGACCGCCCCCCTCGCCTTCCTCGCCTCCGCATTGGCCGCCGGGCCGCCTTCCCTCCCGCCGCCGGGCCAAGCGGTTGGCTCCCGGTGACGCCACTGACGGGGATTGACCTTCCCTTTCCCCGCCGCTGTCAAAGTTGATCACCGGGGCGCTGCTCTGCCATGGAGAGAAGGGAAGAGGCGCAACAGCACCCGCCGCGGGGGAAGCAGGAAGCGGAGGCGGAGGAGGAGCGGGAGGAGGGAAAACGCGGGGAGGGAGCTTAGTCCCGGCCCGGCTGGCGGGGACCAGGGAGGCGGCGCCGGTCCCGTCAGGGCTCTGCGCCAGGCTCGCCCGCCGCCGCTCCCGCTCTGTGGAGCAGATACAGAGCGCGCGAGAGGGGCGCTCGCAGACCGAATCACCACCCCTGGCAGCCGCCCTCCCCGGGTCTCGGAGCGGTCCGGGAGAGAGAGAAGCAGCCGGCAAAGTGGGAGGCAGAGGCAGGCCGGATCTTGCCCTCCCTCCCTCCCTCCCTCGCTCCCTCCCGGCTCCCCCGATCCTGCAAGCCGGGGCGCCCGCGAAGCCGCGCTCGCTCGCTCGCCCTCTTCCCTCCGGACCCCCAGAATCCCCGCAGGAGGTCCCGTCCCCCCTCCCTCTCTCTCTCCGCCCCTCCGCCGCCTCCCCTCCCGGTCCTCCCAACCATGACCGCCTCGGTTTTCACCTCGTAAAGATGGCGGTGTGGGATCGCTGCAACCTTTAGACTCATGACTGTCAGAAACATCGCCTCCATTTGTAATATGGTGAGTGCTTGGCCCGCCCGGCCGGGGTAGGGGCGGGGGGCGGGCGATGGCGCCGGGGAGGGGAGGGGAGGGGAGGGGAGGGGGCTGGGGGGGAGGAAGAGGCCAGCGCACCCCTCCGCTGCTTCCCCGGGCTGCCTTTGAGGGAGGGGGTGGCAAAGCCCCGTCTTCCCCGAGCCAGATTTATTAAGGCGGGGACCCCCTGCGCGCAGGGTTCCCCGGGAGTGAGGGCCCTTCAGAACAGGGGGCGCTTCCTCCCCAGGCGCAGCCCTGCAGAGGATCGGGCTGCGCCTCTGCGAGGGGAGGCAGCGCAAGGCATGAAGTCTCCCAGTGGGCCAGGTGGGGTGGAGAGGCATTTGAAAAAGCGTGTGTGCTGCCTTTTGTTTTTTTTAATTTTGTGTTTTGGAAAGGTGTTCCCAGCTGCTGCACGGAGAGGGGATGAGCCAGAGAGCCATGCAGCTCACTTTTGGATGCCCAGGGTGTCAGAGTGTGGACCATTTCCACACTAGTGTGTTATAGCGCTATTATTCCACTTCAAACATTCTATGGAATCCTGGGGTTTGGAATCCTGGGGTTTGCAGTTTAGGGAGGGACCCCTCCTCCCTAAACTGCAAACCCCAGGATTCCAGAGGATGTTGAAAGTGGAACAATAGCACTATATCACTCTAGTGCGGAAATGGCCCTGAATAAGTTCAAAGGGAAATGCTTTCCAGGCGTTTGGCCCAGTTAAGCTGCTGTAGCAATACGAAGGAAAGGGTCTCATGATTTCTTCAAGGCTAACAAGTTTTCTTTGGCACACGCTTTCTGTGGATTGCAGCCCTCTCCCCCACCATCTCAGATGTAACCAGATGTGAAAGGTCAACATGTGGTTTCTGGGTCTTTCTCTGAAAATACATGTGTGGCAAAAAAATAACTGGTTTGTTTTATTAATTTACATCCCACCTTTCCCCAATACTGGGACTCAAGGCAGCTTATAAGTTATTAAAGCCAAGATAATTTTAAAATATGCAAAATTTAGTAGTGTGTGTGTGTGTTATTTAAAAACAATTACTCTGTGGTGTTAAAACCATTTAAGACTCATTAAAAATAGCTGGTTGAAATTACTGTTCTTTTAAATTTGGTGGGTAAGGTCAGATCCTGTCCCCTTGGTGGTCATCAGGAGCTGGTTTTGGTCAGTTTTATTCTTTCAGTGATCTTTGCCAAGAGTTTCAGTACAATTAAAGGTGTGATTTCCATCATGGTTCTATGCTTCCTATCCAAATGTGTCAAGATTCCCAGCCTCAACTGGTGTGTTCCCTCCCTCCCTTCTTGCTTAAAGTTCTGGTTTAAAGTTCAGCTTGACAGTTGAATTGACAAAACAAAAAGGAAAAGGAAAAAACAAACAAACCCCCTGATTTGTCTAAGGATGGGGAAGCTTAATCATGGCTTGGAGGATGTGAGACCAGTTGTAGGAAAGCCTGTAGCTCTTCAGAGACATACAGATCTTTGCAATGGAATGAAAAGCCATGGGGCCTGGTGTGAACTTGGCCACCTCTGTGTTCAGTTGGTTGGAATCTTGCTCAACAGTATTAAGGAGCCAGTGGGATGCAGTGATTCGAGTGCTGAACCAGAACTCTAGGAAACTAGGGTCCAGCCATGGGAGCCCCCCACCAGGTGACTTTTGGCAAGTCACTCTCAGCCTAAAGAATAAGATGACGGCAACCTCTTCTGAAGATATCTTCTCAAACAAAACAAAAAAACAAAACAAAACAAAAAAACCGTGAGAGGGTCACCATAAGTGCCTTCGTGCCTTGAAGGCACGTAGTCGCAGTGGTTAAATGCCGGTACTGCAAGCCACAAGGTTGTGAGTTCGATCCTGCCCGGCTCCAAGGTTGACTCAGTCTTCCATCCTTCCGCAGGTCGGTAAAATGAGTACCCAGCTTGTTGGGGGCATGTATAGAAATGTTTCGAAATACATGCTATTTGTAAGTTGTTCGCCACCTCGATCCATATGGAGAGGTGGGATACAAATTAATAATAATAATAATAATAATAATAATAATAATAATAATAAAAATAATTTGGCCTGCAGCTCTCATTAGCCTCAACCAATATGGTCAGTGATCAGGAGCAATGAAAACTGGAACCTAAACATCTGGGAGGCTCCACTCTGAGGAGAGTGGGACAACTTTTGATTTGCTATGGTAGTCCACCAAAAGCTGCAAAGGGAAAGTGTAATAAGCACACCAAGGCCTTTTTAAGACATTGAGAAACTCAGGGCAGAATGTTTGTTGAGGCTCTTTCCCTGGGGTCAGTGCAATGTAGTGGCTAGGATTCCATAGGATGTTGAAAATGGAATAATAACACTATAACAATCTAGTGCGGAAATGGCCTGAGACTCAGAAAATCAAGGCTGTAGGCTCTGCTCAGCCATGAAGCTCTCATGAGGTGACTTTGGGCCAGTTTTACCTTCTTTAAAGGACTGTGAGGACAATATGAGAAGGGATGAGAATATCGTTTGTCTAACAAGTTAATAAATGCTACAGTATGCTTGGGCTGGATTACTGCTATTAACACTCCCTGTAGCTCTATTTCACTCCTGTTGTTGTGAAAAAAGGAAACCACAACTGGTAGAGTTTGTGTTGTCAGTTTCCCCCCATTAGGTTTGTGGAGCTCAAATTAGAGGGATTATGGAGTCGGTGTGAGTAGGATTCCAGAAATGAGTTGGAAACAATTTGGTCATTCTAATGTTGACATGGTCTTTTTCATATGTGAGCCTCCCCGATATGAAACCCATTAGCTCACTGGACTTGTAATACACTTGATACACTGGTCTTGTAGGTAGAGTCTAGGCACTGGGGAAAAAAACATTCATAACCGGTGGCTGTAAAACTAGAATTCTTCTCATGCCCCTTGGAGTCAATGGGGTTGCAGCAATGTCAACAATCTGAAAATTGTCACAGCTCCACAGTGGATTAAATTCACTTGTTTTGAAAAATCAGCCTGAATGTTTATTTATCTGGTTATGGTCTCCAGTTTCAAATGACTCACCTCTGATAATGTGAGATCTGAAATGACTTTTGTTTCTTGTCTAGTTTAGATTTTTATGTAGTCTTTGTTACTATAATATTTCCATAGCAGAAAGTGCACAGCCAGTTAAGCCACAAACTAGCCTTTGTTTCTGCTCCTTAATGTTTGAAGCCTGTCCAAATGTGGCAGAAACCTGTGTTCTCAGGTTTCAGCCCTGAATTCACTCAACATCTTACCTGCCCAGGCCCAGTTCAGAATTCTCTGTTTATTGCAGCTGTGTGAATCACAGCTACCTACATCGGTATACAATGATGATTTCCAGATTTGTAATTTATACACTGAATAAGTAACTTTTCCAAGCTTCCTTAAAAGTATTAACAACTATACTTATTCACCACTCTCCCTATATTTTTGGAAGCTTTTCATGCTCAGCGTAGTGTAACTACCTAAAACAATAGGAGTTTGTAGCGTGTTAAAGACTAAGGCCATTTCTATACTACATATGTTATAGTGCTATTATTCCACTTTTACCATCCTGTGGAATTCTGGGGTTTGTAATTTACTGAGGCCCAAGAGTTCTCTGGTTGAGAATTCTAAATACCCCTTCCTAAATCGGAAACTCCAGTGGAAAAATATCACTGTATAGTGTAGTGCAGAAATGGCTTATGATTATACATTGATCTAACAACAAAGTTCCACTGAATTCAGCATACTTGTGAACGGACAGGTGTGAGATTGCACTGCTGTAGGTTTATACTGACTAGTGCAACATTCAAACCACTGTACCATGCTAGATCTCACAGGTTTTATGCAAGCATTACAAACTAGTTTAGGGAGAAGCCAATTTAAACCTTTTTCATAAAAAGGCACTGACCCTGCCTCCATGAGAAACACTTTGATCTCTGGCTGATATATTCTAGACTAGAGCTCCAGGCCTTACTGTGGTTAAGGCAGAGCTTGGAAAGCTCACTTTTGGGGGCAACAACCTTCAGGATCCTTCAGCCAGCATAGGGGCAGTTTTTGTCCAAAAATGTGACTTTGCAAGCCCTAGATAGAAAGCTCTAGATAGAATGAGCTTCTTTTCTAAAGGGCAGAGCTTAAACCAATGGATTCAAAGTATAGAAAAGGAGATTCCAAGTAAACATTAGAAAGAACTGTTAGCAAAACAGATTCCCTGTGAAAATGGTGGGCTCTGTTGGAGGTTTTTAAACAGTAGTTGGTACCTCTCAGGGTACTTTAGCGGTAGAGTCCTGCACTGACAGGAAATTGGACTAGATGGGCCTTGGGGTGCCTTGATTCTGTGCAGGTGGAAATGTAATGCTAGATCTGTTGTCAAGGTGAAGAATGGGACCTCACATTTTCTTTATTACTCAGCAGCAAAAGACAGAGTAAGCCTATCAGAGGTGGGGGAGCAAAACACAGTATACTTTGGGGCGAAGGAGTTGCTGTTTCTTTAGCCAAGACTTTAATCCTAATCTCACTCTACTGATATCTGAGAGATCTTTGTTTTAACAATGGACAACTTGATTTTGTGTGTGTATTAATAGCTAAGGTACATGCTCAGAAAAGTGTGTGATACAGCATTCCTGTAAATGTACCAGTTTGGAATGTGTTTGGAAGACTGCAATGTTTGAATGATGTCCCCATGTAAAGATTATGTCTGTGGAATTATAGTGTGTTATGGACAAGGACTTGGTAATAGGCCTGCCCTCTTTCATCAACAAGGGCATACCTTCCTTTGAACTCAGCGTAACAGGGTGCTTTTGTGCTTGCTGGCATGTGGTATTTGATGATTCTGGGAGTTCAAGATGAATAATAGTCTCTTTTATTCCTTTGTACAAGTAGGAAGCAATTTTGGAGCATCAGTGGCCAAAGAGACATTTCTCACTTTTGCCAGGGTTTGGAAGCATTACTTTTGGAACTATTACTCCCAGAATTCTCTAGAGAACATGGCCAGATGATATGCTCCAGACCGTGCTTTTTTGTACTGTCATTTTAAAAACTTCATTTGTACTGCTTCCTTCAGAGTTCTACCTGAATTCTAAAAAATATTCTATTCTCATGGCCACTTCTCACTTTTAATTATAGCTGCCATGAAAAAAAGGGGGAGGGGGACTTGTGCGGAAAAAAACATACTTTCTATCAGTCTGTTTAGTTGCATGCTTATTTTCTTTGTGTTCCCTATGAAGATGTAATGTAACTGACTGTGTTTGTGCAACCTGTCTTTGTGCATGTACCTTGAAGTTGCTTATTGATTTATGGAGACCTCATGAATTTCATACGGTTTTCTTAGGCAAGGAATGCCCAGAGATGGTTCTGCCAGTCTCTTCATCTGAAATATAGCCTACAGCACATAATATTCATTGGTGGTCTCCCATCCAAGAGCTGACCCTGCTTGGAGCTGACCCTGCTCAGCTTTCAAGAGCAGATGAGATCTAGTGCCTTTAGGGTATTTGGAAGCACAAAGCTGGGCCATGAGGTTACTGGTAAGGCTTCAGACAAGAATCAGAGGTTTCAGGAAGAGTACTCTTGACTGGAGAGAACGCATCAAGAGTTCCAGAGACCTTGGAAGCTAAGTCATCCTAGAATTCAGAAGCAAAAGGGATAGTTGGAGACAAAGGAAGATTGATGTTCAGCATGTAGTCCTGGTTGTGAGGAGCTGGCCATAGAATTTAGGGGAAATGGGACTGAGGGAAAAGCCACAGAGAACTTATTTGGTTGTGGAAGACTCTTATGTATCTGGAGCAATAACCATGCATATTTAATATAAACACTTTTGAATCTTTTCAACCTATTATTCAAAAAGTGACACTTATTCTCTTATGTAAATAATTATCTTAATAAAACATTGTAGTTTAGTTCACGTTGTCTTTAGCAGCAACGTTATTTCCATTTCTGTTCCATAGGAATTTGGCTACTGAGTTTTATAATACATTATTTTGGTGGGATTTATAACTGAGAGAACACCCTCTATCACTGATGTCTACTTTAGACTCTTGTTTTAAAAGTTGTGTCTGGATGTTCCATAAACCAGTGCCTCATAGTTTTAAAAAGGAATATAGGTGGAAACCCCTGGTGTTCTAACACATGTGTGTCCATGTTGAGATAACTTTTGAGGCTCCATTATATCTAGTAACAGTGGCAGAATAACCCATATTGTTGTTTTGTCACATTTGGTAGCTAAAAGAAAACTCAAGTGGTTCTCCCCTCCAATAGAGGCTCTAAAAATGGATGGGGAGAATACTTTGCTATTGCCTCTGTTTCTGCTGCAGCAGAACAATGTTCTTCTGTATTCAAATGTTATCTACATTTATGGATGATCAGCTTCTTTAGCCAGAGGGGCCACACACAGTCATTCTATGTTGAGGGCTTTCATAGCTCACTTTATGACAGAACATGCTATTACAAGGTCTCTGAAAGGGAGATGAAATAAGCATATGAGACAAATACTGCATAATGGTATTCCCACTACTGTTGTAAATGAACAATAGAAATTCCTTGCTTCTTTTTGGATCAGCAGAAAACAGTATGTAGAAACAATGATTCAAACAGACTTTTCAAAGCACCTATGCTTTTGAAGTACAGATATATTCCACAGGCAGCCTCTTAAAATGAGTATTTAACCATGATAGTTTTTTAAAAATTTGTAATGGACATTTATTGCTCTTAATGTCCTAGTAAGAAAATGTTTACACTCTGCCTTTTATGAGGGAATTTAATTTTGAGATGGTTTGTACTGGCAGTTTGGTTGGTCATCTTGTTACTGAGCCAGTAATGAAGTCCATTCTGCTGTGCTTGGTGTTTATAACTAATTTTTGACAGGGGCCATATTTTCAGCTAAGTAACAGCTGTAACAGATCAGCAGCATTGAATCTGCCCACTAATATATACAAATCTAAACAGAAAAGAGCTTTGAATCACAACAGAGGCTTTGCCTTAAGCCATCTCAGCTCCTCTGTCATTGCATTAAGCTTGTTTGCCTTTCCTTGTATGTGGCAGTGGGCAGTTGAGACACATAACTGGAGATGCTCTGCTCTAATTTTTAACGCTGTTCATACTGTAAGAAAAGAGCTTCAAGATCTCTGTCAGGGCCAGCCCTGCTATTAGACAAGGTGAAGTGGCTACCTTTGGCAGGAAACCTTGGTGTCAAGAAAGAACAACCAAAAGTGAGTTAGTTAATCTATTATTATTGGGCCTTTCCTTATTTTGGCTTTTACTGCCAAGGAGGGAGAGAGGCATTTGTAGGATTCTGTGACTTATGTGCCATTAAAATGTGGCAAATTGATATACTCAGTACTTTCCTTGGATAGGTATGGAGGCCACCAGCTGCTGCTTCATCTGAGGCAGCAAACTGACTTGAGATGGCCCTGTGCCCATTGCATGTTGTTCTCCGGCTTGGGTGAAAGCGGCTGAGGCACATAATAGTTCACATGTGTGCATGCATACAGATTTGCTTGAGTCACTGGAATGAGACAAATTAAACCAGGAGTAAACTGTGCCCACTTTAGGGCCTCCAAAGTCTTCAATCATTTTTAAATTTTTTTTTTTTAGATCATATCATTAATATGAGAGCTAGCATGGTAGAGTGGTTTTATTGTTGGACTATGACTCTAGAGATCAGGGTTCAAATCCCTGCTTGGCCATAGAAACCCACTAAGTAACCGTGGGCAAGTCAAACTCTTTCAGCCTTAGAGGGAAGCAACACATATTGCCAAAAAAACCCTGTGATAGATCTGCCTTAGGGTCACCATAAGTGGGACACAATTGAAGGCACATGATCACAACCTGAGAAATAAAGTTTTTTCAACTATAGATAGAAAAGAGTATCCATTTGAATATCTGAAGGCACTCCTTGGGACATTTTGGGTGGTTTGTTTGGTTAAATTCCCACCTTATTTTCAGGTTCTGCAAGAGCATGCACTAATGCAGACATGCACAGGAGTAGAAGTGGTGGATTATCAAATTCCCAACATATTTGCACAGTGGTTTGTGACTCTCATGCCAGTGGAATGGTAAATGTGCTCTGGATTTTAATCCAGACTTTAAAGGAGATGTCCGTGGTGCTGAACCCACTTTAGAGAAAGGGTTGAACACCTTGGATAAGTCCTTCAAAATCTGGACTAAAAGCTGAAATAGACTCACTGCCCCACATGCATGCATTCCAGTACAAGCATGCATGATACAGACTTAAGAGTGAATATGGTGATGAATGAATGGCAAGACAGAATTATTTGAGTCCCTGTCTTATCTCGCTCCTGAATTTTTGGTTGGTTTTAAGAAAGATGTTGTCTCTAAGAGTTTCAGCTCTCCCCTAACTCTATAGTCTGCAGTCCGGTAAGGATTCTACTGGCTTACCTTGTAGGGTTGTAATAGGGACTATTGAGATAATGGACTTCATCTAGAGAAAGTTACATTAGTGTGCTCAGATGAATTAGTGGAACATAAAAAAAGAAGATATTGTGATTAATTTAACAAAAAAACACACACCAAAACTCGAGCTGACAGACAGTGGGGTGGGAGAAAGGAGATAAATGGATTCATTCTGAATGATGACAAATATTGATTTTTAAAATGCAAAGCCAGCAACTAGCAACACTGGTTTGAATTTCTGAACAATAAACAATTAATTCAGGCACTGACAAATGATGGTGCTCTGCGCCTCTGAAGTACAGCAATTTAAATGCTTCTTTCATTTTTTAGTTGAGAAAATAACTGCTCCAAGTTATTTTCATTACCTATTTCAATTATGTATCTTGTGACATTGTGGTAGATTGATCTTTCTTTTAAACTGATTTATATAATATGTTTATATACCAGTGTAGGAATTGGGTATCTTGGAGAAATCATTAAATTTGTATTGATTTTTGTTTTGTCTCATTTGGAAACATTTATGTTACCATGTTTAATTGAAATGAATAGTATAAATTAAGGATTGACAGAGTGAAATTAACCAGATCTAATTTGGTTACTCAGATGAAAAAGAAGGATGGCTGTATTGGTATCTCTGGCTGTTTGAGTTCAATCTTTCTCATAGTGAGTCCTTACAATGGAGGACATTTGGATGATACCCAAGATGACTGGAGGATGTTGGGTATAAGGATGTTTTTGTTTGTTTGTTTTGCTACAATATTAAAAACAAGGCTGCAATCTTATAGGCACCTACTTAGGAGAAAATCCCAGTGGGCTATTCCTTCTGAGTGGTGACAGCTTCCAGTTCCTATGTCAGTAGTGCAGTGAATCTGCTCTGAGTTTTAGTCTGAATTTTAAAGGTAAATCTATTTGTGTGATAGGATGCAGTGCTTTGGACAGTGCCTTTAAAATTCAGGCTAAAACTAAAAATTGGATTCACTGCCACTGATATGGAAGCCCCCAGCTGCCAGTGCTTCTGGGCAGCCATGCATAGGATTTTGCTATAGATCTATTTCCATTCATTCAATTCAGTAGAGAGCAGTTCACTCTTATGGTGAAGGAAGAAGGGAATACAGCATGTACAACTTCTCCTTCATGTGTAGCACTATGCTGCAAGAGCCCAAAGCTCCTGAGATTCTCCCTTCCATTGCTGTTATTAAAATACAGGACTATTCAGGCAGCTCAGCTGGGGGCTGACTTTTTCTGTTCCTGTTTTTCCAACCTGAATTAACAATCCAAATATATAAACACTATAAATAGACAGGAAGGTAAGCTTAACTTTACATAGGACAACCTTCTATTTATTGGGAAGATAACAGGAAGCATATAACTTGTTGCAACAGCTTCCCTGGCTACTGGTTCATTTCCAGGCTAACTAATAAGGCCCTATATGACTCAGGTCCAGGTGAGGCTGTTACTAAAAAAAGGCCTCCCTGGATCCCACTATTCTGAATAATTATTGGCCAGTCTCTAACTTTCCATTTTGGGACTAGGTTTTGGAGCATGTGGTGGCCTCCTAGCTCCATAGGTTTCTGGATGAGAGGGACTACTGAGATCCATTTCAATTTGGCTGGTTATGCAGCAGAAACAGGGAACAGGACAGAACGAATGTGCCCTACTGGTTCTGATGGACTTCTCAATGGCTTTCTATAGCATTCAGCATGGTATCCTAGCCTTGCTGGGATCAGACTCGGAGGCAGCATTCTGCAGTGGTTCTGGTCCTTCTTGGAGGGATGAACTGAGAAGGTGGTATAGAAGGACTCCCGTTTGATGATGGCCTTTGGCCTGTGGGGAACTTCAGGGTTCTGTTTTGTCCCCCATGCTTTTTAACATCATGAAATCACAGGGAGAGATAATCTGAAGTTTTGAAGTTCTATGTCACCAATATGCTGATGACACACAACTCTGCCTCTCCTTTCCATCAGATTCCAAGGAAGCTGTCATAGTACTAAATGATTGTCTACTTTCAGTAATGAACTGGATGAAGTCAAACAAATTGAAACCTAATCCAGGCAAGGCAGAGATGTTTCTGCTCAGTCAAAAGGCAGATCAGGGGATATGGAATTTACCTGTGCTGGATGGGGTTATACTTCCCCTGAAATCTCAGGCTTACAGCTTGGGAATTCTCGTCACCTCTACTGTGAGCCTGGATGCTCAGGGTTCAGCAGTGGCCAGGAATGCTTTTGCATAGCTGAAACCAGTGCACCATCTGGGTCCATTCCTTGAGACATCAGATCTGGCTGCGGTGACACATGCCTTGATTACATCACATTTGGACTACTGTAACACACTCTACATGGGTTGCCTTTGGAGACTGTTCAGAAGCTTTAGCAGGTTTATAATGCTGCAGCCAGAATGCTGAATGCTGCAGTTACAGGGAGCATATCACTCCCTTGCAGAGTGTGTGTAAGTACTGCTTAAAGTGTCCTCCTGCTATAATCTGTTTTTCCCCCCTTTAATACACCACTTCCATCCTCCCTGGGATTTTGAATTAGCTAAAATAATGTTTGAATGCATTGAAAACTTCAACATGTCATAATAGTGTCTGATGCTGTCATATACATTATAGCAGCTGAGGATAGTGGTGTCTAATGCCGCTTGTCAAACCTTGTGGTGTGAATCTGCAGGATGAATAAACCTCAAAGTGAATATGATCCCATGTTGGGGACTGCTGCTGGGTATTTATGTATTTTGAATACCTTAATGTGTTTGCAAACACATTTGGACAATCCCTAAAGCACAGTTGTTGATTACTAGCTCCAGCAACCATATCTATGGTTGTAAATATCCTAGAAGCTTGGCAAAGGGCTGTTATTAACTATCAGTACAGTTGCCAAATGATATTGCTTTTATATCTTCTTTGAACAATGAACAGAATGAAAACTCATCAACAATATCCCCAGGATTGATGTTTGGTAAAGCTGCTGCTACTATTTCACTGAGATGGTCATCAGTTGTACTATCCAAAAATATGATCGCCTTACCAGAAACCAAGCATTCTAATGTTCTTTTAGGATGTTTCACTTAACTTGCAATTTACTTAGGAATAAGTCCTATTGAATTCCATGCTGCTTACTCCTGAGTATATATATTCTGACACTGTTAATGGGCTCTATACCCTCCTGCCATTGATACTGCCTATTTTTTTTTATCACCTGGAAAAATAAGCAAGCAGCTGGCCTGAGGACCAAGGAGAGAAAAATTAAGTGAAAGGCACCAGCACAAGCTGGTCAAGAGTGTAGAAAGCAAATTTGCTGGATGTAACCAATGCACACAGCTAGAAAGGCCTAGTTGCCACACTTATTTAAAACATGATGCAAGCTATTTATTTTAAGTAGACAGGGCTCCATGCAGCTCAACATCCTGTTTGTAACCAAGGAACCTAGTGATTTTTTGTCATGAGAAAAGCACACAGGTAGCACAAGGTGTGCTATATCACTCCCACTGGGAAGGGACAGACACCCAACTGTAAGCATGGTTTAAAGACCCACTCTTCACACAGCGTTTCTTAAGCGAAAGGGCTCCTTGAGCATTGCGTAAATGTGAGGAGCGGTCTGCATGACGCACTCACATTTACGTGACGCTCAAGAGCATGACGCGAACTGCTAACAGGTTTTTTTATTTTCGGCTTCAAGCCGAAAATGCCGCACAGTCACGCAACGCTCAGGTGCTTGGAGCGCACTTACCTGCTGTGCGCAGCCTCCTGAGCCGTGCCGGTCACGCTTCCTGCCTCAGCACTAGCCTTCAACTTCCAGGCTGCGCTGCGGTAGGAAGGGGCGAGGCGCAGGCGGGGCGCTTGCATGACCAGGAAACTGCTGTGGAGCCCAAGCAGCAGGGACGCGAAACCCTTCCTCCGAAGGCTTCTCGTGCAAGTGCCGTCCCCCACCTCCGCAAAAAGGTAAGGTGCGAAAAGTACCTTGGATGCAATTGTGATTCAGTTGTGCAAGAAAGAAAGAGACAGACAGTTTTACTAGCCCGCTGGGGGCTCACAGAGGAGGGATAGGGATCTAAATGTCTGTGTTGGGAGTAAAGGAGGAACTGAACATACCATCAGGGCCTCAGAATAGTCTTTAAGGTGAGGGAGTGGCTCTGGATCCAATAGGTCATGATACATATTGCCTATTTGTTGATACCTTTTCCTTTTAAGCAAAGCAATGTAAACATAGGACACATTGTGTTAAAATAGCAGCAACAACAATCTGCAACAGGAAACCACCTAATTACCAAGAAAGCAATAAAAAAACAATAAATGAAATGTTACTAAAGTAAGTAAGTAAAAAATCAATTAATATATCATGCAAATGGAAAAATAGGTAAGACCCTATATAGTGAATGCAAAGGTGCCAGTCAGGTCTCTTATTATATCCCTCTGTCCTCCACTATATTACTTAAAAGCAAAATCTGTGGAGATATGTTAGAAGATGCAAGATATCATACATAATCGTTTCAAAAGAAAATACAAAAACATTTTTGTCTACCAAGCTTGAGGTACAGTCACAGGGAAGGAAAATTACTTCTTGCATTCACTGTCATTCAATCATCCTTAAATATTAAAACTCTTACAAGCAGAATATGTACTTAGGCATCCCCTCCGTGTGTCCTGGCTAGCTTACTCCCAAGTAAGTCTACATGGGATAGATGGCATGCAACCTTTTTATTCCTGGGAGTGTTCAACAGCAGTAGCCACCTTAATAGTGTGCACGTGTGTGTGTGCTTCATAGTATGCTTCTGAATGATCATTTCTAAGAGGGTCCAACTACACTGGAGTCTTGGTAGTCCAATTTGCCTGATCATTGCCCTAGCCTAGCCTTGGAATGGGGCTAGGACTCCTGTTCCAGAGTCCATTCAGACCATTCCTTATCAGACAACCTGCTAATTTGTCTGCCCACAGTTCCTGGTCACCTCTCATTGCCAATCTAATGCTTAACTGACTGCCACAATGATCACTCGTTGTTTAGAAAGCACGCACAATGTTGTGGCTCCTTCATTGTGAGAGGAAATAATCTCACTTTTTTTTTTCTTGTTGCAGAAAAGAAGGCCTAATTTTCTATGATTCTTCCTTCTCCCATGCTACACTGCTATTGTGTAGACTGTGTAGACAATCGGATATTTACAAAGAGAAGCTGGTTGCAGTTAGAATGTGCATGTAGAACACAAGTGAGCAAGTGAGCCCCAGTAGAATTCTGGAGGGCTACATCCTCCACTCTCCTCTTCTGTTTGCCTTCAGATTTGCAAGGGATGATATATTATTTTCACCAAAAAATTCCACCCGCCACCAAAAATCCCACCTGCTTCACTGTGGCCATTCAGAAAACAATCAAAACTGAGTGATGGCTAGGTTAAAAAAAAAAAATAGAACAGAAAAAATAGGAAAAAAATAGATTCAAGGTGGTGTAAACATTTAAAAAATGCAGTACAGTTGGAAAACTCTTAATACAGAAATTAAAACACAATTCAACTTTGATTTTAAAAACATAAGTTAAAAACACAATTGTAATACAGCATTAAAAATGCTTAATACATAATAAATTAAAATACTACAAGCGCTATCTACTGCAATATTCTAAAAACCAAATGCCTTGTGAAATAAAATAAAAAGGTCTTTACCTGCTGGCTCCAACCAGGCCTTCCAGAAAAGAGAGTTCCACAACTTGGGAGAAGACATTGTGAAGGCTCTTTCCTGTGTCCTCACCAAACATGCCTGGGATGATAGCGGGACCTAAGCCATTTCCGCACAAGACTATTATAGCGCTTTGATTCCACTTTCAACATCCTATGGAATCCTGGGGTTTGCAGTTTAGGGAGGGGCCGGACGCCGAAACTGCAAACCCCAGAATTCCATAGGATGTTGAAAGTGGAATCATAGCACTATAACAGTCTCGTGCAGAAATGACCCAAGAGAAAACCTTCCCTTGCAGATCTTAGAGCATGGGCAAGTTCATATAGGGTTGAGCAGAAGAGGAAGTTTCAGCAGCTTGTTACACAACTTCTACCTGCTGAAATTCCCTCTTCTCTGCAGCCATTAAAGGCATAGGAGACCTATCATGTTCCTTACTTAGCAATCCCAGTAATAACACAATATCTTTGCACCAGTGAAGTGCTTAATACATGTACTGTATTAAAATGTGTTTAGGCACAGTTGGTGGAGTTGAATCTCTTGATGATTGTAATCCAGCAGTTTCATGTGGAAATCTATCTTTGAAGTTCCTTGGGAATGGTCATCTTTTTGTCAGTGACAAAGTGTCCCTGAAAACTGAAATGTTCACCCAGTGGTTTTTTAATATTACCATTTCAGATGTCAGATTTGTGTCCATTTAGTCCTTTGTGCAGAGCTTGTCCTGTGTAGAATGCAGTAGGATATTGCTTGGCAACCATCAGTTGTTTTTGCTGCAACAGTCTAAAATGGCTACCTTTTGGGGGTTTGGGGTTTTTTGGCAGGGGGAGGTGAAAGTAATGAGAGGGTAATGAAAAAAAATCAGAGCACAAAAAAGAAAACTGTAGAAAGCACAAAATTAATAAACTGACAGGAGGTGTGGGTGCGCATGCATGCATGCATACAAATGAATCGGCCAAATTGTATTCATTCATGAGAGGAGAGAGAAGTACATGAAAATTTAAGAACACAAATAGAGAGTGACACTGCAGCTGTTAGCAAGGAAGCAGAATGACAGTGTTGGGAGCCGCGGGCTAAGGAGGCAGCCACTCAGAATGTTAAGAGACGTAAGAAGCTAGAAGAAAGGGAACTGACCTACATCTTTCTATGTCACAAGTTAGCAAATGACAAAAATGAGACAGAAGGGGACCAAAGTCCTAAATCCAATGTGACAGTGATACACATCACTGAACTTCATCCCTCTTCCCCTTTCCCCAGTGCCAAAGCCAGCTCCAAGGGAAGGGGTTCCTAACCAGTTTGGGGAGATCGCATTTTGCCACTCCATCTAGAATTTCACTGTTCCACCAGGTAATGCCCAGCTGTGGTTTACAGTCCAACATTCCAGCAATGGAAAATTGGCAATGAGGGTCTGTCAGTGCTTTTGCTTTTTCAGGGCTGTTGTCTAGCCTTCTTGATGAATGTATTGCATTTTTAAAAAACTCAAAACTCACACTACATCTGATACTCTCTGGGCTACTGGTGATGTAATCTGAAGTAGGCATTCACAGGAGCCAAGCCTATGGGGAACAGGAGTCATCTACAATGAATCATTGTTGCACTGCCTGCCTTCTTATTGGCCTTTTTTTCTTGCAGAAAGACTCAGGTGGACTGGGAACTCAGATAGTCTGCTGTCTGAAAAAAATCAGTACAGCCCTTTGTTTTCGATGGAAATGGTGGGATGGAATATGAAAAGCAGGCAAAGTATTCTGACAGCAAGGTGAAACTTTTTAAAAAGCCTGCAGCCAACTGCAAGCAAATCAATTTACTTTAAAGCCAGCAGGCTTTCTACAATTATCTTTTTAAATTTCTCATTCAGCTGTTCTAACTCTATGAAAATTTTCCTTTACAGAGAGGAACACAAAATACAATTGCTATATAAAGCCAGACCAGAGTGAAACATCCCTCCAGCTTGGGTCTCAATCACGATCCTTGAAAAGTGGATATTCAGGAAGAATAAGGCAACATGAGAGTTGATGTCAGAAATAAATAAAACCAGATAATATCAGAAAGCCCTGTGGGATTTTTATTTTTATACCTTACTCTGTGTGGGAAACAGATGGTGATTAATGAGATACTGGGTGAGAGAGTTCCTTGTTGATCCATTTGGGTGTCATACATTAGAAGTAATGGATCTTATTGTCTGCTTTTAAAATCAACAAGACTTCCATTCACATCCTGATATCTGGGATGGTGGAAGATGCAGATTAAGGAGATAAGAAGAGGCCTGTGAGGCCTACACAATCCAGGATTCTGGTTCTATGTTGGCCAACCAGTTGCCTATGGAAAGCCCAGAAGCAACACAACAGTGCGCTCTTCCATGTTGGTTCCCCAGCAGTTAGTTCTACAGCATCTGATATTGATTAGGGCCTACTACATAGATGGATCCTCCATGAATCTGTGTAATTCCTAGCTGAAACTGAAAGCCAGCTCAGCCGATGACTCTCACTACATTTTTTTATCATAAATTCTATGGTTTAATTATGTTTATTGTGAGAAGGTACCACGAGAAAGCATGAGATTTATGGTAGCCTTGTCACTGGTGGGAAAAAGATGGGGCTGTGAGTGGTACAGGAGGTCTGAAGCGCAAGAGACAACTGGTCCACTTTTGAGGAGGGCATTTGGAATATTCTTATAGTACAGGAAAACATAACTAGCTGTTTATTCATTTTTTCCCAGGGCACCAATGCCTCTGCTCTGGAAAAAGACATTGGACCAGAGCAATTTCCACTCAATGAACACTACTTTGGACTGGTCAATGTAAGTATCATTAATTTTTACTTTATTTGTTATATGAGTATCCCATTCTTTTCTCCAATGAACTCAACATAGCACACATGACACTCTTCCCATTTTATCCTCGCAGTAATCCCAGGCAGCAGCCCAAGCTGAGAGAGAGTACAGACCCAAGGTTATCCAATGAGTTTCATGACTTGGTGAGGACTCAAACTCTTAGGTCTAAGTCACAACACCCAGTCCTAATTATTACATGGCAATAGCTCTCAATTCTTATTGTTAAAATTCAGGAGACATTTTAGAGACATCATAATCTGAGATCATATTTTTAGAGGTGCCAGGACACAACTCAAAGAACAGCCTAAAGGATGAGGGAGCCATCGCCAGCAGCATCCATTCCACTCCTACTATGGTGAGCTTGGAAAATTACTAGCTAGGGACTGATGGGCATTGCAATTGCCCACCCCTGAACCTTATTGCATGTTGTAGTAAGCACCAAGGCAGAACTTGCAAATTGTTTCACAGATACACTTTCCTCAGTTAAATAGATTTAGGCATCCCTCAGGTAAAATGTTCTCCCAGGTAGGCTCTAAGGTAATTGGATATTAATTGGTTTTTCTTTTTCATTATGGTTTCTGTGTGTGATGGGGGTCAGAGTTCGTTTGTGTTTTGATCAGTTAGTGTAGTTAGGATGTGTTTGTGGTAATAGATTAGTCTTTTAGTAATATGTTTTCCTATTGTATCTTAGTCTTGTTGTTGCTGTTGTGTGCTTTCAAGTTGTTTCCAACTTATGGGAACCCTAAAGTGAACCTATACAAGATTTTCTGGACGCTGAAAATATGTGATGCACCCAAGGTCACCCACTGTGTTTCCATGGCCAAGTGGGGAATCAAACCCAGGTCTCCAGGTTCATAGTCCAATGCTCAAATCACCACACCATGCTGACTATCTATGTCTTAGGCCCTTTCTGCAGCCCACTCCCAACCTGCAATAGTGACAGGATCACAACGGGACTGTGACAACAGTTCTGCATGACATCGTTCTGATCCTGTCGCGATCCCATGGCCACCCGTTGCAATTGCGGAGTAAATCATTGACAGGTTTTTCCCAGCAATGAACCATGATTACACAGCCCTCCTGCCACCCTCCTGCACTTACCTGCTGTGCAAAGGGTCAGTAATCACAATGGCTACACTTCTTCCCCCAACGCAGCCTTGGAAAGTACCAGTCTGTACTGTGGAAGGGAGAGGTGGGGCCATCGTGATTCCTCCCTTCCAGCAGGCAGTCGGTGCAGAGAGGAGAGCTTCTGTTGCGCTCCCCTCCCAAGAGAGTCAACCCTGGGATCCTCAGGGATGGCTTCAGCAAAAGGTAAGCTGCAGAAAGGGCATTTGTTTTAGTTCAGTTCAATCTAGTTCAATTTTAGCTGTACCTTTAGTTATACATGTATATTGTTTGTGTATAGCTTGTTCCTTTTACTTTTGTTCTTTTTTCCCCTGTTGTGAGTTAGCTTGTTCCTATATTTGCATGAAAATTAATAGATATGAAAGAAAAAAAATTGTTTCACTCACATGCAGACTTAGGGATCCGTCAGGTAAATTATCTTCCCAGGTAGGCTCCCATGATAGGCAGGAAGAAGAGTTGCATTGAAATGCTCCCCTCCATATGCTGAGCTATTTAACTGACAGAACTGCCCACTGTTACACCCTTGAGTTACCTGAAAAGGTCCAACAGCCCAGTTCTGAAAAAGGAGTGAAGATCCGCATGTGAAGGATGCTTTTATCACAAGAGACTCTTAAAAATTTAAGGTGGAGTTCACCAATAAAAAGGTTTCTGGATCAGAGCCAAAGTTTTTTGATGAGTGCCTTCTGCACCATGTTTGGGAACTACTGGAACAGAAGCACCATTTTTAAAAGCATGTTATGCTAAGCACCAAAACAGAGGTGGAAAAGCCGTTTTAACATTATGTAATCTTTATTCCCAGCTAAGATTAATGCTGTTGCTGCAGATACTGATGTCAGACCTGACCTACATTTACTTAAAAAATTATGCCTTATAAGTTGTGGTGGTAACTTAACAAAGAGCAGAAAATCCAGAGGCAGGATAGGTGGATTACTTGGATGTTGTGGTAAAGAATGGCTGACTGACAGCCTCCTTCTTTTGATTTTGCAGTTTGGGAACACCTGCTACTGTAATTCTGTCCTGCAAGCTCTATATTTTTGCCGGCCATTTCGGGAGAATGTGCTGGCATACAAGGCCCAGCAGAAAAAGAAGGAAAACCTCCTGACTTGTCTAGCAGATCTATTCCACAGTATTGCTACTCAGAAGAAAAAAGTTGGGGTGATTCCACCCAAAAAATTCATCTCACGGTTACGAAAGGAGAATGGTAAGTGGAGAAGCAAGCATCCTTTTTGACTGCGGTGGTGATCCCAGTCTCTCTGCTTCCAGGCTGAGACAAAAAAAAGTGAGAGTGGGAAGAGGAAAAGAAAAACACTCTGCTTCCTCTTCTTATAAACATGAGCAGTTTTTGGGTGGTTCTACTGCTCAGTCTTATGTGCCATCTACAGCAGGAGAAAGTGACTTCCTGGGCCAGAAAGCCACGCAAGACTGTTCTCTATTGCAGAGAATGATGCCAGAGTGGTTTTCTGCAACATAGAGTGGTTCCTTTCATATCCCAAAGCATCTTCTTTCAGAATGGAATGGGACAGAGAAGATGGTATGTCTGGGTGTGGTGAAATTCATCAGCATTGTTTTTTCAGCACTAGCAGCACTGACAGTAACAGCAGCAAGTAGGGTAGCAGGCACCCCAAAATGGCCAATGGATGAACACACCCACAGGCCGTTGCACTGCTGCTCAGTCTGATCTAAAGAGAGGATGTGGGAAAGCAGACAGAAATAGTAGCTTCTCTTTCAAGGAACATTAATATCTTTTCTCACTCATTTGCAGTTAGGCCCACCTAACTGTCCCTACCATGCTTGCAAGAGAGGAAGGGCCAGAGACATGAGTTTATGCTCTCTCTCTCTCTCTTTTTTTTTTCCTTGCACACTATGGTGGACAGTAGTCTTTTTTGGCCACCAGCTGTTCTTGCTTCATTGCTGAGAGGGACAGCTAACCATGAGAATGTAATGGCTTGCTCTGCAATGCTTTCTTCTCCTCTGCCTCCTATCCTTCCTCCTAATTCTCCCTTCCCCATGAAATTTTCTTTCTGTCACCAAATTTCTGGCATTACGGAGATTGAAATATTGAAAATTGTTTACATTTAGAACTGTTATATTTGGGTGTGTGCATTCCCTTGCTAACATGACCTGCCTCTTTTCTTAGGATGCCTAAACTGTATTTCTAATAGCTCAACTGAAGTTACTGCAACATTAGATATTTTGAGAAAGCAGAATTCTTATTTGTGGGCTGGCAGTGTCCTCATTTTGCCTCATCTCCCCATAGTTAGGCTCCTGTTCTTGCTGTACCATGAACTCCCTCTAGGCACTGCTGAGCCCAGCAGAAGCAGGCTGAGGCAGAACTATCCACTGCCTCTTCTTGGTCCCTTGCCTGCCTTCATTCTCTCCCTCTTTCTCTCTATGTCTCTCATCCTTTCTTGATAGAATGGCTGAGCTGATCCTTACCATGAATCTTTCTCAAATGGATAGGGCAGGTGAGCATTTTGATCTCACCTAGCAACTATCACACACTGAGTTACCTCACAGGTGGCCAAGTGGCAGCTGCCCTATACCACCCGTCTTCTGATTCTAGGTGCTACCTTACTGTCATTTCAGACAATAGCCTAGCCTAGAGGGGAGGGCTCCAAACTACCTAATGCCATCAAGTGGTTTGGGGCCCTCTTCTCTATGTTCCACACTACCATCCTCCACTGCTCCACATGATCGTCAGCTAGTCTGGGAGGGCCATGAGTGCTTGTGGACCCCCCTGAGGTAATGAGCCCTTTATTTCAGAAACCAGGAAAATGTTTGCCCTTCTACTTTGGCAGATCTCTTTGACAACTACATGCAGCAAGATGCCCACGAGTTTTTAAACTACTTACTCAACACTGTCGCCGACATTCTGCAGGAAGAGAAGAAGCAGGAAAAGCAAAATGGCAGACTGAGAAATGGAAACATGAATGAAGCAGAAGAGAACAATAAGCAAGAACTCACCTGGGTGCATGAGATTTTTCAGGGAACGCTGACTAACGAAACAAGATGTTTGAACTGTGAAACTGTAAGCACTGGGATGTGTGTTGTGGTATATGAACGTCCCCTCCCGAATATTGTAAACTTGTTGGAAAGGGCTGGAGGGAAGCTTATGATCACAATGTTTTAGACTCAGGTTCCGGTCAGCTTCTTTCAGCTAGGCCAATGGCAAGGAGATGGGAGTAGTAATTCATTAACATCTGGAGAGTCATAGGTTGCCCATTCTTGCTATAGACGCTGATAGCCTTGCAATTATGAAGCCATCTAGGAAATGTGCATGTTTCTAAGCTGTGAGTAACTTAGTAAACATAGCATGGTTAAATTCTCCCCACTCACTGTAACCATCACAGACAAGTGCAAATGATCTTCCAGCCTGGATACTTTATTTATGAGGGATAACATATGTGTTAAGCTGGTAGTCTAGTTTCAGTTTGAAGGTTTTACAAAGATGTGTAAACATAAGCATGCCTTTAATATGGTGTTTTGTGGGTTTGCAATAACTACATACACAGCTTATAGCAAAATAAGCATTAGTTTAGTCTTTCTTGACATTCTAGGGGTTGAGTATATTCTTTTCTGAATAAAAATGGGAACCACACTTAATTCTTACCCAAAATGTTCTACATTTAATGTATAGACCAAATCTATACATATCACATTGCCCTGTGTCTGGAACTCCCTGTGGATTGTTAAACAAGCCATGCAGTATAAGAGGAGGAAATTGAATTGCATTTCAGCATGGATGAAGGCATCCTAATATTTCCTTTTTCCCATGGTGCTAATCTAGATTCCCACCCTTGGAGCATCCATTAATTGTACTTTAGTTAATTCATTTCCTATTATTCATTTATCATACTTCTTACTTATTTTTATGTATTTTAAATATTTTAAAGATACTTGTAAGGGCCACACCCTCAAGCAACAGCATACGTTTGAGAACAAATGTACAGATTATACATTTGAAACTGATCTTGAAACATAAACTGTGGTATCAGTCAAAGGTAGCTGTAAAGGAAATATGCTTCCAGCCATACCTAAATGCCAGTCTAGAAGAGGTGACATGCAAGTCTATTGGAAGGAAGTTTTATAAATTTGGAGCCAGCACCAAAAAGGTCTCAGCCTTTGTGCATGCCACATGCACTGATCCTAAGTGCAAACACACTAGAGGAAAAAAAATCTTAATATGCAGACAATATTGTAGGTTGTGATATGCTTGTGCATCTTGGATTATAGTAGTTTGGCAACTGATGGATTTGGTGAAAGTATTTATTGCTAACAGCATGGCTTTAACTTCTTGATGAGGGCAAATTTATGTTCAGTTATAGAACACTATACACTTCTTTGAGTCCTTTATCATAATCAATGCCACAGCATTCCTGTGAAGTACTTACTGTTATTCCCATATTAACAACAGGCTGAGCTACAAAGGCATGGCCAAAGTAAGGCAGGAGGTATATATGAGAGATGGTATATGGATCTTGGAATCTAAGCGAGGTCATCTCTGGTTGGCACTTGGATGGGAGACCACCAAAGATGGGAGACTACCAGGTGCTGTAGGCTTTATTTCAGGGAAAGGAACTGCCAGAACAACCTCTACATATTCCTTGCCTAACAAAAACCCTATGAAATTAATGAGGTCACCATAAATCAGCAAGGGAATTGAAGAAACAGCATATTCTACACAGAAAATAGTATTTCTATGCAGTAATATTCTCTGCACAGAAAACGCTATTTTCTGTGCAAAAGAACATAAAATGTGAACTTTGCAGAGTAAGTCCAAAACTGCGAATAAAAACTGCAATTTTTTTTCAGAGTAGAAAACGAATTGTTAAAATTAAAAGTTGTTTCCTCCAAGAATGAAACTAGCAAAGTATTATATCCCTAGTAGCAGCAGCAGTGCTAAAGTTTACATAGGGTTTTCTGTTTGAGGAGAAGAGCTCTTGCAAGGCTTTTGTAACCTTTAGCACTTGTTACTGTAGCATGTCGAGATGCAGGAAAATAGCTGGACACATCTCCACTGATTCCCCTGCTCTCCAGAAACATGGGTATGGCCGTGTTGTGGAGTTGGCTGTGTCACTTAAAAGGTAGATGGGTGGTGTTGGTTGTTGCACCATCAGTAAAGAATTCTGACTTCTATAATGACCAGAAAGGGGGTTACAATAACATAACTTGAAGCTGTGCTATTGTAACTCACTATCAGGATGCTAGCTATAACATATAGTCATAGTTGTAGAAAACAATCCATGTTTATGTGTTACATCTGCATAGGATCATAGACCAGAAGAGAGTTTACATGACATATTTTTCTTTCAAGGTAGGGCCATTCACATAGCAGTCTCCACAAGACCATGTCCTTGGCAGCTTATTAAATTACGCTTCTGTATTTGCCTCTCACAGTGCTTTAATGTTTTCCCCAACATATGACACAGTCTTCTAGGTTCTGATGTTCTGCATTTTGATAGTGTGCCAGCTTGTTAGTAGCCATGCCTCTGAGTATTTGTTTCTAGGCATATATTCTTCAAATCATGCAATTGGCTGGGTGCTGCTGCAAAATGCTATTGAATTTTCTGTTTTTATTTCCAGGTTAGTAGCAAAGATGAAGATTTTCTTGATCTTTCTGTTGATGTGGAACAGAACACATCAATTACTCACTGCTTAAGGTAAAACAAGTGTCTGCAGTAAACAAAAATATGTGTTGAAGAAAAAGAGTACAGCTCTCTCATAGTTTTAGATAAGTGGAATTTGAAAAGAAAGGACAGTTCCATATATGATACGGTATAAATCAAACCAAGAATATAAACAGAGCTTTGACTGCAGGGAGGGATATGTCAATAATAGTGCAATTGAATATTTTGTAAGAAACGGCTGCTTTTGAATTTTTTAGCTGCATACTCTAGGAAGTCCCACTGAAAACTGTAAGTGCACTCTGGAGCAAATAGCTTGCAGATTGCATAAGTACACTAGCATGTATTATTGACCCCCACTGGGAAAGGAATCTATCATCTGTCAGTCAAAGGATCTACTGATGGAGAATTTGAAGCATTTCCTCCCAAGCGTTAGAAAGCTTACTTATCACAGCAATTAGAATTTCATAGCATCTATAACGTCTCATTGAATTAAACAGAACTTTCAATTTAGGCAGACTTACCAGCATTTTCCTGAGCTAAGAACAGATATCACACACCATTCCAAATTAAGAATCTGCTTAAGCTTTTTTATCAATGGAGACCAATCCCTAGCAATAACTGGAAGTTTTTCCATGTACACTGTTTGAGTGCTTTGGGTACATACCCTGTTAGTAAGAGCACAGGTCTCTATGTGTCCCACAAGTCTCTGCATTTTGATATGTTGGATCCACCCAAAATTTTCATCTTTGATCAAGCCTGCACAGTGTTTGATTGATTCGTCTGAAAGCAGCTAACCAAGGTTGACAGTCCCATGGGGAGGTTTGCTGATTTACTGGGATTGGAAGAAGGATGTGGGAGGTGACCTCTTAAACATCTAGGAGATTATTTTAACTGGACGCTATATATGGTTTAGTTCTCTTTTTGATTTGTGCATGGAAGTTTTGAAGGCAAGACCATGTACAGGAGTAAGATTATTAGCATTTCCCAAGCTATTCCTCTCCTCTCTTCTTATAGACTCATCAAAGTCTGAGACGTTCTGTAAGGATATACTCCTAGAAATGGTCTTGGAAGAGAAAAAGTGTTGAGTCATGTATATTTTTCTCTGTAGCTATCCTGTAGTTCACTACCACAATTTCTATCCTTTCAATGCCAGGTGAAGATTTTTGAAAAATATTTTTCTGGGCTTTCTTTATGCTGATTTTGTTTGTTTGTTGATTTCTTACTGTGTTGTTTTGTGGTGTCATACATCAGATTGTGAGCCACCCTGGAAACAGTCATTGTGAAGAATGATATAGAAATCCATTTAAAGAAATAGATAAAGGCTAACATCCTAGTCAATCACATGGGAGATGACAGCTTAATTTCTCTGATGGCAGAGCTCTTCTTCTCTGTAGTGGCAGGAACCATAGCTAGGACATATGCCTTGCATCCAGAGAGTCATAGGTTATTTCCCAGTATCTTCACTGAAAGGGCTGGAAAATACCTTTGCAAACTGCTGTCATTCAGAGAAGACAGTCTTGTACTATTGGTGTTGACCAGTTGTCTTCCTGTCCCAATATAATAGAACTTTTGGTTCTTATCAGTGGCATAACTTGGCATGAGCGGGGTATGGGTGGGGGCAGGCAGAATAATGGCATGTGGGGGTGGGGCAATGGAGCATGTGGGCAGGGTGATGGTGCATGTCGTGGGGTGATGGCGCATGGGGGCATGGCAACGGCATGCAGGGGGCAGGCAAGAAGTGGCAGTGCCCTCTAAAAAGGGCCACCCGGAGCACACCACTCCTCGCCCCCATCGCTGTGCCACTGGTTCTTATTTTAAATATGTGACAAACATTTTTCTTAGAATTTTCTGTTAAGAGAACATTCAAAAGGTCCTGTTTGATTGCCTGTGAGGGTGTATGGAACTGCTTGTGAGCTCTCAGTCAAGTCAGGACATTCTGGATTGTATGAAATGAGCCATTCACATGGGGCTATGGGCACACAACTACTGTTACATGCACTGTTGGGGTGGCTGGAAAAGGGCCAATCTTCACTGGTTGCATGCCCATGTACTGATTACAAATGGCACTCCACATGATCCCAGTCTAGCTGCTTTGAATCCCATTCAGGAAAAAAGCAGGATATAAATCAAGCATGCTATCAAAAAAGTAAATAAATAAATAAATAAATAAATAATATTCACATGTCCTTTGTTAGTTTTCCCAAAGACAGCTTGTGGAACAGCAGGTTGTATGAGCTGGTTGTAAGGGATAAATAGGAGGATCTTAAATTCTTTGGTATTTCAGCAGATAAATAATGGTTAAGTAGATGACATGTAGCCAGACGCTACCATTTTCTCTCCTTGTCTTTTTTATAAAAGAAGAAAACATTGGCTAAGAAAAGTCTGAGTGAAGCAGAAACAGCACCATTTTTATTGTTTTTCTGCATCCATCACTCATAATTAACAGAAAATGAGCACTTTGCCAGAAAGGCAAAGGCAAATATCAGAAATATTTTGGAAACTGTATTTTCCACTTTCAAGAACTGAAACTTCTTTGTTTGATCTTGATTATATAAATGATGTAGAGTTGGAAAGAGTGAAAAGAAAACAGGGGCTTTTCAGAGACAATAGCTCAATTAATTTCTTTCCCCTTTTAATATTATATCTAGATCTCCCTCCTCCTAGTTATCTTTGGATGAA
The DNA here is from genome assembly GCA_948474755.1 of Ctenosaura bakeri. Lineage (NCBI taxonomy): Eukaryota > Metazoa > Chordata > Lepidosauria > Squamata > Iguanidae > Ctenosaura > Ctenosaura bakeri. The sequence continues at coordinate 56,651 of CAOLHI010002309.1, forward strand.
AAGGGCCTTCTTTATTTAAACCTCCAACATTGTTAGTTTTCCTCTGCGTATCAAGGCTGGCACTGAAAGAAGAATTCATATAACAACAGAATAAATTATGTATCAGTTATTTTTGTTTCCATGAGACATTGAAAAGGGCAGTTGAGTCAGTCAGTCTTAACTCTCATGGAACCTTTCTTTTGTTTTATTGACATTTCTCTGTGTTCTTTTAAAGAAAAACATCTTCCACATGAATAAACAACACTCCTAACATATTTCTTTCTAAGGAAACAGCTTATACATGTTTCTGAGCCAGAACTTAGCAGTGTGGGAATATCCTTTTTGTTGTTATCATTTAAATCAAAATGAAGTATTCTGGCATCTGTTAAACATATAGTATGGATATATATGTTGGCACCCATGGAAACCACACTTAAATATAATCCAAAAAGTCTAGAATATAGATGAGAAGTTTAGTCTATGCCAGGCCAAATTTTTAAGAACACTATCTGTCTCAGCTGTTGTCAAGCCAGTATATGGTAACAGTAATTAGGACACTGGCTGTTTTAGAAAACAGTAGGGAGGCCTTGTCCCCTTACCATCTACTCCATTAACATAGGCTCCTGTGGTAAAGTGTTTGGTGACATTAGCTGAAATCTGTGGCCACTGTAGCTGTGGCCCATCCATCCATCCATCCATCCACCCACCCATCCACCCATCCCATCCACCCACCCCATCCACCCATCCATCCATCCATCCATCCATCCATCCATCCATCCATCCATCTCTTTATTTATAACCTGCCTTTCTCCCAGGCTGGGACTCAGAAAGACAGAATACAATAAAACACATATAGTTAAAAGTAGACAAAATCTCTCTTCCTCCTATCACTGCCTATGCCAATGTATTTGCTCAGGAGTAGTATGCCATCAGGATTCTGGCCTATGAGGTTCTTGTGTTTAGCTCTCCCCTCCACATTAGCCATGTAGCAATTTCTGTAAGAAATGGATGCACATAATTTCTGAACACTGTACAGTCTCACCATCTAAAAATGTTTTTGAGGCAGTGGGTGCACAACCTTTTGCCATGAAGAGGCATTCCTGACACCAGTTGGGACCACGGTGTGTACACACAGAGCTCCCCGCCAGCAAAACCTTTTCCTTCCACTATGGATCACACTGATAAGTGTTAAACTAGCAAATAAGAAGTTAATGGAACTTCATGTGTACCTGCAGCAAATTCAGCTTCTCTTTGAAGACTTTAGAAATGCCAGCTGCTGCGATATAATGACATTCTTAAAGTGTGTAACTGGGATGCCTTTGTTGGTATTAATTAGTAAATTCTATTGATTAAAAAATATTGATAAAAAAACCCCAACCCATAGGGAATTAGGGATTCTGTTTAGATTTTGTTGGATTTATATATTTATCTACATCTTATATTCACATATTAAACTGTGCTCCATCATTTGGATACCATTAAAAATTAAAATGAAACAGTAACACACAACATCATAGGGCAACAGAAAAGCCATGAGCAAAAGAAAAAAATCTTCAAATCTCTTGTAAAAGGATACTTTCAAGAACAGGTTGAGTGGGACTGTCTGTTAACCGTTGGCAGGCATGGTGCCAGAGGTTGTCATCTTCAGGTCATGCCCAATGGCCCATGGCCATGGCCATGGCCTTTTTTAAAAATTAATTTTTATATATCAAACAATCAGCGTGACATTAGAATTCAGAATCTTAATTTTTTCCCCATAAAATATATAAAATAGCTATGCTTCTTTCCTATTCACATTTCTGTATATTCACTATTTTGTATCCCTCCTTTCTCCCCCCTTTCAACTTATAACCTCATTGCCATTTAGTTTTATATATTTCCATAATTCGTTTCCCTCACCCCTCCCTACCTACCCAGGTTCAACAACAACTAGGGCAAGTGTGGAAGTTGTGCCCCTGGGTGCTGCTACTTCTACAGCTGCCGCCCCAGGCCAAGGAAGACCCCAGTGGGGGTGGCAGTGGGTGGGGATAACAAGGCGGCAGTGGACAGGGTGGAGGGTGGAAGCAGGCCAGGCCTGGACAGGAGGGCTGCCACTGCTGCCTCTGCCCTGGACCAGGAAAGACCCTGGTGGGGGCGGGGGGTTGGTGGCAGGCCAGGCCCGGGCAGGAGGGTTTCAGCTTTTTTGTGACCCCCCGGGAATTGGCTCCCAGAGCACGTGTCCCAGTTGTCCCACCCTAAATACACCTCTGCAGTGCACTCTATGGGAAGATCCCCTTGAGCTACAGATAATACCAAATGTAGGAGCTAGATTGCTGACTAAAATAGTTTACAGTAATCATATAACACCAATTTGAAAGGAATTGCATTGGCTACCAATACATTTCTGGTGTGAATTCAAGGTTCTGGTAATGATCTTCAAATGCTCTAAATGACTTGGGCCTTTAATATTTGACAGAACACCTGAGAACTGAGATCTATGGGGTCTCCTCTGTGTCCCACAAGAAACAATACACTGTATGAGGATGCAGGAGAGAGCCTTCTCTGCTGGTGCTCCGGTTGTAGAAGATCCTTCCCTTGGAGGCCCAGTTGACTCTGACTTTGATTTTATTCTGGCACCAATGCAGAACGTGTTGTTGTTTTTTATTAAAGACTTTGGGACTTAGTGATTTCATCCAAATTTATATACATACATGGTTTTATGCTGTTTTGACTCCCCCCCCCAAGTGTTCAGTATATTTTTAGAAAATTTGTTTTTATTCTTTTAATGCATACTCTTAAAACTGATTTTGTTATAAACTGCATAGAACTCGTATGATATAGGGTGAAATATAAATATTTTAAAATTAATGATAAATAGTTACTGGGTTTAAGGTATGGTTAAAGCAACACATAATTTGCAAGCCATTCAATGTATTCGATTGTATTTGTTCATTAGGGAAATAGCAAGAAATGCTTAAACCTGGTACCTCTGTTGGTTTCAGAGACTTCAGCAACACAGAAACATTATGTAGTGAACAGAAGTACTACTGTGAGACTTGCTGTAGCAAACAAGAGGCACAAAAAAGGTAAGTAAAACATAGTATGGCCAGTCACTGTTCAGTCTGGGCAGTGATCCAACAGCCAATAAAATAAAATAAAAAATAATAAAATACATCTCTGCAGCCTTCACTTCTGAGGTAGCGTAGGGGAGAGCAGAACATTACTTTCCAGTTTACTAAATTATGTCAGACTGAAATTATCAATTGAAAGCAATGGTACTTTTCATGTCTTTCCCTAGAAACTATGTAATCCACAGCCATGTAGTCCACAGCCCTGCACAGGCGGTTCCATATAAATCTTTGTGGCTTATTGGAAGGCTGCAGGTGAGGGAGAAACATGAAACCTCTTTATCCTAAAACTATGAATATGGCTTTGCCTACCTGTGTTAAATGTTCATTAATTTTGTTGGAAAACATTTTTGCTTCAGGTTAAGCACCTATTTAGAAGCAGTGTATCAGTTATAGTTGTGCTTTTTCTCGACTCACTTTGTTCAGTTGAAGAGGAGGAAAGTTTTTATGGCAGAGAATTGTCCTCCTCTCTCGGCCCATTCACTCACACATGGAATAAAAACCTGCCAGTGTGGTAGAAAGTGAAGTTCTCATTCTGTCATGTTGTTTGGCTTCACAGGATGAGGGTCAAAAAGTTGCCAATGATCCTTGCACTACACCTGAAGAGATTTAAATACATGGAACAGTTACACCGGTATACCAAACTCTCTTACCGTGTAGTATTCCCCCTGGAGCTGCGTCTCTTCAACACATCTGGGGATGCTATTAACTTGGATCGCATGTATGACTTGGTAGCTGTGGTAGTTCACTGTGGCAGGTAATCAGCATTCTCATATACACCAAGAAGGAGTTCCTGTATAGGACAATAATTAATATTGAATTATTGACAGTCCCTTGACAGGACAAAGGTGGGATGTAAATGGAAAAAGTAAATAAACTCTGGGGATTGAATGCCTATCTGTTTGACTGCAACATTGGGCCACCCGCCCCAAAATAAGGGAGTGGTTTCTACATATTTCAGGTACTCCCCAGAACTGCAGAAATATGCATTTAGAAGAAAAACGGTTTCCTCCATAGCAGAGAGAATTGAAAGGCTAGGCTTTGTCTACATCTGAACCTCCTTCTCTACAAGTGGAAATGACAGTCCATTCTTGTCTGTGGTTTCTGGGCTACCCTGCCAGGGACCATAAAATTGTAATCTGGGTTCTCCTATATGGGCCAAAGTGGCTGATGGACTCTGAGAGTTGTAGTCCAAAAGAGTAACTTTTTCAGGTTCCAAATGAGACCTTTTCATTTAAGCAGTTGATCCAGTTGTGTCTCTCATTTTTTAAACTGCTTCTTTTTCTCTTTTCTTTCTTAGTGGACCTAATCGTGGACATTATATTACCATTGTGAAAAGTCATGGCTTTTGGCTTTTGTTTGATGATGATATTGTAGAGGTCAGTATACTGATAATTGCTCCATAGCTTTTAAATGTACTGAATTGGCTCATTCATGTGATGCGGCCTATTATTCCCTTAATTTCATGAATTTCTTGGAATTTTGGCAACCACCTCTGGGAAGCATTGAAGTCAACAGGAGTTATGCCAGGACTTCTGAATCCTAACTTTTAAGTATCCTATATAGATGTTAGATGTCTAGTCTATGTATAGAACAAAGTGGTAGAACACTTCAGGGTACACATATATGAAAAATTCTCCCTCATATTTATAAAACTCCACACAAGTGAAAATAAGTGCAGAAGAGAAGCAGCAGGGCCAGAAAATCTCTCCCTGACATCCTAGCTTTTTTAATTTTCAGGGAGGTGGGGTTTTTTATAACCAAAAAAAGGTTAAGTGCCATACATGACATCTACCATTGCCTAATTAATTTCTTAATTACAAATAGAACGTTGCAATAAGGGGAACATCATAATAAATCTTCTCAAAATGGAGATCATAGATTTGAAAAACAAAAATAATTAATTAATAACTCTTCCTGTGACTTTCAGTGGCCTAAATCCTGTTTAGTCCTTGTTAGAGATGTTATGTGCCTTCAAGTTGTTTTTGACTTATGGCAACCCCTAACGTGAACCTGTCATGTGGTTTTCTTGACAAAGGTTTGTTCAGTGGAGGGGGCTGTCATTGTCTACCTCTGAAACTAAGAAAGTGTGACTTGCCCAAGGTCCCCCTGGTTAAAGGCAGATTTGAACCCTGGTCTCCTAGAGTCCTAGTCGAACACTCAAACCACTATACCTCCAGCTCTCTTTTTGTTCGAGTAGATACATTGAGTCAATGGGATTTACCTATGTGTGACCATTGAATAGTTGTATTCTGGTTGGGACTAACAAACAGGAGCCAGCTGGGGTTAGGGTGGGGGCAGAGAAACCTAGTAAACTGGGTTTTGCAAAAATACAGTATGATCCGACTTATTTATGCATTATCTCAGTGAAGAAAAAATAGGCAACTCCTCTTTGATGGACAAAGAAATGTTGGTCAAGAATAAATTGACTGAATAGTCCTTTCTCAGGGCAGGGGAGATGTAGATGGAGTAAAACTGAGCAACATTACTTCCAACTTTCCAAACTGGATAATGCAAATAAAGCTTAAAACAGTTAAAAATATGGTCCCATGAAGTCTGTATTGCAGAACTGTCCTCCCACAAAGATCTCTGTTTGCTTTTCCTGCAAAGTAAACTTTATATCAGCATCTGTTTGTCATCATCATTGTTATTAAACAAACAGCATTTTGGAAGAAGTCAGTCAAACCAGATTGGCCTCCTTTTCTAAACTTCCAACATGTGCTTCGACATTGTTACCTCCATTTCATCAGACGTATTCTTTTAGCCATTTAAAACTTATTTTTCTTCTCCTTCTTCTTCTTGCAGAAAATTGATGCACAAGCTATTGAAGAATTCTATGGTCTGACTTCTGATATATCAAAAAATTCAGAATCTGGATATATTTTATTTTATCAATCAAGAGAGTGAGGGGGAAGACTGACTTTCTACCCACCTGAGAGGAGAAACTGACCAACACTGTTAATGACTTCCATGTAGACTCATCCAATACAGTCCCATCTGATCTCATCTCTAAAATTGCTGACTGAAATTCCTGAATATCCCGGTCACCATATTTTTAGCCTGATTCTCACTTAACTACAAGAACAGCAAATTTATATAGACTCTTGCTTATCTGTTGAATTCTCCTGAACTGAGGTAGAACATGGCATAGATGTTTTCATCACCCTTAAGGACCATTTGTTCATAGTAGATAAAAAACCATTCCTTTAGTTTAGCGGTTTCCAGTTTCTGTTCTGAGGAACCTGGGATTCCTCAGGTGCTTTTCAGCAGTAAAAGTGGACATCCGTCAGACATCCATCAGCTGCAAAGACTGACATTATAAGACAGTTGCTAGTATCCATACCCAAGCTAGAGGCTCACTGCTAATTTCCAGAATTAATTCACTCTGCTCCTTTTCATCTTTATTATCATTGTTTGTTCACTTGCCTTCACTTGCAGTGGCAAAACCAAGGACAAGGAACAGACTCCACAGGCCTTTTCCTCTCCTTTTGGCTAAGGAAAGGTTGTGCCCAAGGAAAGGTTGGGAGTCAACAAGGTTTTGGCTAAGGAAAGGTTGTGCCCAAGGAAGGGTTGGGAGTCAACAAGCAGTGCCAGCTGTGCCATGTGGGGAGTTCTAGGGAGGCAGGAAATCCACTTCAAAATCTGAAGCCAACACTGGATCCTTCCCTCGGGCCGCAATATCTTTTGACTAACTCCCATCACTCCTGATTACTGGCCATGCCGGATGGGGTTGATGGCAGCCAGAGTTGGGTAAGTTTGCTTTAGAGATGGTTTGCCCATGACTACTGATCTTTGCCTGAAAAGTTCAATTGCAAGAATTCCTGGATGCACACATTCTGGAGAAAGCAGAACCCTGGCAAGACTCTCCAGCACTCCATGTGCACTAGAATACACACAGGTACTCTGGAAGATAGTACTGAAAAGTTCCTAGACAGAGTACTTGATGAGGAAAGGCTCTCTTAAGGTAGAAAGTCTGAAAACTGCTGTTTTAAATACCTATTGAATTATAACTCCAGCTCATGGTAAGCAGAAAAGAGATATTTATATATTTCATAACGGTTGCAACTAGAGTTGGATTATGGATTATGTCACATGGTATTCTCCAGCTCGAAAATTCTTCTCCCCTGATCCTTTTAAGCTTTGGGTTATGAAAACAAATCAAATTGGAAACTTCAAGACACACACTTACGCAAAGGGATTTCGTTCCCACTTGAACCAAATCATACTGCTCATCCAGTCTTCCTGTTTATTGTGGGACAGCACCCAAGAACAAAACTGGTCCCCTGGATTCCCAAATTTCAAAAGCTTTAGGGGAATTTTGCAAGGAAGAAGAGGGGAAGCTGTTTCTCCATGTTACTTGCACAGTGTAAGGAGTGATAGTATCTTTTTGAACCCAAAGAAATACCCCTGAATGACATTCATGCTTTTCCAAGTTTGCCCCATCTGAGTATCATGCATGTGAGTGCTTGTAGAGTGATTGTGCAATCCTGTTTCAGCAATAATGGCCATGATCCAAAATTCAATAGTACTCAAGCACATAAGCAGAGCTTCATGTGTGCAGCAATTCATTATTTTCCTATGTGATTGGAAATGTATCATGTGCATATTAAATATTCTGCATGCACAATGATACCAGTGGATTTAAGAGAGCATATGTCATGGTGCTCAGTCCTGCAAAGTGTGGGGCTTTTAACAGGTTGCATTAACTGTATGGAGAGCTAAATAACATGGGATCAGCCAGGGCAAAGCCTTTGGGTTTTGTTTGTTTGTTTTTGATCTTCTGCAGTCATGTATGCTCATTTCTCTTCAGAATACATAACTTTTGTTTAACAGTCATGTATATTAAAAGACAGTTTCTGAGATCTGCCTCTGGCATGTCCAAGCAACCAAAGACAAATAGAAGGAAAAATAGAAGATGATTTCCCATAAGTTCTATGGCACAAAATAAATGGGCTGCAATCAACCAGACTGCTATGGAAGATATAAAACAAATAACTGAAAGAGCTTCCAAGGGGCAAAAGGCAGAATTAGCTTCCATGCCACTGATGTTCCTGGGATCATGTCTTTACCTTTTATGCACTATCAAGTTGGAGGCTTGATCTACAATAGTTCCTATTAAGTTCTATGACATGAGTAAATTGGCTATAATTGGAGAAGAAATAAAGCCTACTTTCCTCCACATTGCAAAGTCACTAGATTTGAGGTTTAATTCTTTCCTCAGTGGTGCTTCAAGGATATTTCTTTATTCCCAAAAAATGAGTGGCTGTTACTTGTACCTAGGGAGTGATGGCTGCCATGTCTGTGAGAGTCTGAACAGCTTTTAATCTGAATCTTTAAGCAGCTATTCAGGGAACACAATCCTACCCCCATCTTAATTTTAGTCCAACTTTTAAAGCAGCTGTCCAACATGCTGAGCCCTATCCTCAAAATAAGGTTTACCACCTTGATGGTTTCTTTAAAGTTCAGGCTAAAATCAAGATTGGATTCAGCATACTGACATGGAAGCCTCAAACTGCCACTGAGTCTAGAAGGAAAAGTGCTCGACCAAGGTGATTGGGGGATTCTGGCAGTTGTAATCTAAAAAGTATTGTTTCTAAGCTCTAAAGGACAGTAAACTTCAGTACTTAAGAACAACTTTGAAATGGCAGCCAAACACCCTGTGGCTCTCATACTGAGCGACTAGTTTCACATATGGGACTACGATTAATGTGATATGTGCCTTTATGTATTCCAGAGAAACTGTGGAGAGAGGATAGGGTCCCATTTTTTTTGGTTCCCAAAGCCCTCAACCTCCTTTTTTTTAAAGACAAATCAGTTTGAAAAAAGCCCAAATTATCTAAAAAGCAGGAAAGTTAGCATCTCCCTTGCCTGCACCATGCCCTCACAAAACATTTAAAGACAGAAGCAGAAGTGGCACAATGTGAGCCTTTCATACCACACAAATATTACACTATGATTCTGCTTTAAATATTATGGTTCCATCCCATAGAATCCAGGGGTTTGTTTAATGAGGGACATTTGTAATTCTCAGCCAGAGAATAATAATAAATAATGACGCCCCCACTGCCACTCCACAGTTGCCTACCCCTACTGTCAGGATAAGCAATTCCCAGCATTGACTGGCATGCACACTTGGAAAAAGTAATTTGATGCCACTTGTGTTTTGAGGCTACCTTGAGTATTACTGGTTACAATAAGAGTATACTAACAAAATTACTGGCTCCTCACACAATGTTGCATCAGGTCATCTTTAAGGATAGACAGCAGAAGGGGAGTTGGAGAATTTCTTGTTTCTCTTTATTACTGATTTGAAAATGGCGGAGGTGGGCTGACATAACACGCAGTACTTTTAGCATGCAGGTGATGAGCTGCCAACACCAGATCTGGATTCAAATCAAAGAGAAAAAACAAAGCCAACAGGTCTATTATCTTCACAAATCCCCTTGAAATAAATTGAAGCGGGCTGTTTTCTGGTGGATTGGGCCCTTGCAGAAAGATCCTAATCTCTGTGGCGCTGTGTCTAGAACAAATTACAAGCTCACATCATTTCTTTTTTTTTTAATGCATATATTTTACGAAACAATTCCTTTCTAAAGGTGATTGGATTACATTGCTGTTGAGCTGCTTATTCATCCTTATTTATCATTGTTGATTCTTGCTTCTTCATTTCCCCTTTGCAATTCTTTCTTTAAAAATATTATGCTGTTCTTACAGTACAAATTTTTGCAACAGAGTCTATTGTATACTGAGGAATATAGCACTTTACTTGTGTGAGGAAGAAAACCAGGTTTATTTATTTATTTTTTTAACTTTTAAGGGCCATAAATTGGTCATTAGTAATCTACCAGGGTAGATAAGACTGTCTTGCTTGCATGAACATTCCATTGGTTCAGTAGGGCTGTAGGTACTCCATATGCACAAGTAGACCTTTCTAAGTAGTGTAATGAAGTCCATGTATATTCCTGACCACCTAAATGTGGGCAAGGCCTGGTAAAATCTCTTATGCCAGAACTGGACCTGAACTTGATCCACATTTAGATATGTGCAATGAAGCTGGAGAAACAGTGATTCCATGCCTGCTTCTACTTCAGCCGCTTTTATAACCCTCTAAAAATGTTATACAAAAGGTCAAGGGACTGGCTGAGTAGCACAAGTTTTGGTGTGTGGGGGAAGACAGGTATCCCAGAAAATTAAGCAGAGGAATTCTTTCCTTCCATCAGTGGGAGGCAGATCCTAGATTTAGTCCCTGAACATAGGTTCAGGCCTGGCATATTAGATTAAAGCAGTCATTGCCCCCATCTTCCTTAACATATCCATGGTCATAAGGACTAGAAAAATGCTGCTTAAAAATAGTGAAATCAAAGAATGATGATTTCTGCACAAGATGCCAAGTTCTGTGCTTGCACAGTACTGTCAAAAATGCAAGGACTATGAGGTCAGTTTCAATACTTCAAACAAACTCACAGGTTTAGAATTCTTCCATTCTAAATATACATCTTGCAACAGGCTTCACTTGGTGAATCTTAATTAAAAACCTGTAGGTACTGCAAGCCTGAAGTTTCCCACCCATTGGCCAGAAATTCCTAATTAACCTACTCATTGAAGTAGTAGCATTCAAAGACATAGCCATGTTGGTCTTGATTGATATGCTCCAAGATCTCTTTGCATACTACTCATTGAAGTGAAAGATGGAGGACTGAGAAGACCTTCTCAAATGTTGTCTGCAGTCTACAAAATAGAAGAAAATGTTCATATTATTCACTTGCTTACTAATCTTTTCAGTACCTGCTGGCTCAGATCTGATTCAGACATAACGGGCAGCTGGGGCAGCCCCTTCTTCTGTGTGAAGAAACCACATCATGCCTTAGATCTTGTCTTCTTCCCTCTTTTCTTTCATCATTCCCCAAAAGAAGATATTTGAAAGATCCACTTTCACTTTTAAACAATCCACAGTTCTCTGTGACATCTGAACTCTGGAAAACATGCTTTGTTTAATCTCCTGCCAGGAAACAAACCAGTATCAGAAATGATAGTTTAATCTTGATTTGTTTGACCTAATGAGATAAAAGATATAATAGTCCCTTGCATTTTGATAAAATGAAGAGGGGAGAGGGAGAGTGTGGACCCATGATGTACCATGGCTCTTTCTATAGCAGGCCTCCTGTTACATTTGAACCATGCTTGCGTAGGTTTGAAAGTTGATGAAGATAAAGGTTGTGTGTCTGATGATGAGCTGTGTTTTTACACACATACACACAGCCTACAAGCAAGTATTTAAGTGCATGAATTTCTTTCTTTCTCTTGAACTGGAACAATGCTAGCTTGTCTAACCAACAACTGGAATCAACTGGACTCCTTCCTTTGTGTCCCGTTTAAGTCGACAGACACTGTACAATTGACTCCCATGGGGTTGGGATGTGATCCTTTTGTGAATAAAGCCCTTTGCTTTGCTATGTTGCACAGCATTTTTCTGACATGTGGCCATCACTTTTCTGACAGGCTGGCTGCTCTGGCTGTGGTGAAGAAATGCACTTTCGAGTTCCGTGTTAATCCATGTAATACAGATGTTTTGTACATTGCAAAAGTTGCTGCCAAACATATTTAGAATCTGTGTTAAACTTTTTTAAAAAAGAAAATAAAAGAAAGTTAGCATTAATGTATAACTTGAATGGTTGGAACAGATATTTGTATTTTTTGGACTACTGGTGATTTTTTAAAACAAAACAAAGCTGGAAATAAGAGTTTGGATATAGCCGTGTTTTACTTTAACAACAATATTCCTTTTGTGATAGGTAATGAAATGAGAAGATTGGAATAGTATTTAAATATTATAGTCTACAGCTCAACATGTTTTTCCTTCCTGTATCTTATGATTTGAGACAGATAATAAATAGACACAATTATAATATGCTTCTTGACAGTAGCATTGCTATCCTACACTTCCCTTTTTTAAAATTTTCTTACAAAATTGGGTTATTGTCCACCCAAAGTAAAAACCCTACTCTACACTTATGTATATAGCTGTTTCCTAAGCAATTGGATGATACTATTCACTGTAAGAGTTTTCCAGTTCTCTGTCTGTCTGTCTGCTTGTCCATCTGTCCATTCCACTTGTTTGGAGGTTCTGCACCCCAACCTTAGTGAATATGGAGGGCTGATTGTAGTAGTAAATCCATGAATATTGTTGCAAGAGATTTTGTACACATCAAAGACTTTTTTCACAACTCAACTGATAGTCATTATTGTATGACCAGTCCATTGAAGGACAAAGGGTCAGTTATGCCTTCTGTCTGGTGGAACATTTTTAGCTTTGGAGGAGTTCAAGAAATCCCCTTTGCCTCTTCTTTATTCCATACGCAACAGCCCTTCCCTTTTCCAGTGATGGAGGTACCAAGGACAGTGACAACCAGTGACTCCTGTGTCAGTATGATGGTGAATCTGCTTGAGATCTTAGCCCAGATTTTAAAGGAGATATCAGCTATAGGAATAGAGTTCAGAACCTTGGATAGCTCCTTCAAAGAAATTAATCTACTCATCAGAGAGGGTTCACTGCTCTATCAACATGGAAGCCACCACCCACCACTGATCAAGGATGTTCACGGGCAAATCATTCCTTACAGTTGGGGGCTAAGGGGCCATTGGAGAAAGTCTTGAAGCAGCACCCCATCTGAAATCTGCAAAGAGAATGGTTGTTCTCATTTAATGCAGAGGTGGGCAACTCTAGTAAGTCCAGGGGCGAAATCTCCTTTCCTCCCTAGAACACCCTTCAGGCCTCACTCTGGACAGCAAGTCACCAAGCAACCACAATAACCTTCTAACTTTTGCAGTTTCTTGTTTGTTTTAAACAGAATTTCCTGGGTTGTAGCCAACATTCAATGGTGAGGGTTTGGGAGGCTAAACCCCACAAAACAGATGGGGGTCTGTATGTTAAAGGATATCTTTGATCTGTTGACTTGATGGGGGCTGGAAACAAGGTGCAGCATTATTGCAAAACTAAGAAGAAGAAGAAGAAGAGGAGGAAGAAGAAGAACAACAACAATAACAACAACAACAAAAAAGTGTTCATGATAAGCTGAATAAGTAAGGGGTGCCTGTCGATCCCCTAGTATTTTGTTCCAGGAAGTCCAGCCTTTCACACTGCATTTATAGTCCTGTAATTTCACTTTAACTGTCATGGCAACATACTATGGAAACCTAAAGTTTGTAGTTTGGTGAGGCACTAGAGTTCTCTGAACAAGAATTCTAAATGCCTCTCTCTAAACTAACAATCCCTGGCCATGGCAATTAAAGTGAAATTACAGTCCTGTAACTGGGTAGCATGTAAGGGCCCTTTCACTTACAGAATGCCCTAGCCATTAAGGCAGGTGGTTGCACCAGTAAGAGAATTCTGGGAGTTCTCATATTAAAAAAAATAAAATTTCTAAGTTGTGGAAAGTAAATAGTAAAATGCAGTGAGGAGAGGGTCCAGGGATAAACATTTTGCTAAGTGGTCCCTCTATGCCTGCAAAATCCCTGGATTAGGGAATGTTCTCCAAGGCTATCTTTGAACATGGTCTTTGTCTTCTAGATGTCTTATACAACTTTGAAAGTTTTAAGTTTACTCAGTTTTGTAACATTTGCTACATTGTTTTAGCAAGGAACCTTTATTTTCTGAGTCACATAGTTACACTTAAAATATTTTCTTTCATTTCCAGTCAGCTATAAAATGGATCAAAAGCTACTCTAAGAAAGGCATTTGATGCTATAATAAGCTCCAATGCCTGTTCTTGCATCCGGATGCCAAGTTATTTGACCCAGTTTTGCTGGACTAGCAAAAATATGGGTGTAATCTAGCACACAATTAATTGTACCCACATTCCAATGTTTTCATATAACTGATATGAATGTGAATATGTATCAGACATTACTATGATAATGATGGGATTATTGTGGGGAAGGGCTGCTAAAGTTAATTATAAAAATACAATTATAAAATACAATTATAAAAATACAAAACTGATAAATGACTTTTCAGAGCTTGAGAAAGTTACTGCCTGGTTTTGAGAGTTGTAATCCAACAAAATTAACTTAGAGATTCTAATTAATGTTTGTCTTTGTTTATGTCACCTTAATATAAGGACATGCTGGAAATGACAATGATTAGCTTTAATCTTCCACTAAAATATTAGCTGACCTACCTTGGAAATGACATTTTAAAATTTGATTCTCAAGTTTATATTTTCTTACTTCCAAGGATGTGGCTTGACATCATTAGGTAGATAATGATGCAGATGATACATAGTTAAAATGAACCATGAAATTAATGTGGACTGTATCAGGGGTTTGAAACATATTTGTTCCATAGCAGATAAAGATAGTTTGGAATTATACTATATGTTAAATGGTACAATAAAAAGAAAATATAGTTAGGTTATCTACTATATAAAAGTCAACGTTTATCTGTTTGTGAGTTTGTCTGCTTGTCTCTGTCAAGCAGGCGAAGACCTCATATGATTGGCTGCCTGTGAAGATTCTATGGAATCCTGAAGTTGGCAGTTCAAGGAGGGACCTTTAGAATTCTCAGCCAGAGAGCTCTGAATAGGCCAGTTGCTATGGAGACGAGGCCTGGCAGCAAGCCCCCTCAAGAACCCAACTTCTGTATGTTAATAACTCTGAATACAGATTGGATTGGGGAATATGAGGAAGAGTTATAAGCACTGGACAAGATAGTTTGGGGAATTAAAGACACAGGATCTCATATCTGTGTAATTCAACCACATCTAATTCCTCCAAAGAACTTACCTATGAGAAAAAATCCCGGGTAACACCAGGTAAATATGCTAGTAATATATACAATACAAGACTAAAAGCTGAAGGAATGTAGACTGTAGACACACACTTCCCTGGAAATACTTGAATTGAATGGAATTTGAATCTAAATCACTATGTATAGAGTTGTACTGTTAATTGAAAGCCAGTGTGGTATAGTTGTTTCAGTGCTGGGGTCTGGAGACCAGACTTCAAATCCCCACATGGACATGGAAACCTATTGGGTGACCTTGGCCAAGCCACACTCTCTTAGCCTCAGATAAGCCTCAGTGGCCAACCACTTCTGAACATATCTTGCCAAGAAACCCCTGTGATAGGTTCACCTTAGGTTCAACATAAGTTGGAAATGACTGGAAAGCATACAACACCACCTGTTAATTACCAAGGTGCAGCTCTGTCAGGCAGAAGGAGGGATGCAGTGTCCACAGTGCTAGAGCCATTTTGTCCAAATGACCAGCTGTTCAAAGGCCACGTGTCCAAAGGGGCGTGACTGAAGTGGAAGCAGATAGAACCTGACAAAAATAAAATGGATGAAAACACACATAAATCAAGTTATTCCCTTTCAGGGAATTACATGAGTAACTGTTGGCTGCTAGGAGGCTGAAAGACTATCCTTCTTCCTTTTAGCTCCTGTTTATTAGAAGAATAGATTTGAGGAGCTGCTGGGGGAGGTCTGTCAAGGTTCATTAATGAAAAGGAAGGGCAACAACATCCTTGTGAAACAGTATATCATGTATTGCAACATAACTCAGGTCATGAAAGACTGTTAAAAGATATACCACATTCAACCTCCTCACTGGGCATTTCCTCATTATCATGTCTGCAGCAGTCCAGGTAGTTACTCACAGACAGCACAGCTCCTACGTACAGGATGAAAGTCAGAGAATGTCCAAACAGAAAGATAGCCAAGAGCAAACAAATCCAAAGGGGCAAATCCAAACCGTAGTCCAAACAGG